>JADANN010000079.1:0-233839 GCA_018806985.1 Angiostrongylus vasorum | reverse complement strand
GGTCCCAACACGACATTAAAATTCATTTTAAATCCAGATTTGTCCTCAATCACCTCTAACAATGCGTGACGAAGTCGAATAGGTTGCACATACTTCGAGGATCAAAGCCGGAAGCTTGTACTGCGCTTTATTTATTTCTAACTTAGAGTTCTTTTGTTTTACATTTTGCTTCCAAGGACAGTAAGTCTTTGAAAATTTTACAGCAAGAAGCACGAGGAAGTAAAACTATAATCATTTCACTGATTACTTCGCCTGCATTTTTATCACATAGTTAACTATTTCATGCGGTTTCTTATTGTTTAGAATTTTATCGGAAATCCTTGCAGAAGTTTTCCGATTCTTCCCGTTTATCTTGAGTAGCAAACGCTTGACATCAGATAGTTTAAGCAATCAATAGAAGGATTCTAGCTGAAGAAGGCTTGAGCTTTTCTTTTTGGAAGTTTGTGTCTTTTATTTTTCCAGCCACATCATTACAAAGGACGCTGATCGAAACTATGAGACAACGTCGATGTCAATTTGGTAAAACTTGAAAATGAAGACGACTTTTTAACTTTGCTACAGTGTTGATATAGCATTTATCGTCACGACATATCTAACGTGGACGAGAAGAAGGTTCTTCGTAACTGTGAGGTCGCCTGAGTATTTCATACGAAATCTTCCCATTGTGCCAATGCTGCTACGTACGCAGTTGAAATATTCGCAGTGTTAAAACGTTTTGCAGATGGCTCACTTGAAACATTATAGTGGCCGCACGAAAGTACAACGTACATTTAAGAAACTACTTCGCGATCGTCGAACCTCAGACGGCCTTCTGAGTACGAAGCACCGAAACGAATCCTGAGTAGATGGCGAGACACATGTAATTTGATACATATCGTCAAATGTGAATAGATTTTTTTCCCTAACCTAGTGAGAAAATCGACTGGCATGAGGTAACATCAACTGGCTTCTCGTGGTGTCGATTATTTCTCCGTACGGAAATGTTTTTTGCTGAATTTGTATCGAATCAGTAAGTATTTCAAGGCGAACTACGATGTCGAATAACGGACCTGAAAAATTATCCTGTATGCTTCAAAACTGGCAAAGAACTAAATTAGTAAGGATTTTGTCTAAAACAGAAAGTACTAGCACATACTGAGTTTTTGAAGATATCTCTACTGTACTTTAACACTAAACACAGACACTTACAGGTATATCTTCCTATGATAAGATGTTAAATTGTTGAAAAGACCTCTATAGGTGCAATTCTATAAAGCATTTTGATGGTTACCTCTAGATGCACCCTCGATGCCATCGAAGTTACTATTTGCCAACAGTTGAGCTTTCATCAATATCTTTCCACATAACAGGACTTCTTTATAACTACTGTCCCCGCAACATCGGACTGATGTTATAAGCGTCGTACTGAGAAATTTAATGAGCAATTCGCTACTTCTAGAAGTCACAGCTTTTCAGTAGCATTTGAATAGATGTAAATTTAATCTCCGCGACTTACAAATCTTATACGTAATTTGCGGTTGTTCCAACCTAGGAGATTTAAAATTGACCCATTTTTGCGGAAGTTTTTTAATTGAACGAGACGGGTACATGTTAGGTACTGATTTTCGGAGCCCATCAAACCTATTTTCACAGTTTTCCGGTTTTCCATTGTTGAAGTTCGGATTTCGTTTATCGAATCGACTTGATGGTTGGGATTTTGTTGAATTCGGTGCCATGGTATGGTGTACTGCTGAAGGCTGTAGCTGCCACATGTAGTCGGAGACTTTACTTTAAAAGTCCAAATCGCTCCTTTTATTTTATTCCAAATTTTAATTTAAGATTATCTTCACATGAAACAATTTCCTACAAAGATTTCACATACACCTAAGGTGATAAGGGAAACCGCTTTTTTCAGTCTTAGCAAGTTGCAAACTCCTTAACTGCTGGTTATCTGAGGGCTACCCGCGGTTATCAAAAAAAAGCTGCAGCATCGTTCTTTAGATGTCATTATATTGTTGTTTGATAATACTAAATGTTGAAGTGAGCTATTTTTACTAGCACATCCATTATTCTAAGAACATTGAAATCTTCTCATATATTCCACGTTTTATCACGAAATCGAATTCATGGAACTGACTTCAGCTCCGTCTTTAACATTCTGCTTATGAAAGCGAACCTATGAATTAATCATACTACATTGATTACGAAAACCTTTTCAGGCTTTTTTCTTCTGAGCAAGTGGATAACTATGATGAATTTGTAGGGGATACCGCTCAAAATTACGCATGCATTCTGCTCGGCATTGCGGCTTCTCATGCATGGCTTCACATCGCCGTAGGAGTGTTTAGGCTGTGCGGAAGTATCCATGAAGCTGAGAGGTATCGCCTTTGTGGTGGCGCAGTGGTGGTGTTGCCGCTTTACCCAAAAAGTTAAATTTCATAGTTCGAACACCGCATGAGACTTAGCAGTTGACCAGACAGGAATCTTAGGAGAGCAGAGCCGAGCGGTTGCCTACTTACCTTTTTCTTTAATGTTTATCAAATGGGAGAGATATCCCACATTGTCGAAACGAGTGTCCTATTACGCATACGCTCGTTGTCCAAAAAATGGACCTGCCCTGCTCCAGAACTATTCTACTACCTACGTATTTGCACAATAATATTACAACACTTCAATCGAAATCTAATAGGAGCGGTCGGACAACGATCATACCTTAGCAAAGTTGTTCACTGACATTTGATTACATTTATTTATTGCATCATACGTTAACTGAGCGTACAAAGTGGCATAGACCATTTTGTAGCTTTTTATCGATGCTAATGGTAAACTGACGAGTTCAATAACACACGTCCACCTTCTTAAGCAAACTTTTTCGAGAGCTTTGTCGTGGCTTTGAAACTTAGACTAACAACTCAGTCACGTCCAGAATCTCAGGCACTACCTAAATAACTCATGAGTAATTTCTTAGCCGATAAAACCGTTCTACGCAGCATCCAGCCAGATCCGATTACGTTAATCAGACACTTGAGAAATATCTCATTTTCTACAATAGATACAAGTCAAAAGTGAAATGCAAATAAGCTCCTTATTTGACGAGAAAATTAACAACTGCATTTATAACTATAATAGAGCACGAATTTTAACAGCATGATGGATGGACATGACATGACATGACATGAGCACCCGCGAAGGGTGGGCTCAATTTTGAAGCTGGCCTGGGGATCGAGTTTTGCAAATATCTCATCACCACTATAGTTTTACTTTACATAGTAATCTGCCTTAAAAAGCAGTAGGCTATAATAAAAAGTCATACATTGTAATTTTGGCTGCAGATTCAGCCTAGCTGGATTCAATGCCGATTTGTACTTCACAAATCGATCCTACATCGAATGATTTTTGGGCCACGGCCCATCTTCTATTTTTACTACAAGGATACTCAACAAGCATAACGGACGGTAGTTACGAAGATTCCTTTGGTCGCCTTTTTTGGCAGGGGTGACCGTGCGCGTCTCTCTCCACTGGTCTGTGATTTTATCCTTTTGAAGGTAAGCTAAGCCGGCAGTGGTCGTTGAGTCCTGGAGGGAGCTGCACAGCTTTTTACACTTTCTATCGCAACTCGAACCTCCGGCGGAAGAATTCCAGGTGGTTTTTCCCACCAGAGATTTTAAGGTTCTGAACGGAGATTGTCAAACGGAAAAGTTAATGTAGAACGTCTCGGTTATTAATTCCATATAACGGTGGAAAGTTTTGGTGATTCCATCTTCGTTCATCAGGACTGACAGCGAAATATTATGATCACGCAAATGCGGATGACACTTTTCAGACTGCTTCCATTGTCTGTTGCTCCCTTTAAGAGGACGCGACCGAAAACTGTGACCTAGACTGAAAAGCTGTGCCGAATTCTTCTCAGCAGTTCTTCATGCAGAAGACCGGATCGCATCTTCATTACGTCTAAGGAATTGCTCGAAAAGGAAGTAAAGTGAATCTTGATCCTACCGCAACATCTTTAGCACGGCTAGTAATAAATTCCAGCTGCAGCAGGGCCTTGCAGGAAGATCTACACCGGTGTAGGGAGAGCAAGCTACACGAAGCAGCAGAGAGTAGATATTTGAGAACCTTCACATCCCTAAAAGCGGTTGAGAACTACACGCAGGCAGAAGTCGTAAAAACACGGGCTGCTATGAATTATTTGTAATACTGGAAAACTCGGCATGAGTTCCCAAAAAAAAGTAGAGATTTAATAAGACGATCTGCTGCTTTGGGTCATTCAATCGCTCCTGTCTACATTACTCGATCGGCTGAGCAGTCGTAAGCTGTTCGAGCGGTAGAGATTTCAGCTCTTGTCGTCTGCTCGGGGTTAGTTATTGTACCACATAGAACTTTTTTAAATACTTTTTAAGCAGTCCTTATCTAACCATTTAGTTAGTCACTTTTATGTATTACTTCATCAAACTAGTCCACAACTATTGGAGCGTTTCCATTTCTCGTAAAAGGCAAATACGCCTGGAAGGTCATTAGCTTAAGTATGAATTGAATTTACTGTCACCGGATACAGTCCAGTCGACAATGAACCACAACGATGGCTCAGTCGATGAAGCAGAAAATTCATTCGGCAAACGGAGGTCGATGGTGGTGATCAGACCCTCTCATACGTCTGTCAGAACCTCTTCTATCGATGTCCTTTGCTGAAATATGTGGGTAGAACTTCACAATGTTTAAGGGCTTTTTAGTTTAAAAACTGCCATATATTTTTCTCGTAGGTTATTTACAAGCCTTTTCTATTTGATTTCGTACTAAAGTTGTGAATTGAAAAATCTGGGTTGTTGAGTTAAAAAATGAAAGTGTTCCGGATTCTTCCCGTGCACTTTTGCTAAGGACAATCCTTTGAAAACACCTTTTAAAAAAAACTTTGATGAGGTGCAGTTTCCAAATTTTTTGGTCTTCCAGACGATCTGTTGGACAATAAGACTGTCGAAACATTAATGTGAGTAATTTAATAGGTAGTGAATTTCCATTGTGATTGAATTTTTTCTGAGTCTAATCATGAGACAGCGTGTGTAGCGCAATGGTCGGAGGCGCCTTGCAACACACATGGGATCGATCCCCACGCTCCAAACTCACCAAGCTTTTCATCCTTCCGGGGTCAGCAAATGGCACCAAACTTGTCTGGGAGGATAGCAGCACTGGCTCGATACATCTGCAGGTCACTGCGAGTCATTGCAAAGGCTAGATATGCATTTACCTCTAAACGATGCTTGATGAAGTTGAATGCATGGCGCATCCCTTAGGTATAGAGGGAGAGCTGACTGCTTTAGAGAGCTTCTAACTAAGCATGATTTCTGCCGTGGTATGCTCCTTGTTGACATAATATTCAAGATAAGGCGTCGCAAATTCTAGAATGGCTTTTTTGAGTGACAAACACAAATTTGTAGAAATGGGAAATGCGTCCTAATTTTGTGATTGGATAAAATCATGTCACCATGCTGGCGATTGACACTGCTGTTTTTCATATAAGATATGAATGAGGTTTTAGGTTAGCTTCAGAACAAGAAAAAGTTATTTGAACTGTTTACATCTTTTCAAGTTCAGAATTGTGCTGGATGCAAGATGTTGGTTTAGACTACATGTTTAGTCACGAGATATTTTAGTATCGAGGAAGGATATGTGTGCTTGAAATAGCCCTTAGTTACTAAAGTAAATCATTTCGATCAGCTGATATTACATGTTGACTATACGCTGAACCTTAAGGAGATTAACAATTAGGCAGGAAATCAGGTTGCAAACGTTCAGTTTGTTTACGTATGGATGAATGAAGTAGAGGTTCTTACGAGTGTTTGAGATTTGAGTATTAGCAGAAGCAAAACATGACCTGAAAGTTCCAGTAGACTAACTATGGATTGTTTGAACCGTTTGGAATTTAAAAAAGAATCTTATTGGGGTTGTAGAAGTACAAGCAGTGTGGGGTTAGACCTGAATTACGATTCCCTTTTTCAATCTGAATTCCCTTTTTCATTGCTCAGCTCACGGTCGTTTACGATACTAGGTTCAATCCGGCTTCGTCTGACTAGGCTGCTAGTGTTATCAAGAGAATAGCGCCATAGATTATGGAATATGCAGATCGACTGCATTGGAGGAGGAACGGAAAAACTGACATCTGAACCGCCAATTCCCGACAATTAATGCTTCTTCTAATAGAATCACCAGCTGGTCGTTTCCCTTTATTAACTACGAAAAGTACACTCAACTAAGCTATTTTTTCAGACAAAAAACATTCTAATACGGATAGAAGTTTCTGAGATGTTTTTCCAACGGAACTCTTAATGAGCGTTTCAGCGACCTATCATTGTTAGCTTTCTTGATGTCGATTGCGAATGCCAAGTTCGTCTAGTGGACATGCTTTGACTCAAGTGGAATTGATGAGTGAAATCCATCGAGCACATAATATCTGGCCCTCGTCGTATATTTCTCAGGTAAGTGTTCATAAACACCTTCGCTGGGACACGCATTGACTCCTGCACATGTGATACGAAAACAGAGCTCAACTTTAAGTTCGTGTCAACTAATCCTATTTTATATCACCTGTGTCACCTGTAGTCCCCTTGATTATCGAGTAAATCGAGCGGGCGGCAGTAAATCTTCCATTTTTCCCCTGTCGCGTGCAAGAGTAGCCTCCTAGTGGTTCTGCTTGCTCTATGGACTCGTCGAGCATCATATCTTTCTTCTAGGCTCTACCTGCAAACTCTAACCATGGGATCGGTGGTCTTCCTGCAGTACGTTTGACATCCCGAGGAATCCAGTCACTAACGGCTCCTGTCCATGGGTTGTCATTCATACGCATTACGTGTCTGGCCCACCTTATCATCGATTGTTTGGCGTATATAACAGCATCTTTGATTTCTGATCGTTGACGCAGATCGGAGCTACAGATCCCATCTCTCATTTGCGTGATTTGCAACACTTTTACCATCGTTCTTTCAAATGCGCGTTCAAGAATACTGAGAGCTCTTTCATCCTGCTTACGCAGCGACCAGGTTTCTGACGCATACGTTGACGCAGGAAATCCCGTTGAGTCGAAAAGGTGGGGAAGGTGGGCACGGAGTCAGGTGTTCTTTGTCCTCTTCACTACATCCTCGATGATCTTGAAAGCTCTCCAAGCCACTCGTTTCTCTCCACCTCAACGCTGGAGCTAAGTCGTTCAACATGTTGATTTCCCGAACACAACATATCCATCCTCCTTTATTTCATATGACGCAAGGTAGACGTGGTTATCGAAGAGATCTCAGTAGTATTCGTGAATGATTTTTTCCATTGCCTTCCTGGACGAGGTAACTGTTCCGTCCCTGCTTCGGAGTGCAATCATCTTGGTTTTGTAATTGGCGAAGCATCGGTGGGCTTTGCGAATGCTCTTCCTAGTCTCTGCAGCTTCGACCATTACTGCTGCTCTTCTCTCTTTAAGCTCTTCTTTTATCGCCTGTCTGCATTGTTTTGAAAGTTCGCAGTTAGTTGGCGTTTGCCTGCAGCTCGTGCGATTCCACGCTGGCGTATCAACTTGAGTGTTTCTCGAGGCAGACGTCTCTTAGTGACTTTCGAACTCTCAGCATTCATAGCGATAACGTGAAGATGTTGAATGAGCCCATCGTATTCTTCGTCGATATCATCGACAACGGCATCTTCTTAACAGCCGACTAATGAATTGAATAAGTCCCAGTTTGTGGTGGTTCTGGGACATCGGTTTTTTGAATTTAGCGGGTTTTTCTCCTTTCCGCGAGAAATAGAATCTTGCACGAAAGAGGCGATAGTCTGACCCCGTGTAGAATTTTGAGATAACAGCGACATTGCTTAGGTAAAACCTTCTATTTACTATGATATGGTCCATTTGGTTATTGTACTCTCCAATGGGAGACTACCACGTCCAGCGTTGAGGGTGGGGCTTCTGAAATTGCGTGTTACCGTGGGTGGTCTTGGTCGTCATGTTAAACTCAGAAAGCCGCCCACCCTGTTCGTTCCATTCTGATCCGTGGATCCCAATGTGACGTTCTTCAGACGTTCTTCTTGGTCCAATCTTGGCGTTAATATTTCCAATGATGACCTTGAAGAATGTATGGTCTTCTCTGTAGAACCTCTCCAAGTCCATATAGAACGCTTCGACTTTTTCTTCGTGATAGTTTAATGTCAGCGCGTAAACGACGAAGATTGTCAAAGCCGGTATTGATCCGCATCTTATTAATCGTAAACGCCCGATTCGGGTTGTTAGTTGTTCGAATGAATCAATGTTCATGAAAGAACTCGTGTTGACGAGAACGCCGACGCCGTCGCCTCCTCTACTGTCGCATGTTCCGTGGAACAGTTCCTCTCCGGTGTCATAGACGGCATTGGATTGGTGGCGTCGTCTCGTCTCGGCCAGGCCGCTGACGTCTTACCTTATCCTTCTTGCTTGTATGAGAAAGTCTTCTATCGATGGAGTTGGGGTTTTTTCGTTATTTTTATGAATTTGGAGATGGTCGGTCCGTCGTGCGTACATAGTGCATCAGAATTAAATCGCTTCTCATCAATGTTGTTTTTCTTTGATTCGGCAGGACCTTACTTTTTATTCAATCACGATCACAATCGGAAAACCTTCGTTCCACCTGAAAAATTCTTGATGACAGAACAACAGTGTCATAGCCGAAACGAACACTATGTAACAATTATTCGTGTTTCAGCATCACATCGTGGTTTCCGCCTGACGTTTCCGCGCGCACCTACTTCGCCAGTGTGTACGGCTGGAAGAAACAACCTTGGTGAGATCACACCGCATTCTCTAACACCTCTCTTTTAAGCGAAGATAAAATCATTGTACAGTGGTTCCACGAATTCTGTGTGAATTATAGCTTGTAAGAACACTGCGTCACGGATTTCCTTCATGTGAGGAGTCTCAACCTGGTTAGTCGCGTGGCTACGTGGGGCGTCCCCAGATGGCGGATGAGGAGTTAATCGAGGACCAAAAAGCGACCTTAGCTTCCCTGAGACGCAGATGGTTCCAGAGTATGGACTCTTTATTTCTGCTGCGCCGATTTGGCACATACTTTCTGTATTTACGAGGCGAATTCATGCATGCGTGTGTGGGTACGTTCTAGTTTATGCGGACTCTATTCTACGAGTCAGAGTACATGGGAGGCGGTTAGGAGTCGCCTCCAACAAATAAGCTCCATATCCACTCTGGGAGAGCCTGGCAAGGTACCCGTGAGTATACCCAGTTCCCACGTTCAGAGCCCAGCAAGCTATACGTGGGTATTGAAAAAGCTAAAAACAGTAAAAGGAACGGGCCTCATTTCCCTAACCCCAAAAGAGCTCACAATTCGGCAGCGTTGGGTAGGACGAGTACCTGCTAGAATTTCAGGCCCAAAGGAAGCTGCTTGGATCGCAAAGAACTGAGGTGACGATCTGTGTCTACAATGAGCGTGCACTTGCATCCGAATCCTGGATAGAAGGTTTGCCATGCAATCGAGAAGGAAAGGTACGACATCATCGGCATGGGCAAGACGAAGTGACGCCATCCATTCAACGTCGTCTATGATACCGGAGATGAACTGTTCTTGGGAATATGCGGAACTAGAGGACTCGGCGGCGGCGGCGTACTCGTTAACACGAGTTTGTGCATGAACATCGATTCATTCGAACAACTAACAACCCAAATCGGGCGCTTAAGAGTAGAATTATGTGGATCAATACCGGCTTTGGCAGTTTCCTTCGTGTACTCGTCGACGTCAAAATATGACAAAGGAGAAGTCGAAGCGTCCTACATGGAATTGGAGAAGTTCTACAGAGAAGACCATTGATTCTTCAAGGTCATCATTGGAGATTTTGTTGCCAAGATTGGACCAATAAGAATGTCTGAAGAACGTCACATTGGGACCCACGGATTGGAATGGAACGAAAAAAGGTGAGCGGCTTTCTGAGTTTATCATGGCTACCAAGACCATTCATGGTAACTCGCAATTCCAGAAACCCCACCCTCAACGCTGGACGTGTGAGTTTCCCAGTGGGGAGTACCGTAACGAAATAGACCACATAATTGTAAACCGAAGGTTTTGCCTAACCAATGTAGCTGTTGTCCAAATTCTTCACCAGATCAGACCACAGCCTCCTTCGTCAAGATTCCATTTCTCGCAGAAATGAGAAAAAGTCGCTAAATTCAAAAAGCGAAATCCTGAAGCCACTGTAACCTGGGAGAAATCCTCAAGCCACTGTAATCTGGGACTTATTCACTTCATTAATCGGCTGTTAGGAAGATGCCGTTGTCGATAACATCGGTAAAGAATACGATCTGACTATCGGAGTGGAGCACTTAATTTAGACCACAATGGATGATTAGGCCTTAAAGGCAGGATATACTTAAGAGCAGTTCGGCAAGCTCGTAGCGGATGTGGGACATATTTCGTTGAGGTTGAGGCGACCACCAACCCCTTTTCAAGCTGCTTCCTACTCACTTGGCTTTTTGGGCCACATCAAACCAAAAGGGTTCTTGGCAAATAGGTTTTAAGAATACAACTCGTGTAATACATTCCCTCCTAACGCTTTACCACCTCATCGTGGCTGGGAGCTGTTCCTGGGTGCCGGACTGCGTTGTACAGCGGAGGAATTCGTCCCCCGGCAGGGTTTCCCAACCTGAGAAGGAGTGCGGCTTTTCCATTAGGAAGCCTGGTTAAGAGTAAACCATTACCAGGACCCACCACCGTGCTGGTATCACAGTCGCATGGTGGCAAATCTCCCTCTGATCCACAAGGGCTTTGACTGCCTGCTGTGGTGACGACCTGGGGAGACTTTGGCCAGGGTAACCTATGGATTTCAGGAAACCACAATGGCTTAACCTGCAAATCTCAGAAAAGTGGTGATTATGCTGGGGCCTTCACAACTAGTGAGGACGGGCCATTCAAGTATCAAGTATCAAGTATCAAGTATCAAGTACCAATTATCAAGTATCACATTTACATGAATGTGGTTACGTTTGCGAAAAAAATATTATACATCACCGTACAGTGGGAACAAGAAGTCCGCCTTCTGAATGCTTCTTCTTCTCATGGCAAGTACGTACTTTCCATAGGGCAATAGCACTGGTACGAGTTAAGTTCATAAACTACATTTTGTAGAAGTTCTCCTGCCTTTCTTTTATTTTTTGGTTCAATTTATGTTCCTACGCTTTTTACACGTTCTTCGTTGATTTAACAACGATCTATCTTTCGCATTACTTCTATCTTGTGTTCTTACTTGGATACTTGGACGGTCCGTCTTCACAAGCTGTGCGGACCCCAACCCATATGCCATTCGTTCCTTTCTCTCGCAATCGTAGTCCATGTAGGTGGTCTTGTTCGAGCATGGTAGCGCGTGCGAGTCTCATACCGTGATCTGTAAAACAGCTGCAGCTGCGGGTACACCTGATTAACTTTTGTTTACGAACATGTCCGCCCATCGTGTAGGTGGTCGTCCTGGGGGTACGTTTGCATTCTCTAGGAGTCCACTTTACTGTTCTTTTCGTTCACCTGTTGTACGTTCTTCTCATTATGTGACCGGCCCAGCTATGTTTCGCTATCGATGTATAATCTCCTGGATCTCGAAAATGTGACAGATTTCGAAGGTCAGAGCTTCGCATTCCAGCTAGATATTAAGAGTGCCGATTATATTTCGGAAGACATAGCCCAAGCGCTCTGTGAGTAGTGCGATGCATTCTTGACGTAATTAAAGTATCAACCCGTGTCTTGGCAGCATAACAGAGCGCTGGGAGGACCGTAGAATCGAAGAGATGAGCGCGGATTTTCGGGTCCTTCAGTTGGTCGGTAGCTTCTTTGAGAAGCCCGAATCCGACCCAAGCTGCTCTCCTTCTTCTGTCTATTCCCTCCTTCATGTTGTTTTCCATGTCCATTGATCGCTCAAGGTATACGTGCGAGGTGGTCTCTGCAATGAGAGAGCCATCCAATTCAATTTTTTCGCCTTTGCACCATGCGTTTTTCGTGAACTGGGTCTTCTTTCGATTCATGCACAGTCCGATCTTTTTCCCCCGCTTCGTTGAGCTCGTTGATCATCATCTCTGCTTCGCTAGTACTTCTTGAGAAGATGATAATGTCGTCGGCAAAACGAAGGTTTGATAGTCATTTTCCATCAATGCATATGCCTTTCTCATCCCTAATCGAGTGACTTCATTATCCACTGCAGTGCGGCACTGAACAGCTTTGACGACATTGTGTTGCCGTGTCGAACCCCTTTTCCTATGGGTGTGGTAAGAGATCGATGGAAAAGCTGCATTTTCGAAGTGCAGTTCCGATTATAGTCGCTCAGAGTTCTTATGTAGGACGGATCCACTCCTTGGTCGACGAGCGCTGATAGAATTGCATTCGTTTCGACACTGTCAAACGCTTTTTCATAGTCGACAAAGGTTAGGACTAAAGGCAAGTGGTATTCCCGACAAACTTCGATGACCCTGGACACGGTTTGGATGTGATCCATACAGCAAAATCCTTTCCGAAATCCTGCTTGCTCGACTGGTTGCGCCTCATCCAATGTCCTTGATATGCGTAAGAGGATAATCTTCGTGAAGAGCTTGTAGAGTACACTCAACAAGCATATGGGACGATAGTTACGAAGATCCCTTTCGGTCTCCTTTCTTGGGCAGGATGACCGTGCGCGACGTCCTCGACTGGTTTGAGACTTTTTTCCTTTTGAAGGTAGGCTGTCATATGATTTGCGGGAAGTACATGTAAATTGTGGCCTCCAGCTCTAAGGAAATCGGCGGTGACATTGTTTGGTCCTAGAGCTGTGCCTCTTTTCATGCTTTCTATCGCAACTCTAACCTCCGATGGAAGAATTCCAAGTCGTTTTTCTCCAGCGGAGGTATTAGGGGTCGCCGGGATGGGGATTGTGGGAACGGAAAAGGTTGGTGTAGAACGTTTCCGCTATTAATTCCATGTCATGGCGGGAACTTTTGACGATCCCATCTTCGCTCATTGTATGTCATTTCATTTGTGACTCCCAGGCGTTGGTAAATTGTGTACTTCCTCCTTTGTGCAATCTCATAATCGATTTTTTTTCACTGTTTTTATATCACCTGCATACGTTCGAGGAGATAATCATTGTATTATATGGAGAAAATTATACTATCGCTGCTCAGATATATGTAGTCGTGGTCTTTGTCCTTCTTAACGCTGTGGTGCACGATCCTTAAGAAGTGTTAGAGCATAAAGGACCTCAGTGGTGAAGAAGGTAACACGTGAGAACCCGGAAAGGGTAATAGTAGGTTCGAATCTGGTCTTGAGTTCAAGTATTGCAAATACCTCATAATCGTTATGGTCGTACTTCACATAACACTCTGCGGTAAAGAAAAAAGAAGGCAGCAAATAAAAAAATTAAGTGTTTTTCGAACATTGGTTGAATCTCTGACTTCCTTTCAATAAATCAATGTGTAACGGATTTCGTCAGCCATCTGAGACATGATGTAGCCGTTCTCTCATTTTTCGACAACAACTGACTACCAGCACTCAGAAACTTGGAGATTTTTTTTGAATGTCACTGGTGATTTCGCCATACTTTGTGAGTGATCCAACTGAGAGCCATGTTTTACTAGAAATATTGCTAAAAAATAGAGCGTGTATTTATGATAAAAATAAAAAAGGCGCTCGGTTCTCAGTAGCGTTATAAAATCTGTAAATCAACATCTCAGTGTTCCAAATGGACTAGTGGTTGCTGCCTGGTGGTGAGTACGCTATTCCTATAATAAATGTCCCGCGATGTACAGCAATCCTCTACATCAACACGACGCCCTTCTAAATTGCGGAAATTGATATTTCTTCCCAAAAAATTTGACCGGAAGTAAAATACTTGCAGGAATCACTGTCATGCTAGCATGCATCCATCTACTTACGACGTTTCAAATCTCAATTCCATCGACAAAGGCAGTGAGTGTGCTGACCGTTTGAAAACCTTCCTCAAGACAACTGTTGCAAAAATGACAGACATCTAAGCTGGGAAAAAATCAGCTTCTGTCCTGAACACTATTTGCTCCGATCTGCAACTTCGCGCCATCAGGCATCAAGGTCGAACAAATCTCGGGTGGGGTAAATCCTTGAAAGATATAACTTCAATGAAGGTGAAGTATTTGCAAAACTCTGGACCGCAGGTGCCTATGGTGGGGAAACGAACGCGCTATTGTCCTTTCCGGGGAGTAAATATCTCAGCTTCATTGAAGTTATGTTTCGCAATATACCCTGCATTAAAAAGAGTAGGCAGTAAATAAAAAGGTTAAAATTGTGATTATAACTATAACCTCAGCTTAACTGGGTTCAATGCCGATTTGGGCTCCCCAGATCAATTCCGTTGCTCTAAACACATGATTATTACTGTAAAAATCTTCAAATATATGCCGTTCCGTGTGAGGTTCATAGATAACTGGGCAGTACGAGGGAAATTCATTACGGTCCAACCACTTTCTATTAGCCAGGATATTTGCCAGCTCCAAAAACACCTAACAACAACCACTGATGACGACAAACGTCTCCGAGAACGCTACAACAACGAAGAGCTAGAGATTACCAACCTCTTCAACAACAGATGGTGGTGATGGCGATAGTAGTGTGTCTGTTATCCACAAATCGCACTGACTTGCTCGCAGTGCACGACAACACATATTCCACACCGAATTTTGGCAACACAAGCTCTGCTCGACTGCTCTTCTCCGCATGCTTCCGACAAGCTAAAATGGCCAAGAGTAAAACACTTTGGACCTCGAAAACAAAAAGTTTCATGAAAATTAAAAGCATATGTAAAGTTGGGTAAAAATTCTAGCTTGAAATTCACTAAGCTCCTGATTTGAGGTCGACACAAAGATGAACAATTCGTACTAATTCGTCGTCTATTCTATATTACGCTCTATCCTATTCTCGTCTCCGATGTAGAATTCCCGATGTTTTTCAGATGATGTAAAAACTCAATTTTCAACATACCGTAGGTTTTCAACATCAGTAGTACTTGGAGCTACGGAAGAAATACAAGTAATGGCCTCCATTCGCAGAAAATTAGCCGTTCACTCCGCATCGAATAAACTCCAATTGGACGATGAACCCCGTAAAAAGATAAAAGGATAGAGCTCTGGGCGTTGATTAATCCCTGAGGGATGCGTCATGCATTCGACTTCATTAAGTATCGTTGGAGGTGACTGAATGCATAACTGGCCTTTACCATTACTCATGGTGGCCTACCGATGTATCGAACCAGTGCTGCCATCCTCCCAAACAAGTCTGGTACCAATTTGCCGACCCGGAACGATGGAAGGCTTGTGGGTCATGGGCACGGGAATCGACTCCTCGTATGTGTTGCAGGGCGCCTCCGCCCACTACGCCACACGCGCTCCGGTTTTCAGTAACGTTATAAAATCTATAAATCAACACCTCAGTATTCCAAATGCACTATTGGTTGCTGCCTGGTGGTGACTACGCTATTCCTATAATAAATGTCGCCCCGCGTAACACAGCAGTCCTCTACGTCAACACCATGGCCTTCTAAACTGCAGACATTAATATTTAATCCCAAAAATCTGATAGGAAGTAAAATACTTGCAGGAATCACTGTCATGCTTGCATCAGTTTAGTTACTACGTTGCAAATCTCCATTCCATCGACAAAGGCACTGCCTGTGATGACAATCTGAGAACGGCTTCCTCAAAGCCAACTGTTGAGAAAATTACAAACATCTAAGCTGGCAAGAAATCAGCCACTGTCCTGCACACTACTTGCTCCGATCTGCAACGTCGCGCCATCAGGTATCAAGGGTCGAACAAATCTCGGGTGTGGTAAATCCTTGAAAGAGTCTAAAAATAACATCTTCACATGTTAGTGACAAAATTTCGAGAATTTCAGTGGCATAGATTTTCTAGCATGTTCATTTCCCTTTCATCGACTTCAATATCGATCGATCTCATCGACTAACACGGCATTATCACGTTTCGTCTTCCTTGGTGTTCAACCTCACTATTAGAGGAATGTCAGTATCACCAAACGTTTTTACAAGTCAGTGAAGGTAACAGGGAATTTGAAGTAATTCACAAAAAGGTTGGAAAAAGCTGTACAAGGCAGAGATTTCTATAAATATGCTGTCGAAGACTTGACGTCATGAGTAGGAGAGGCCACTTGACGATCGACACGCATTTCTCATGGCTCACATAAACAGTTTGTCTTCGAAGGGGGAACGACCCCTAGCACTGAGAGAACTTGGACGTAATCATTTTATACGAAGACCCTGGTGGATCGTGGCAACTTCTTAAACGCCCTTTCCAGGCTTTCGACGATGGCCATCTCATGGCTGACACTAAGAACTTTGGATAAAGATCATTCAGTTGAATTAATACCTACGCGATCTCGGCTATTTTCTGCTGAGTAGATTGCGTGTCAGTTTGACTTTTTCAGGCTTTGGAGAAGGTGAAAATTCCGAAACGTCAGCCAGTATTGAGTAAAGCTTCTATCAACAACATCGTGTCCACATGAGAACGAAACATTAACTCAAGTGACTATTGAAGGGTTTCTGTCATTTTGCGATTCATACCAACGCTTTAGAAAAAACGTGTTCTTTCACACTCACGTTCACCCAAACATCGGCTTATCAGAACTATTGAATTCTTTTCTTCTAGCATGAATGATATACCGCTGTGAATTGCGGCCAATTACGAGTTCTCGTTCCCTTATACATGATTTCGTCAAAGGTTTTATATTTGATTGCTGAAATTTGCTTATAGTTGTTAATGAGTTTTAAGGAAGTTGTTTATGAGTGATTAGTTCGAATTTTAAGCAAGCGACTGAATTCACAGTAACACATCTAGGCCACTCTGTTCGTGTACTCCATCACGCCAGGTGCGGGTTCACCTCTTTTCGCCATCTCTGCTAACGCCTGAAGGTATGTAGACGCAGCTTTTTTGAAGTTCTCTGCTTCTTCAGGATGGCTAAGATCAGCGATTTCGTCGGTTATACTGAAGACGATTTCTTTGAAACAAGAGACTACCCGAATATAACAAAAGATAAAAGTGTTTGCAAAAAACGAAGCATACGATTTTTTAATCCCCGTGCCAGACAAGTGGCAGAAAGTTATTGAAAAAAAAGCCCAAACAGATTCATGGCGAATTACGTATCAGTCACAACACGCGACCGTCAAAATAACAATTCTACATAGAAAATGGGTCACAGTTAGATATTGCGCTTCTTCATTTTAACATGAAAGTAAACAACATTAAGAGCTCAAGAGGGTTTTAAGCATTATACCAACTTCGAGCAATTCGTAAGACAAATGACTACCGATGTCATATTGGAAGAATTCTTTTCGGGAAGCAGCAAATCTTCCTATCCACAACGGCCTTGATTGGCCGTCGATAAAAACAGTGAAAACACACTGACTTTATATCTGGCAATTGCAGGAGAACAACGCTCAATCAGCACTCAGCAAGTGCGAACAAGTTAGGAGATCCCCCATGGCAGAGCTTCGCACATGATCAAATCCCACCCCCCATGTGTGACGACAGGTGTAAGAGAATGGAACGAATGGAAGAAGTGCTGGAGTGCCCACTACATAAAACTATAAGGCTCTCGGCGTTGATCCATCCCTTAGGGATGCGCCATGCATTCGACATCACTAGGTATCGTTGGAGGTGAGTGAATGCAGATCTGGCATTTACAATGACTTGTGGTGGCCTGCCGATGTATCGAGCCAGTGCTGTTATCTTCCCAGACAAGTCTGGAACCAATTTGTCGACCCAGGAGGGATGGAAGGCTTGGTGGGCCATGGTCACGTAGATCGATTCCACGTGTGTTTCGCAGTGGCGCCTCCAACTACTGCGCCACACGCACCCTTGCCCACTACATAAGAAGCGAAATCACTTAAATATCTTAGAAAAGCGCAGAGTAATATGGAAGTAGTGATGATCAGATTCCACCAAATTAGTGTAGCAATTGTTGGATTCATTGGCTGAATATGTCACCTACATTTTAACTTCAGCATAAGGTCGTTTTCCCATTTGTAGCATTTGGGTATTACTAGCTGTCAATGTAATTATGAAGTCATCTTCGTCCAGCTTAGTGTCTGCGGCCGAATAACATTCACCACGAAGGATTTTTGCCGGTAGATTTAAAAAGTTTGCAATTTCCTAAGCTTTTCAAACACCTCGCTTCCACATCTACATTAGATCGTTATTTACCTGGTTCTGCAGTAATTGGTCTTCCAAGTCCTATACCGTCAGTGGTGCCTTCCACCACGGCTCTGACCATTGCAGGAGCAGTTCGCCAACCGCCAGTCACGTATACAACTGTCCTGTTGAAGACTGGGCGAATCTGAACTTTTCCACTACAGTCCGAATATTTCGTATCTCACCGTCTTGGGAATCTCAAAAAAAAACCCTTACCAGACTTCAAATTCGGAGTGAAATTAAAAAGAATGAAGCCTTCGGGTAATTGAATACATATCTGGCCTATAAAATTATTCGCGGTGGCCTACCGATCTATCGATCCAGTGCTGCTATCCTCCCAGACAAGTCTGGTACCAATTTGCCGAGCCCGGAGAAATGGAAAGCTTGGTGAGCCTAGGGAACGGGATTGGCGCTTTGTGTGCTGCAGAGCCCCTCTAATCATTGCATCACACACACTCAGAGAAAAAAAAATCAATTTAGAACTTAGCGCAGATGTAACCAGAAGATCCAAAGTACCTTTTCAGCAAATTCAAGGAAGAACGCCTCTCGCTTTCTTGTTGAGTCGCGCATATGTTGGAAAGCTAGCTTTTCCATTGTGCCGCCAGAAAGCTCAACAAAATCGAAGCCACATTTCTGTAAGGAAAAAAGGCATTTCTACCATGATCGCCACAAATTAGATTTCAATTCCTAGGACAAAGATTAATATTCGGCACGTTTTGCAAAGCTTCTGGAATATTTTAGAAACTTTCTTCGTAAACGGCACTCACCTCCGTCATGTCACACATAATTTTGGCATCACCTATGCGTAGACCATCTTTTTGGAATTCCACAGAGTTTGTTTTGATTCCGACTAGAAATCCCGTTGACGCGCCTATCTCCTTCCTAAACGAAGCCCTATTTCAAGGAACTTCTGTTTAATTTATTTGCCAACTAAATTGTTATTTGATTTGATGTTCGGATGCAAACCTTATGGCCTCAAATATCTCACTGATCACTCCCATCCTGTTGTTCACTGAGCCACCATACATATCGGTACGTTTGTTCGTCGTTGGCGACAAGAACTGAGACAGTAGATATCCATGCGCGGCATGGAGTTGAATACCATCAAACAATGAAATATGTAAGGATTGTAATGGGAAGGATGGCCACTAACCTCACTTGACATCCTTTGCAGACAACGATGTCTTGTTTTCGGCTTCATAGCAGTAATTTTAATAAAAAGGATACAGTTTTTTTGGGTGGATTAATCCGAGCGGATACACCATGCACTCGACTTCATTAAGCATCGTTTGGATGTGATTGAATGCATATCTGGCCTTTACAATGACTCGCGGTGGCCTACCGATGTAACGAGTACGTGCTGCTATACTCACAAGCAGGTTTAGTACCAATGTGCCCACCCCAAATGGATAAAAATCTTGGTGAGCACGGGGGACGGGATTGAGTTAACTGGTTTTCCGTATCGGTTGCATGGCACTTCTAACTACTGCATGACATGCACCCCTTAGGAGTAATAGATGCAAAAAAAAGGTAGGGATTGAAATCAGCGGCATTATATTTCTTGCTTAATAATAATAATAAAAATAATGACACAGCTAACCTTGCTTTTGAGCGAATCTAGTTGCATATACAAACCGATCAATCACTTCGGTTTTAATCTGTTCTTTCGTAAGCGCTACTGGTTTTCCATATCCCGTACAACGCCTTTCCACCATTAGTTGTACATCGGAGCAAGAGAACGGGTGAGGATTCACTGCATGCTGTGTTTGTCGTCCGGCCTAGGAAAATACGGTAGTTGCTTTTCTCAGTTCGCATTCTGTTTATCTCTCGCTTATTTGTATATCTTTCTATCTTATATCTTATATAGTTTCAAAATAGACACTACAATCTTAAACGCGGCTAAAAGCAGTCCCATGCCAGAAGGATTTCGGTATATTGATATGGTGGAATAAATAGTTACAGGATGAGTGTTTTAGAATCAGACAACGATCTCGTAGCATCCAGTGTTTAACAGAAGACTTACATGAGAGAGCTGCGCAACAGCAAGTGCTCCATCCTGTCGCATCACTTTCGATCATTCCAAGCACACTTTTCTTAGTTCAGCAGAATCATTCTCCTTGCAAAACACCACATTTCCAGCTGCTTCGAGATTTTTCTAGAAGAATGAACTTATTGTCCATTGGTGGCATCGTCAATGAACTATGAGAAGTGGAAAGTAAATATTATTGAGAAATGCAATCCAATTTTGTTACTACAAAATTTCACTAAAACGTAAACATGTGAAGGTTATTGTCTCGTAAGCATCAGTAAAGAAGTAGATTGTAACTTTAAAACAAAAAGTTATGGATAATTTGGCCAACAAATATCAGATATTTGATCGTCAACATATTCGCGATAGTACGCTGTTATTTTAAGTGCACGTGTATTTCATACAAACTGAACAGGTTCCAAAGTAATTTCTATGACCATTTTCTTCCTGAACGAATCTTTCCTAGAATTTATTTTGTATAAAGTCAATGAACCTCTCACTAAAGATCTTAAGCTTGGCGGTCCATGAAAGTTTGCCCGTATTCATGCTGAAAGAGTATCGTCGATTAAGAGGATGTCCGTCCACTAGAAATGTATGAAATCCGATCCATTCTTACCCTTTTGCGCTGAACTAGAAACAAAGCCTATGCAGCAAAAAATTAGGCGTACTCTCGTGCCGGTCCATAGAAATTTAGTTTTAGCAAATATGTTAAATACCATAGAACATTAACTATATCCATAATATTGCTTAAATATTTGCAAAACTCCGAATCGTAGGTGTTTGCGGTGGGGAACGAAGTATCCATAGAAATGTTGTCCATTTATGCCGTTATTAAATGAAAAATGCTTTTTAAAAAAAACTCTACGTAGTGTCCACAGTGGCCAACGAACACGCCACTACACTTTCAGGGGGGCTGACGTGTTCACCACCACCCCATGAGAGTCCTTCGTTTCTCCCATTTCTCAGCCGTGTTATCGACTAGGGGGGCTACCAGCAATCACCTGTCAACGGGATTGATCTGGGGAGCAGAAATCGGCATGAAGCCAGTTAAGCTGAAATGATTGTATAAATCACAATGTCACCAATTTTTATTTACTGCCTAAATTTTTTCAACGGCAGGGTACTATGCGACATAGAACCCGCCAATGTGTTAGCCCTCGGAAAGAGTAGTAGCGCAGTTATTCTTCATCGCAGACACTTGCGGTTCGGAGTTTTGCAAATATCTAAGCAACTTATGGTTATATGTCCCATAATACCTTGCCAATAAAAATTATTGGGCAGTAAATAAAATTTGACGGCATTGTAATTTATACCATGGCTGCAGCTTAATTGGGTTCATGCCGATTTGTGCTGCCCAGATCAATCCCGTTGACGTGTGATTGCTGGTAGCGCCTATAGGTCAATAACACGGCTGAGAAACAGGCAAAACAAAGGACTGTCATGATGTGGTGGTGAACACGTCAGCCCCCGAAAGTGTAGTGGCGTGTTCGTTGGCCACTGTGGACACTACGTAGAGTATTTCTAAAAAGCAATTTTCATTTAATAACGGCATAAATGGACAACATTTCTATGGATACTTCGTTCCCCACCGCAGACACCTGCGGCTCGAAAGTTTTGCAGATATCTCAGCAACATTGTGGTTATTTGTCACATAATACCCTGCCTTAAAAATTATTAGGCAGTAAATAAAATTGGCAAAATTAAGTATATCCTCCGGAAAGGGTACTCACCTGTTCGGTCCTCAACACAGGCACCCACGGTCAGAGTTGCGTAAATATCTTAGCATCACTGTGGATGTATTTCACATAATACACTGCCGTGAAAAATTATACTAGGCAGTAAATAAAAAAGTTTACATTAAGTCTACTATTTACAACGACCAATATAAAACTTGCATTTCGACCTGAGTTCGCTTCCGCCCATATATAGAGTGCAGATTGACCAACATGAGTTGATATCAAATCATTTTCGTTCCGGCTGTCTATCTTATTTAAATAGTATATCGTTTTTGTTTTTGTATTCAATCGACGGCATATCAAACACAGCCCGCTATCAAGTGGTGGACCAGAAAATCTTTTCGCTACATTTAGTAATATGCTGACAAACAAAGAATATTATTTGTCAGGCCACACTCCCGCTGATTGGAAAGACACAATGACTGAAATGCTGCGAATAAAGAGCGTATCTGAACGTTTAGTATGAGTCCCGCAGTAAACACATGTGTTTTTATAGCAACAGAGCAGCAATGAGTGTTGTTAATGACAGGATGCACAAAATCGTGGGGAGGAGGTCGGCTATGAAGTAACTTAAATTTTCAAAGGACGCAGAAAAAACTAGATGTGAGTTCGTCACCCATCAGTAAATAGAAGTCGGACTATAATGTTAACGTGAAATTCGGAAGTGTTAAAATCGTTAAAAAATTAAACATATTAACAGAACCAAAGACATAAAGTTAATGACTATAGGGAATAACTAGGAAATGCAACGAAATAATACAAACAAACCGGATCAACGCATACATTTCCCGTGAGGATCATTCCAAACTTACCATGTCCCCACTTATCATAGAGGTTTATTATTGATCGAGATGGTATGCCATGCTTTCTAAGATCCTTAGGATTCCATGAACTTATTTGTTCCGTTAGAGCCGCCTAGAAATAATCGTTCAACCATACAGTGCTGTATCTCAACGAATAGTACAAAAAATTGTGCAAGTATTCCAGCAAGTGCACGAAAACGAGACAATCGATGGATTGTCATGATCAACATCGCTCAAGTGATTTTAAGAAATGATGAGCGTGAGAGAAAGCAACAATGATAGGGAAATGAAGTGAAGCGAATTACGAAGAAAAGAAAAAGAAAAGATGAACTAGCCTTGAGGAATCGATTCTGTGCCATACGACCATTAGGGAATTTTAATTGTTCACCGAGCACCGTTACGTCACATTTTTCTACAGGAATACGAGAATGTACCGACCTTACAGTCATTTTTAGCGAATTCATCACGAAGAACATTTTATTCAGCTGCGTTGACGACTGATACAGACGGTAGAAAATATCGTGTGCACTCACCTTTTGTTTTTGTCCTCCACACCGCGCCCATCTGCGATCAACATAAGGTTTACACTGTTTATTCCCGGACAAACTAATCAGACACGAGCGAGATGAAAAAAGTGCAGCACATTCGCACATAAAAATGCAAGCCCGTGCTGTCTTGCGTGAGCCCGACCGATGTGTGAACTCAGTGCTTCTATCCCACCATAGAAGTCTGGCACCAACATTTGACGACTCTAGATGTCTGGAGAGCTTGGTTTGCCAGAGGGGGGGTGGTATCGAACCAAAGACGGACTGCTCTTAATCGGCAACAATGCCGCTCTTGTATCCGCCCTATGTGTGCGGTCCGAAGCATATGAGTTATCCACCATTTCTCCTATTTTGTATTAAACTGTAGAAAACGTTTTTCTTTTTATTATAACTTGTGTTCGATTCACTTGGTGAGTCATAGCGTTTCTCATATTTGTCTCGTTGTTTTGTAGCAATAGTCTGCACATTCTAACGAACTGCCCTTATTGAGCCAACTCAAGGTCATTATCAGCTGTTGTCGTTGTTGCTGATGTAGTTCGCTGGCTGACGTTTAGGCAACTTCGCCTTCTTCGGGGTTCGGACATACTTTATGTGCCGTTACTCATATAAATCATATGTAAATTTAGTCTGGCTCAGGCAAACTCACTGTAGTTCAAAGATCTGTTGTCTCCTCTTCTCAATGGAACGGTTAGTACTGGTCCAGCTCAAGTACTTTGGAATCCAGAGAAAGTCGCGATCACAGGTTTTACCTATGCGTAGCCGTTTAGCGTTATGCGCTGCGCTAGATGCGCTTTGCGACTGACATTCTTTCAGGAAGGCAGCAACTATTGTGACTCTATCAGAAGAGGGTAATATAGCTTGTCTTTAATTTAGAGTTGTTAAGTTCACACGCTTAGCATTCTGACTAAGCGATCCTCTGAACGCTCCGTTTCGCAGTTCTAACGTCGCTCCATGCCTCATGCACGTGAAAAATTCCACGCACCGCTCACAAAACACTTAAAACGAATCATAATTACGTCGTTTAGATCTCCGAAAATCACTTTTTTGTGATATAGTAAATAGGAGTCGAAAGAACTCCCCCGTGGAAGAGTCAGTAGCGGCCGAGTGAAACACAAGATGTATCTTCTAGTAAGATCACTCTTACGTGACACAAAATTTCACGTAAGTCTATGAGCAGAAATTTTTGATAATTGATATCTAGCTGTATTCAGCAGCGCTTAACAAGCTCTTTTGTGTTTAGCTTACGGTGTGCATTCTATTCAGTTATACGCTGCGCAGCAAGAGGCCGGTGTAAGTGATCCCTGTAGAGCTTCATGGAAATCATTTCCTTTCCGATGTTTTACTTTGGTGTACGAAACCACCTTCCCTACAATTATGGTGATCAATCGATAGCATACCTAGCAGAGATGTTGTGGTGTGCGTGGGCCAAGAAAAGCTCTATTCTGCCTCTAGAAACGCATAATAAGCATTTTCTCGAATGAGTTCATTGACTGGTAATTTAAGAAGCAGTTGATATTCATTTTACTTCTAATCGCTTTAGTGAATCATGGTTACCGTATGGAATTTGCGAGTATAAACAATGCCCAAATAGAAGGAGGAGAAGCTGCAAAGCGCTTCCGAATGCCGAGAACAATGTGTTTGGATGATGGACAAGAGTAACATGTAATAAATTGTAGTACACATACTTTTCATGCCTGTAGAACGATAGAGCGAAGCCTTCTCTACAATTCTGTTATGTTCACAAGACGTCTAGTTCTTTGCTTGATGAAAAAAAGAACTGTTTATTGTAAAAAAAACAGCAATTGCATAAACGTCGGAAATTAGGCGCCAACCCAAGCAGAAAGGCTATGAAAGGACACTTATCGCGAATGCGATGCGTCTGAAGAGTAACCCCAAGACTTTTCAGTGAACTAGTTCTTGGATCTCGCCCACCTGTTCCAAAGTTTGACAAACTTGATTGCTTAGCACTTGAGCTCTCAGTCATACATTTGTCGCTCTACAAGCTTGTGTTACTCACTTCCTCGTATGTGATCTCACTTCAATATATATATATATATATATATATATATATATGTACGTATTCTCGTACTTCTTGATATATCACTAAAGATCACTTGACCTTCGGAAATTTGAATAGACATATCTCGGTTTATAGCGACCATTACTAATTGGAATAAAACGAGCAGAATATACTTATGTCTGCCAACAAGACATCAGTGCTTCCATGACGATACGATGAAACCACTACTTTTTAAACCACATAAAATGTTTTTTCCGTTTTTGTTGCTAACGGTCATTTCTTGGAGATGGTACCAGTGGAACAAGAAGGTTTTCATTCAGAGGATGGCTCCCAACGTATTGTTGATAACATCGGCTGTGTTCTCTTGTCAGAGTTCTTCATTCTATTAATGCTTTTTGCTGCACTAGCCCTTTTACTTCGTTGGCATTCTCACGACAACGCCTAACATGGTGTTTTCGCGGAGTAAACACGGCTAGTTTTTTCGCTGCCCCCACAGTGAAACCTATAGATCTCACATCTGGCCACTACGACACGTTTAACGTAGTCCTACTCTCTTTGTGGTGATTTTCGTCCTATAAATCGGAATTTCTCCGCGTTCTGGAAAAAGTCCTGCCATTTCCATGCACTGTATATACCCTCCTTTTTCTACACACCCTCCATTGTTTTAGTGCGTATAAAATTCTTGTCTGTAAAGAGAAAAAAAAGCTTGTCTTCTATGTACCCGTATTTCTCTCAGCATTTAATGAACTTTGTATAAGTTCTGTAAGAGATACTACAGTTCTTTCCGGGGAGTAGCGCGCTCACCACCACACCATGCGGGTCCTTCGTTTCGCCTGTCTCTCAGCTAGTTCTATTGATCTTTTGCCATCAGCAATCACCTGTCAGCGGGATTGATCTGGGGGAACCGAAATCGGCAAGGAACCCAGTTAAGCTGAGGCTGCAGTTATAATCACAATTTTGACTTATTATTTACTGCCTACTGTTTTTAGCGGCAGGGTGTGCGTTGCGAGAATAGAACTAGCTGAGAGACAGGCGAAACGAAGGACCCGCATGGTGTGGTGGTGAGCGCGCTACTCCCCGGAAAGGACAATAGCGCGTTCGTTCCCCACCATAGGCACCTGCGGTCCAGAGTTTTGCAAATATCTCAGCATCATTAAAGTTATATTTCTGCAACGCATACCTCGTTCCAAACAATAAACAGAAAGCTCTCAGGGTTGATCAATCCCTGAAGGATGCGCTACTCATTCGACTTCATTAAGCATCGTTTTGGGGGCGACTGAATGCATATCTGGCCTTTACAATGACTCGCGGTGGCCTACCGATGTATGGAGCCAGTGTTGGTATCCTCCCAGACAAGGCTAGTTCCAACTTGCCGATCCCGGAGGGTATGGAGGGCTTGATGTATAGCAGGGCTCCTCCGACTACTTCGCTACATGCGCTACTAGTGTTTTACTGGTTACCACATATAAACATTATCTTACATTCACTCCTTTTATAAGGTGATATGGTGTTGTTAAAGTGTTTTCGATGTTTTATAAGTCGAGTTTCGGTTGCTTCGCTATCCTCGGAACCTTGACGTGTTTTATGTGGTCCTATACTTATAATTTTCTTGAATTGTCTACACTCTTAAGATTTAATTTGCAAAAAAAATAATCTCTTAGAAGTCACTCAACACTTTGCCCTTCCGAAGAGTGATGAAGTGATGACACCGTAATGTCATTCACCAAGGATTATGAATGAAACTCGCTGAGATTAAAAAACTGTTCCGAAGCACAGCATCTTGTGTGAGACAGGCGAAACGAAGGACCCACATGGTGTGGGGGGTGAACGCGTTAGCCCCGGAAAGGGGTAATGAAAATTAAAAAAACAACGAATTACTTATGAAAAATCATGCTGCACCCCTATCGTGTATGTCGTACAAATTATGTTTATATTATGTCCTAGAAATTTTAATGGTTTTCGTTTAATTTAGTGTTGGTTCAGATTTCAAGATAGAGTTATTCATAATTACATATGCATTTAAATACATGTAATTCACTGCGGATGTGCCAAAGATTTTTCGCGACTTTGTTGACAAATTCTTCAAAGTATTGTTCAGGAGTCAATTAAGGAAACGTGCCATCGTTTGGAAATACCAGTGCTCTATTTCCACCAAGTAATCATAGGTAGCCGTTGTCTGAGACGTACTGAGAGGTTTATAAAACTGGACATGGCACCATTCTAAATGTGTTTCTCATTTTTCTTCTAATAGAGTGCCTTCAGAACGACTTCTTCTAACTCGTTCAGTCCACACTTCTCCAGATGCATGACAGTCTCCAATGTCAACGTGTCGGGATTGCTGTGGAGGTCAACCAGCACATGTCAAGAACCGCCTGACGGCCATTTGCTTCTGACGGACAACCTCCTCCGCTTAAATTATCTTCTGCACAGATTGTTTTTTTTCTCGTTGGCACTCACTGGCAAGAATTTAGGACTCTAAATCCAACGACACAAAAAGTACGATGACCAATACTAGATGGAGCCGAAGCATTGTTCGGAAGTGACTGGATGAGTGACATATCTGGTCGCTGCTATGCTCCCAGACAACTCTGGTACCAATTTGCCAACCCGGAGGGATGGAAGGCTTGGTGGGCCTTGGGCACTGTGATTGATTCCACGTGTGTGTTTCAACGCACCTTCGACCACGAACACTGCTGGCAAACAAGGCGAATACAAGGAGCAAATAAAACATAGAGAAAGGAGGTGAATTATATCTAAAGAATGATAATTCGGACATACTATGTAGACAGACATTGATGAGCACCCAGTTTGATCACAGAGAACACTTTTGGTGACTACTACACAACAATTTCACCATGTCTTCAATATTTCTGATCGTAAGAAGAAGTCGAAGAAATGTCAATTGTGAAAGTCTTGCCTTGAGGTAATTATGGTCAGTGCAAGAAAGCACCCATTGCATGTCCAGGAGCCCTTATGTAAAGAGTGCAGAGAACGTTATTTGTGCACACGGCATTGAAATTTCCTGTACATTTATATACTTTCTAACTGCAAATGGTATGCTAAACATTTTTGAGCACAATCTTTAGCACATCAGCGACGGTTGCAGTCAAAAAAAAACTTCATAGCTTTTTTAAGATCGTCTAGAGTGAGATAAAACGGTCTCTTTCACTCTCGTGATGGCTCAAGGGGGTCTTGTTGTCCTGTCGATGTTAGTCTATTCTACTGAATCCTTTACAAAAGCCTGCTTGCTGACATGGCTGCTTTTTGTCCACTATCCTGTCAATCCTATTGAAGATGACTTCAGTGAGGCGTTCATAGACGACAAACAGCACGCAGATTGAGCCATAGTTGCCGATATCGTTGAAGTTACCGCTCTTTAAAAAATAACACGGTCTTGCTGGTTTTTCACTGAGTAGAAACCATGGATTCTGACAGATAACGCGTTATGAGCCGAGCCAGTATTTTGATGAGGGCTTGCTCAAAGTTCTTCAGGTGTGATATATGGACCAGTTGCTGTCAGTGACCAGAAAGCACGTCAGATTTCGGAAAGGAAAACCTGTGAGACGACAAGCATTTCATTCTTTATTATATATGAGGGAATGGGGACAGTTATTGAAGACATGCGAATAGTACTCGTGGATGACTGTCTCCTATGGTTTTCCGACAGCTGTAACCGTTAAGTCTGGGTGTTGGAGTTGAATGATCACGGATTTGTCATTGCCGTAATTTGGCGCAAACCTTGTAAGCCCCTGGCGCATGTTTCTTAATCTATGCATCTATAGTATTTACTGTTTCTCTTAGATCGAGTGTTTCTGGAAAGAGACGTTTCTTGGAAACTTTAGAACTCTTGGCTTTCATGGTGGTAGCGCGAAGATTTTGAATAAGGCAGTCACATTCTTTATTGTAATCAGTAACTCCATGATCCCAAAAGCCGACTAATGAAGTGAAAAAAACCACAGTTTGCTGTGGTTCTATGGTTTCGTTTTTTTCAACGTCACGGGTTTCTCTGTCTTCCTCGAGAAATGAGATTTTACACGAAGGAGGTGATGGAGTGATCCCGTGTGGAATTTTGGGACAACAGCGACTTTGTTTAGGCAAAAACCCTTCGATTCATTAGAATGTGGTCTACTTTCGTTATGCTACTCTCCAATATGAGACTCACACATCCAGCTTTGAGAGTGGGGCTTCCGGAATTGCGAGTTACTATGAACGGTCTTGATCGTCATGATAAACTCAGACATCCGCTCACACTGCTCGCATCATTGTAATAGGTGTGTCGAAATGTGACGTCTTCCAGATGTTCTTCGGGTCCAGTTTTATCGTGAAAATTTCCAGCGATAACCTTAAAGAGTCCATGGCCTTCTCTGTAGAACTTCTGCAAGTCTATATAGAACGCTTTGACCACGTTTTCGGCATTGCTTGTTGACGGCGCGTAAACGACGAAGATTGTCAAAGTCGGTATTGACTCACACCTTTTTATTCGTAGACGTCCGATTCGGGTTGTTACCTGTATGTATCAAACTTGCAAAAATAATAAAATTCATGCACATATGGGTGCCTGTGTTCATGTGAATATGGGTGATACCTTCCGCATTTCTCAAAACTTCCAATACAGTGACCCGAAAGTATTACATGAGAAGCGGTGAGAAGTAGCCAACAACATTAATGGCACATTTACTCCGTGAGTTCACCAGTTATCATGCCCACACTCCAGTTAAAAAATTCTAAATGTGTCCAGCAGCGCATGATGTAGCGCAGTGGATAAAGGGAGTCATACTCTGAGCACTCGCTCTTTGATTCGATCCTTCACTACGGGCACACCAAGTCTTCCATCCAACCGTCGTGGACAAATTGCTTCTAGACTTGTCCGGCAGGATGGTGGCTCCATCTTGATGCTTTGCTAGGCCGTTTATATGTATCTGATAATAAAAAGGCTTACAAGCCTTTGTATCATGGTCTATTTATTTTCTTGGAATCATAGGAACATAGTTAAAACAATCACCCGTATTACCTGTAGCCCCGTTGGTCGTCGAGTGAATCGAGTGGGCGCCAGTAAGTATTCCAATTTTCCTGACGCGTGCAAGAATAGCCTACCAGCTTCTGCTCGTTATAGGGATTCGTTGAACATCATACCTTTCTTCCTGGCTTTTCGTAAAGAACTCTGACCACCGGTTCGGTGGTCTTTCTGCAGTGAGTTTGACATCCGCAGCAATCCAGTCACTAACGGTTCTTGTCCATCGGTTGACGTTCGTATATCTTCGACTGTGTGGCGCACAGAACGGCATCCTTGATTTTTGATCGTTGACGCAAGTCGGAGCTTTGGATCCCTTCTCTTCGTTGCGTGATACAGGATACTCCTAGCATCGTCCTTTCGACTACGCGTTCAACAACGCTGAGTGACCTTTCTTCCTGTTTACGCCGCGACCAGGTTTCTGACGCATACGTTAATAACGCAAGAAGTACCGTCGGAGTCGAAAAGGTGAGCACAGAGTCGACTGTTCTTTGTTCTCTTCACTACATTCTCGATGCTCTTGAAAGTTCCCCAAACCGCTTGCTCCCCTTCTGCTCAACCCTGGGATTTCCTCCTGACTTAGACTGACGTAACTGGAGCATTCGGAGATATTCGTTCCGTTGAGCGTGAATACGGCATCAAAACCAATCCGTTCCTCATGAACATCGTTTTTTGTGAAATTTAGTCGAAGACCTATCTTCCCACAGGAAAGTAAGCAAGCATTCGTTCCGCTTGGCTAATGTTTGATGTTATAAGGACGATGTCATCAGCAAAGCAAAGATGGTTTAATTGCCGACCACCGATTTTCGCTTCCATGTTGTCCTATTCCAATGTTCGCATGACGTTCTCGAGGGTGGCGGTGAATAGTTATGGCGAGATGGTATCGCCTTGGCTAACCCCTCTTTTGACGTCGACATTAATATCGTTGTAGAATGGAAATACATTGGTTGCGAAATTTTTGTACGACTTACGAAGAATCTTTATGTACTGAGTAGGAACTCCTTGACTATCAAGGGATTCCATAACTACTTCTATCTCAGTTGAATCAAAGGCCTTCTGTAAATCAATGAAAGTGATACAGAGCGATCTTTTAGTACTCTCGCGATACTTCAATGAACCTTGTTATCGTGTGGATGTGGTCCATCGTACTAAATCCTTTTCGAAACTCTGCTTGCTCAAATGGCTGCCCTTTCGTCTAGTGTTCTACCAATCCTGTTTAGGATGACTCGAGTGAAAAGTTTGTAGACGACAGACAGCAAGCAGAATGGGCGATATTTGCCGATATCGTGTAGGTCACCCTTCTTTAACAATAACACGGTTTTGCTGGTCTTCCACTGAGTAAGGACCTTGTATTCAGACAGGTAACGTGTGAAGAGCCGAGCCACAGTGTTTACGAGGACTGGTGGAAGGTTCTTCAGTTGTTTTGATCTTATCCTCTCCGGATTTTGTGTTGTTCGATTTTTTTATCCACGAAATGGCATCTCGGATTTCGGGAAGGGAGAACTGGTGGTACAACATATCCATCGTCTTTAATTTCAAATGACGGAAGGTGGACGTGGCTATCGAAGAGATCTGAGTATTATTCGTGAATGATTTTCTACATTGCCTTTCTGGACGCTGTAACTGTTCCGTATTGGCGTCGGAGTGCAATCATCTTCGTTTTTGTAGTTGGCGAAGCTTCAGTGGGCTTTGCGAATGCTTTTCCCAGCCTCTGCAGCTTCGACGATAAATGCTGCTCTTCTCTTCATGAGATTATCGCTTATCGCCCGCCTGCATTGTTTTGCAAGTTTGGAGTTAGTTGGCGGTTGCCTGCAGTCGTGGGAATTCCACGCTGGCATATCAACTTCAGTGTTTCTGGAGACATACGTCTCTTGATGACTTTCGAACTCTCAGCTTTCATAGCGCTAACGTGAAGATGTTGAATGAGCTGATCGTGTTCTTCGTAGATGTTATCGACAACGGCACCTTCCCAAAAAGCCGACGAATGAATTGAATAAGTTCCAGTTTACGGTGGTTCTACCACTTCGGTTTTTGAATTTAGCGGCTTTTTTCTCCTTTCTGCGAGAAATAGAGGCTTGCACGAAGGAGACGGTGGTCTGATCCCGTGTAGAATTTTTGGGACAACAGCAACATCGGTTAGGCAAAACCTTCTATTTGCTATGACGTGGTCTATTTCGTTCTGGTACTCTCCACTGAGAGACTCTCACGTCCAGTGCTGAAGGTGTGGCTTCTGGAATTGCGAGTTACCATGGATGGTCTTGGTTGTGATGATAAATTCGAACGGCCGCTCACCCTATTCATTCCAATCTAAGCCGTGTCTCCTAATGTGATATTTTTTCAAACATTCTTCTAGGTCCATTCTTAGCCTTAAAACCTCCAATGATGACCTTGAAGAATATATGGTCTTCGCTGCAGAATTTCTTCAAGTCCGTATGGAATGCTTCGATTTCTTCTTCTCCATAGTTTGATATTGGCGCATAAACGACGAATGCCAATGTCAATGCTGGCATTGATCCACATCTCTTTAATCGTAAACGTCCAATTCGAGTTGTTAGTCGTTCAAATGAATCGACGTATATAGACAAACTCGTGTTGATGACGGCCGACGCCTCCGACTCCTCTGCTGTCACACGTTTCGAGGAACAGTTCTTCTCCGGTGTCGTAGACGGCGTTGAATAGGTGGCGTCGTCTCTTCTTGGCCAGGCTAATGAAGTAGCACTTTATCCTTCTTGCTTGCATGATCAACTCTTCTATATCGAGGACTCGGATGGAAGTATGCGTGTATTGCAGCTACAGATTGTCACCTTAGTTCGTTGCGATTTAGGCGGCTTAGAATGGTGCTGAGATTTTTTGGAGCCTCTCCGTACTCGTCCTAGGCTACGCTGCCGAATCAGGGTTCTTTCGGCGTAAGGAAAATGGGGCCCGTTTCTCTTACTGTGTTTAGTTTCTGCTGCATCATCAGGAATTTTTTTTGGTCTTCATCACCAACACCATATAATGCTAGTCAAGTCCCCTTAAATCCCCTTTCTGGAATCCTAAGATAGGGTCGTGCTGTGGACTTCCCGTTCAGATTAGAAAAAGCCTGGTTTATGCCTTACTGACCTGGTATTGATTTGGCGACCCCGGAAGAATGAGAGGCTTGGTTAGGCTGTCCCGGCAAAGAAGTCTATTGCTGTCAGTGCGCTTCTGCCTCAATAATAGTAATTAATGGCAACATGGCGCTCAGCAGCCTACATTGGAGCCAGCTCCGATTCCACAGCGGTTTTTTAAGGAGTAGCGAAATTGGTTACAGACTTCTCTGGTAAATGAGGGATGCATCACCAAGTTGCCTGTGGCGAACAGCTGATAACACTGCAGCAAACTAATTCAAAGGGAATTTATGTACGATCAAGCAACATCGAAGGATCCATGGAGTTTTCAAAAACCGGATTTTTCTCTTAATGGGATAAATTAGCATTCATCACTGCCCGACACCCATCAGTTTCAACTACTTTAATCTCTATTTAGATGATGTTACCGCTGTTATTCTATCAAAATTTTACACGAGAACATTTTTATTGAAAAAACTCAAATTCTGAGTAGGTTCAATAAGTGAAAGTGAAGAGCCTCGTCAAAGCAGTTGAACTTGAGAAATCCTTCTTTAACACGTTGACGTGACCATATAGAATGTAAAGCTATCATTAAAAAAATACGGTGTCTGGAGGTTCTAAAGATGAGGAAATCCTCGTGTTTTTACTTTTTGTGTGGCGTTCCTTTATGCCATCTTAAATCATGGACAGAGATTCATGGTGTTCTGAAAAACGGAAATTTTCACCATAATGCGATCAATAAACTTCCCATAATTAATACTCTTAAGTGTGTGGATAGAAAAAGCATTCTGGAAACAAATTAAATCCTATTTTTAACAAACATTAGATTTTCACGGAACTACGAGGGACGGTATTGTCGACTTCAGCAATTGGTGCTCATATACGTCCACGTTGACTGGATAGTCCTCTCCTCGCCACCATAGCTTGACTCTTCTGCCGTGGCAAGCTACTCGGTCTTGCTCAGTACCGCAGTAACCAGCTCAGGTTTGCCACTCACAAATGTTTCGTCTTTATGGCGATTTCACTTTCCGTAATTAATTCAGTACATGTCACCTCCCAACAACAAGCAACATGCCACAGTCAACTGCAATATTCGTTCGCACTAGGTAACTCTTTATGTCAAAGACTTTGATCAAACCTCAATAGTACCGTAAGCCCATTTTTCCCTAGCACAAACATTTTTTCTCTTTTTTATTACCCATTTTTTTCCCTTAGCACAAAAAAAACCCAGGGATTTTAACTTATTATTTACTACCTACTCTTTTCTTAATGGCAAGGTGTGTTGCGAAATATGACTTCAATGTTGCTGAGATATTTGCAAAACTCAGGACCGCAGGTGTCTGCGGTGGAGAACGAACCCGCTATTACCTTTTCCGGGGGCTAACGCGTTCACCACCACACCATGCGGGTCCTTCGTTTAGCCTGTCTCTCAGCTACTTCTATCGATCACTACCATTAGCAATCACCCGTCAGCGGGATTGATCTGGGGAGCGCAAATCGGACATGAACTCATTTAATCTGGGGTTGTGGTTATAATCACAATTTTAGCTTATTATTTACTGCTACTTTTTTTTTAAATGGCAGGATATATTGCGAAATATAACCTCATTGGTGCTCAGATATTTGTAAAACTCCAGTCCGCTGGTGTCTGCGGTGGAAACGAACGCGCTATTATCCTTTCCGGGGCTAACGCGTTCACCACAACGTCATGCTGATCGTTCGTTTCTCCTGATTATAATTACAGCCTCAGCTTATTTAGGTTCATTGCCGACTTGCGCTCCCAAGATCAATTCCGCTGACGGGTGATTGCTGATGGCAGTGATCGATAGAAATAGCTGAGAGACAGGCTAAACGAAGGACCCGCATAGTGTGGTGGTGAACACGTTAACCCCCTTGGAAAACTCAGGAATATTAGGGAAGGAAGGATTACAAGAGCGAAGAAACCGATCGTACTCATCTTTCCAATATCATTTCCGAATTTTTTCTTCCACGTCGAGTTGAAATGTGCTCCACGGTCTATCGAAGTTTTTACGTTCGATTTAGCCGTTATTGATAATTTGAGAGGTCATGAGAAGCAAACGATCTTCTCATTGATGATGGCATATATTATCGAAACAACGCGAGCGACAAAAAAAGCTTCTCTTTATCCTTTATTCATTATTTACTTCTGGTGTTCGATGGATGCACGTGCGTCGTAGTGGTTAGATGTGTCCTGCATGCATTCGTGGTTTTGTTTCGATCACATGTCCTCACCAAACCTTGCTTTTTTCATTGTTAGCGATTTGATACCAGAGCTTCCTTTAAGTGGATAAAAACGGAATGCAGCGATAGACACCAGAGGGCCATTACATCTTAAATCACCTCCACAAATGGACATAGAAGCACGGTATACACGTAGGGGTGACGCGGAACGCGTTACCCTCTCTTTCATCTTTTCGAAACAGTGAGATATTACAAGTAATGGATCCAAGAGAGCAGAAGAATTTTCGATAAGTTTCCCTTTTTTCTTCACATTTCACGCAGCACCTTTCTCTGTCTTTTTTCAACAAAAGAAATTTATCACACTTAACTGCTCTAGCGCTGCGTCGAAGATGGACGGAGGTAGAAGGAACCAGGCACCGTTTATGCACCACATGTTGATTTTGATAAGTGCAGTGAACGCTCGACACTAAGAAAAACTGAACGAAATAAAAACACTCTTTCACGAAAAGTACGGACCCGTTTAAGGAATTTATACTGGACGTCGAAAATATGTTGCGAAAAAAGGTTTTCAGAAGCTGGCAAACATCACATGGCAGCAACTGTCAACTGACATCAACGAAAAGAATTAAATGGTCAGCTTGTAACAATTAGACAAGAGGAACCGTTCTAACCAGTTCCTACGAGTCTCGCTTTCTTTTCGTTCACAACGTCACAGTAAATTTCGTCCACTCGACGATTTCCGGTTTCGCAGTGCCGATGGACACATGAGTGTTTTTTGCTCTGTGTAGACGAATTTGCAATGCAAATTGTCTGATTCCTTAATTGCTTTAATTGCCAGTGGGTGCGTTGTTAAGCTTGGTAGTTCCAGGAGTTGTACTACGCGGGGGTAGATCCAGATTTGTTGATATGAGCAGTGGTGATTCAATAAAGCACTGTAAGCAAAGAAAGAAAATACATCGGTACAAGTATAACTACTTGTTGCGAATGAAAATATATGATTTAGCTTGCTGTGGCAACAAGAAAGACATTCTTTTTTTATTCTTAATGTATGCTGTATATACTTTTTAACTGAGAAAAGGGTAAAGCTCTCGGCGTTGATCAATCCCTGCGGGATGCGCCATACATCCGCTTTCATTAATCATTGTTTGGAGGTGATAGAATGCACATCTGGCCTTTAAAATGACTAGCAGTGGCTTATTGATACCGAATTGGTGCTGCTATCTTCCCAGACAAGTCTGGTACCAATTCGCCCACCCCGGAGGGGATGGAAGGCTTGGTGAGCCATGGGCGCCGGGATCGATTCCACGTGTGTGTCGTAGTGGCACCTGCAACCACTGCGCCACACGCGCCCTGCTTTTTTAACTATTCAGTTAAAACAAGAAATACATGAGGTCAATTTTAGGCGTATTACTTCTCATTGCTATCTTCTTCCTACTTTTTTCCTTTTTCTGTTCACACTTTTGTGATTCAAAGGTAAAAAAGGATAAAGCTCACAGCGTTGATCAATTTCTGGGCGATGCGCCATGCATTCAACTTCATTAAGTATCGTTGGAGGTGATTGAATGCATATTTGCCCTTAACAATGACTCGTGGTGGCCTATCGATGTATCGAGCCAGTGCTGCTATCCTCCCAGACAGGTCTGGTCCAATTTGCCGACCCCGGAGGGATGGAAGGCTTGGTGAGCCACGGGTGTGGGGGATTGATTTCACGTGTGTTGCTGGGCGCCTCCAAGCACTGCGCCACACGCGCCCTTATGCCACCGCGAGTCGACTTGATGCCAGGGTATGCTGCTGCATGTACACAAGCCATCTATGGGGGTAAGCTCTGCTTTGACGAGCAGTCATTTTGGGATCATTCACATAGCAACGTCGACTAACTTCGTTTTCTCTTAAGTAGAGATGTGAAAGTGGACTGTATTGTTGATTTTGGTTTCGCTGCGTATCCATTATGTCGGGCTATCTAGGAGGTTTCTGAAGGAAACGTTAAGGCAGGGGAGAATCGTAGATTCGAAGAGTAGAGCACGGAGTCGGGCGTTCCTTGTTTTCCTCACTGCATCTTCGATCATCACACCGAATTTTTTTCGCATACCGATTTAGACTCCGCTGCTATTCTGTCCCAAAGATTCTTCTCCAAATGCTGAGCACAATGATTTTCTTTGTACACACGTTTGTTTAATAGTGAAAACATTTCGTTTTGTGTGCACCCGCAATGAAATGCGTAGCAGTTTTTATTTCGATGCTCAGCATTTGTTGAGAGCTCTCTGGTAAGCCGCATACTTTCTATAATTTCCTACGCTTTACAAAGTTAGGAATAATTCGATGTTTTAAGCAGCGGTGTAGAAAGTGGGTCTTTTGTCGCATTAAGACGATTTTCTATCTTAATGACAATACGTCTCTTACAAGTCCGAAATGCTTTGCTGGAACATCTCTTAGTAACTCAAATTGTGCAAAAAATCAAAAGAAAACCATTGTGCTCAGCAATCGGAGAGGAATCTTTGGGAAAGAATAGTAGCTGGGTCTAAATCGGTATGCGAAAAGATTTGGTGTGATATTAAGAGTAAGTTAAGGGAAAAGTTTGAAGATCTATCTCGCCGCTCAAAAATGTCAAATCAAAATTCCAACCTCGCATCAGCTAAACAAGATCAGTTTATAAGATCATTTAAATAAATATATCAACTATCTATGCCGAGGTTTATAGAAAGTCGGTCTTTTGAGATCCTGTGTGTGTTGCAGGGCACCTCCGACCGCTGCGCTGTACGCGCTCTTGATTCAAAGGTAAAAAAAGTAGTTTAGTAAATTGAGCATCAAAAGCCGTGAGTGTTAGTATTTCTGCGAAGTATCTAGATTCAAGTGCATAATTATTTATATGCTTATCTATCTGTAATACTTATTCATATTCCAAGTTTTCCTAGAATTTACAGAAATTAGCTTGTTATTGTACAAGCATGAAGACGAATCGTTCTTGCTTTTGAGTTCAAACAACGACAGAACTCGCACTCTCACTCCCTCTCCCTCTCTTCTTTTTCTTCCAAACTCACTCTTAGTGCCTCGACCTTCTTACTCTAAATTTGAGATGATTCTCTTAACATTGTTTCATTTTTTGTTCTTTTAAGAAATAGTTGGGTGCTTGCTGCCAGTGGTCAGAGGTGTTCGGTGGTCTACACGTGATGGCTGGTAAAGTCTTAAACAAGGTTTTTCTTGTCGATCTTTACTGGGCATTGAATCCGACTTGACCAGTATAGCTGAAAATAGAAGGCTAAGGAAACAAACTTGATGTTGGAAGTGCACTGCAATAAATATGCTACTACATGGATGTTTTGTTCTCTTAGTTTTGTCGTTGGTTAGCTTTAAAGGGAGATTTTGTGGGATTGCTGTTTTAGTCAATAATTACCGTATCATAAAGATAGACCAAGTTTCTTTTTCTCAACCGTGCGATGTCATAAGGCCTGTTCCACACTTCCAAGAGCAATGATTTCAAATGCAGATCCCACGAAATGTTCTTTTAAATATCCTTTCTTTTCCTACCATATCTACACTGCATTTCATCTAAATCTGTCTCTTCTGGACTAGAATTTGGCGATTTTAGAAAAGCTTACGACGAAGACTTGGATTTCTGCAGAAAATTTTCTTGACATTACCCACTTCTCAGAAATGCAGAATCGTCTTAACGGAATTGTATTTCCGTGATGGAGTCGCTGTTCTGCGAGGATGGATCAGATCTCGCTAGACAAAACCAATAAAGTGCGTTCATTTTTGTCTTCGTACTCTATCCTATTTAATCGATGTAACTCCTAATCCGCTTGTTCTCTGTCGCCTTCTCGGCTATAAATCTCTCATTCGCGTTATATTAAAGAAGATTGAGTGAACACAAGACGAAGGGACAGCAATGTGAGCAGACTTGGTTTCGAAAAAGGTTTATTATGATGGATCAAATTCATAAGATAACAAGACTTATTGAAGTAACGCGAGCGCACAGCAGACCATTTTGTTCCAATTCCGTCGATTTGAGGGAAGTTTGGACTCAGCTGAGGTAGCAGCAGTAATGGCAGCCCTGGAGACCCCAGGCGTCCCTACTCAATATTTCTTACCGATTATTGTAGAAATTTCACAAACGAAATTTCATCATTTTAAAAAGGCATTAACATAGACTTCAAAAGAACGGTTAGGCAGTACGATACCATCTCCAAGTCTTCTATCGCCACCCTTGAAAACTTCAGGGGCAAACTGGAATGGGAGAACAAGGCACTAGTAATCGATGGTCGGCAATTATACCAATGTTCGTTTGCTGATGAGATCGTCCTTAAAACACTATGCATTAGCCAAGCGCAAGGAAAGCTAGCCGACTTCGATAAGCTTGTGAAAAGATTTGCCTTCGGTTTAGTTTCACAAAAACGATGTTCGTGACGAATGGGTTGTTTTCTATCCCCATTATTTTCAACGGAGTTAATATAGCTGAACGTTTCAGCTAGGTCTATTTAGGTTGTGAAGTCAACGTGACGAAAGACATAGCTCAGAGTTAAGCTGGAGGAAGCAAACAGCTTTGAGAGCTTTCAAGAGCATTGAGGATCTAGTGTAGAGGATAAAGAACGTACGACTCGCTTAGTGGCTGCTTTACAATTCTAAAAATAGAACTGCTAACATAAAATCATCGGTAATAACAGTCAGACTCCTAAAGACCGCCGCTGTAGTTATGACGATGCACGGGTAAATAAGTACAGAGATATGTGTTCAGTGGCAGATGTGAGTGCATGTGCTGATTCTTGGTTAAGCAACCATTTCGTGAGTGTAGTATAAAGAAAACCATAATGATATCTTGAAAAAAAGTTTGCCATTCTAGACACCTGTCGTCAAATTTCCGTCTCCGCCTCGGATATGCGCACGTATGCAGCACCTCAAGCGTATCGCGGTATGTCCCTCATACGTCTTCTTGCATGCTGAAACCTAAGAGATGGAATCGAAAAACTGAGCATACTAAAGGTTTTGAAAACGATGCGGAATTTAACACAGGGCACAGTGGCCAAAGAGATGAGCATCGAAGTGGCCGAATGTGAATGTCTTAAAGATCGACATTATTGAAACTAGGCAAGAATAATTTATAATCTGCTGTTTGATTATGATATTCTATATGAGTGGAATCGACCAACATCCGTCGTGCATAAAAGATCACCACCGAATGAAGTTCTCCATTCAAGCCGTGCTCCCTCCACTGGATTCGACTCGATGTGACAACGAACAACCACTTCACAACAACGACCAGCTGTGAATCATCGACTCGGATCAATCTGGCTGTGAATAAGACGAAGGCGTCGAAACGTTAACCGAGTAAAAGTTTTTTACGACCTCGAGTTAGTTCACTCATGCAAAAAATTGGTCTATTATGAGTTAAGAAAAAAACAATTAGACTTTTTTCTCCTAAAAGATATGGAATAGACATCACGGGTAAATCCCACTTTTCACTGGATTACAGTGCCCGATATCCAAAGATACACATCAAGATAGCAACAACGGGATCAGGTCTTTCCCATCAACTACTGCAGGTTGGTTTCTACCTGTTTTTCTTCCCATCTATTTAACGCACCAGGTTGTCCGTTTAGTCAGACATCCTTCCTGTGCGAATTCTTCAACTTCACATTATAGGCCTCTGATGAACTTTGTTCTCCTTCGATTCACGTGTATTTCGGGCTTTTTTTCTCATTTCTTCGAGCTTGTTTAGCATCAATTCAAATGTATTCCTCAAAAATATGACGGTCATATTACCAAAACGAACATTTCATAGGAATTTTCCGTCATAGCACATGTTCCTCGTTTTCCAGTCTGGTTCCTTTTTCTAGGGGGTCGATGTAGAACCCCTGTTTTGCTGGTCCAGGTATTATTTAGGAAAGGGTCCACTTTATGGTCTGCAGGCGTTGGAGCGTTTTTATGATATTCGACAAATGTTAGGTAGGATACGGTAATCTTGGCAGAGTTTTAAGATCGTGAATTTTGGATGTAGTATAGGCAGCAGAACTCTTGCCGGGTTTCTGCAACCTCAAGTGGTCATGCGTCATGTAAAGTCCCTAATGTGCGCAAATGGATATCCTTCATTCGGAGTTTCTAAGTGCACTTAGCAATTGTATCGGTTGATAACTGTAAAGATCTTCGTTGACGAGATTTTGCAATGGTTCGGGTTTCTTTTCCTTTTGCGAGAAATACACGGAGCTCATGGCTCCCAGTTCGAAATAAATCGCCTTTGTCTCTAGTAACTAGTTTATAGCCATGAGTCGGATTCTGCTTAATTTTCCAACCACGTAAAGACGCTTACTGACAAGGTGTTTGGCAAAGAGTTTGGTTCTATTTTATTCCTTCAAATTGTTTTGTTATTCCAAAAACAACAGCAACAACGTGCAACGGTCCCACTTCCACTCACATTTACGCCGTCCCTAGCATCCTTGGATTGCAACCAGATTCTTTCAAAGTAGTTTACCTCGTATCACCTATAGTGCAGTTGATCGTCGAGTAGTGACTCGAGCGGGCGCCAGTAAATCTCCATTTTTCCCCTGTCGCATGCAGGAGTAGCCCAATGGATTCTGCTCGCTCTAGGGACTCGTCGAGCATCATATCTTTCTTCTAGGTTCTTCGTGAAGAACTCTGACCATCGGGTCGGTGGTCTTCCCACAGTACGTTTGACACCCGAGGAATCCAGTCACTAACGGCTCTTGTCCATCTGTTATAAGGACGATGTCATCAGCAAAGCGGAGATGAGGTAAACTGCCGACCATCGATTTTCACTCCCATATTATCCCATTCCAATGTTCGCATGACGTTCTGGAGGGGGGGGCAAATAATTTTGGAGAGGTGGTATCGCCTTGCCTAACTCTTCCTTTGACGTTAATATCTTTGTAGAATGCTGATATCTTAGATGTGAAATCCTTGTACAGCTCACGGAGAATCTTTATGTACTGAGAAGGGACTCGTTGACCATCAAGGATTGAATCAAAGGCGTTCTGTAAATCGATGAAAGTGAGACACAGCGGTCTTTTGTGCTCTCGCGACACTTCAATGAGCCTTGTTATGTGTGGATTTGGTCCATCGTACTAAATCCTTTCGATATCCCTGCTTGCTCAAATGGCTGCCCTTCGTCCAGTGTTCTATCAATCCTGTTTAGGATGACTCGAGTGAAAAGTTTGTAGACGACAGACAGCAAGCAGATTGGGACGATAGTTGCCGATATCGTGTAGGTCACCCTTCATAAACAATAACACGGTCTTGCTGGTTTTCCACTGACTAGGGACCTTGCATTCAGACAGGTAACGTGTGAAGAGCCGAGCCAGTGTGTTTATGAGGACTGGCGGAAGCTTCTTCAGGTGTTCCGGTCTTATCCTCTCCGGACCTGGTGTTGTTCGATTTTTCACCGACGAAATGGCATGTCTGATTTCGGAAGGGAGAACCGGTGGTACAACATATCCATCCTCCTTTATTTCATATGACGGAAGGTGGACGTGGCTATCGAAGAGATCTGAGTATTTTTTCGTGAATGATTTTCCTCATTGCCTTTCTGGACGCTATAACTGTTCCGTCTTGGCGTCGGAGTGCAATCACCTTGGTCTTGTAATAGGCGAAGCTTCGGTGGGCTTTATGAATATTTTTCCCAGCCTCTGCAGCTTCGACCATTAAAGCTACTCTTCTTTTTTTTAAGATCTTCTTTTATCGCCTGTCTGCATTGTTTTGAAAGTTCGCAGTTAGTTGGCGGTTGCCTGCAGCTCGTGCGATTCCACGCTGGCGTATCAACTTGAGTGTTTCTGGAGACAGACGTCTCTTGGTGACTTTCGAACTCTCAGCTTTCATAGCGCTAACGTGAAGATGTTGAATGAGCCGATCGTATCTTTCGTCGATGTTATCGACAACGGCACCTTCCCAACAGCCGACGAATGAATTGAATAAGGCCCAGTTTACGGTGGTTCTGGGACTTCGGTTTTTTGAATTTAGCGGCCTTTCCTCCTTTCCTCGACAAATAGAATCTTGCACGAAGGAGACGGTGGTCTGATCCCGTGTAGAATGTTGGGACAACAGCGACATCGGTTAGGGCAAAACCCTTCTATTTACTATGGTGTGGTCTATTTCGTTATGGTACTCTCTATTGGGAAACTCCCACGTCCAGCACTGAGGTTGGCGCTTCTGGAATTGCGAGTTACCATGGATGGTCTTCGTGGCCATGACAAACTCAGATAGCCGCTCATCCTGTTCGCTCCATTCTAATTCATGGGCTACAATGTGACGTTCTTCAGACGTTCTTCTTGGTCCAATCTTGGCGTTAATATTTCCAATGATGACCTTGAAGAATGTATGGTCTTCTCTGTAGAACCTCTCCAAGTCCATATAGAACGCTTCTAGTTTTTCTTCGTGATAGTTTAATGTCAGCGCGTCAACGACGAAGATTGTCAAAGCCGGTATTGATCCGCATCTTATTAATCGTAAACGTCCGATTCGGGTTGTAAGCTGTTCGAATGAATCGATGTTCATGGACAAACTCGTGTTGACGAGAACGCCGACGCCGTCGACTTCTCTATTGTCACATATTTCGAGGAACAGTCCTTCGCTGTCATAGACGGCGTTTAATGGGTGGCGTCGTCTCGTCTCGGCTAGGCCAATGACGTCGTACTTTATCCTTCTTGCTTGCATGAGCAAGTCTTCTATCTATGACTCGGATGCAAGTGTACTTGAATTGTAGGTACAGCGAAATTGGGGGCTCTTTCGTGGTCAGGGGAATGAGGCCCGTTTTTTTTTACTGTGTTTAACGTTTTGATATCCCCCCTTATAGTTTGTTCCAGGCTCTCCCAGAGTGCACATGGGGCTTACTTGTTGGAGGCGACTCCTAACCGCCTCCCATATACTTCCCTGTCACTTGATTGCAGCCTTTTGGATGAATTGACTCGTAGAATACAATCAGCATAAGCGAGAACGCGCTCACGCACGCATGGATGAATACATACGCCCTAGCATATACAGAAAGTATGTGTCCAATCGGTGCAGCAGAAACAGGGAGTCCATACCCTGGACTCACCTACGTCTCAGGGAAGCAAAGGTCGCTTTTGGTCCGCGATTAACCCCATATCCTCCATCTGGGGGACGCTCCACGTAGCCTCGCGACAATCAGGCTCGAGATCCTCCATATGAGGGAGATCCCTGGTCCGTCAGAGTAGTTGGACTTAAGAATTAGGCTCCTGTTTGCACTTGTTTGGTTTTTCTAACAAATATGTAGGTTCTTGTCGTGGTCGTTTTCCAGCACCACCTCTTCCTATAACCTCATCTCCTCCCTGTCATCCAACGTTTGCCCTCTGCACTAATGCCTCTCATTGTGAATATATCGTGACCAGTTCCTGAATTATTTAAGGCGTTTTTCACAATCTATGGAATTCCCATGCTTGGTGCGTTTTGAAGATGTTGGTGCTTCTTTAGAGGAGGATTAGCAATAGATTACTGGCAAGTTAAGATGGATTATAGATGATTTAGGTGTGCGTTATGGATAGTTTAGGAAGTTTAAAAGTGTGATCGTGTTGTGTTTATGTGGTTAAAGGATGGCTGTTACGGTGGGTGAAGTTAAGGTGTTGTTGTAGACAGGTTAGCACTAAGTAGATTATTGGAAGTGGATGGATCTGGAATGGATTGGGATGAGTTGAAGAGGGATTGGAAGTGATTTGCGGTAGGGCTGCACAGCTTAGGAAGCGTTAAGTGTGAAAATATGTATATATTTATGTAATTAAAGGGCAGAGTTTGGAAGCAGTTTCCGTTAAGGAGTTATTCAAGTGTATTAGCGCTGGTTTAATTATCCCGTGGATAGTGAGTTGGATTATTCCGGGACAAGTGTGTTTTCGCAAATTACTAAGGGTGGAGACCAGATTTTCATGAGGTGTGTTTTGCATTTCTAGTACACATCTATTTTCGACACACTATCGGTAGAAGGCAAAAAGGTGTAGCAGACAAACTCTTTGCGACCAAATAAAAAGTCATAGAAAATGTGCGTTGGAATCAATGTGGAAGGTGCCCATTGCTCGCAATGAAAATGAATCCATAACAGTAGATTGTGTCACTTATGTTCTGTGATTGCGATAGGAGCGCGCGATTTGTGTCAGAAATTCGTCCAGAAACTGGTCGTTTTCTAAACTATTTAGTGTTACAGCTACTTTTTCACGAACAATGTCTCCCACTTTTAGAAATAGCAAATAGACTGTTTATGGTAAAATGAATATGTGGAGGACTATGCAATGAGGTCAATCCTTAACCTGCATTTCGAGCAAATTGTGCGTTCAGTGACACCAATGAATGCGACTACTCGTGAATTGTAGTTTTGATGGGGCAACGTGTTTAGAATATTGGTTTAAAATTGTAATTGGTGCTCTTATAAGACCACTGGAAAATCGTTGAATCCTGCCGTCGTTTGTTTGTAGGTTCTCGTTATTCGTCGCCGAAAGTTAAGATGGATCAACGGGGTAATTTACGCCTTGTTCTACAGTAGCGCTTAAATGTTGTTGAAAATCATCGCTTCATATCTGGCAATGTTCGGTGGTGAATCATAATGAATAGTCGTGGACGGTTCTATGGTGGTAAACCTCTGAAACTTAGAAAATTACTTGATGTCAACGACCGCTTTGATAGGTATGCTAGTTGCATGAGGCTTTCTGTACAGGCTTCGAAAAATTTCGTTGCATGCCAGTTTCTGAGATGCACTTTTGACGTAGGTATGGACTGGCTTTCTTCATGGATAACATTATCCTGTCAGTGAATACTTTTTATTATTTTTTAGCGAGGGAATATTAAAAATCAACTTTATTCCTTATTTCCACTTGAAAATTTTCCTAGAACTCACCAACTCCGTGGTCCTTACTCTCTAGTGTAAATTCTGGATGAGCTTTTTTATGTGCTGGAGATGTCTGAATTCTTTAAACTTATGACATATTGCACAAAAATAAAGTCCATAGCTTAGCACTGGGAGGTGGTAAAATTCCACACTGTCGCTAAACTGTTTATTCAGCTACAGCAGCTGACATTACTGCGACTTCTCCTTCTTCAGAACCGCTTTGTTCCTTGTAAGCCTTCCAGTTATTTGATGCTAGGAGTGTTATTCCTCGTCCAGGTATTTCTTTGTGCGGCTGCCTTCCACCAGTTAACTGAAATACTTACAACGAAGAAAACAGTGGCTGTTTAAAAAAAACTGTTTGTTATGCGAATGCAAATTTATATGCTAAGTCTTCTCTACTAAGCTCTACTAAGGTTTTGGAAGTGTTTGGCTGAGTAGACTGCATGTCAATTTGATCTCTCCAGGTTCTGAAGAAGGTGAAATCGCGGGAATCTCAGATATTGTGGGCTAATAAATATGTTAATACCAACCTCGTGTTTGCTCTTTGAGGAAAAACAGAGTGAACTCAGAATCTTTATGTTTGCAAATAAAAAATTACACGGCATTGCCGAAACGTCAGCTTTAACGGAACAAAGAACAAAGTAAATAAACACTATAAAAAAATATATATAATTATATATAAGTATATATAAATATATAACATATATAAACTTAAATAACACTATAAAAAAATGCAATAAAATCATTATTGCTCTTCACTAACTGAAATAAACGTTTTCCTACATATGATAAATTTACGTCCAAATCTTAATATTTTTTATTCGAAGGTTAGGTGAACCAGAAATGTCTTATAAAATTTAAGAGCAGTCAAAGGCAGGGTGAAAAAATCTGGGCACTGCCATCACACATTGGTAGTTCCTGTCGAAATGAATTCTTAGTTTTAACCTTTTTTACTTACTGCCTACTGTTTTTGACGGCAGGGTATATTGCGAAATATAACTTCAACGAAGCTGAGATATTTGCAAAACTCTGGACCGCAGGTGCTTATGGTGGGGGAACGAACGCGCTATTGTCCTTTCCGGGGAGTAACGCGTTCACCACCACACCATGCGAGTCCTTCGTTTCGCCTGTCTCTCAGCTAGTTTTTTTGCAAATATCTCAGCTTCGTTGAATTCTTAGTTTTGTAATGAAGTTTCTAGAAAAAACTCGGAAATGGTTTCTATCAAGGAGAAATATTTAGAAACCTTAGAAGAACTTGACGTTAGAAAACGAATGTTTGCGATTCCTCATTTCCCATAAACACTATTTTTCAAACGTTATTTTTTAAGTGTTCTCTTTTCGAAAGAATTTTTCCATAGGATGCGATGGCAAGTGAGCACTCCTGCATGGGCATTTCACACATTTCACAGATAATGCCCATTATTTACTAGCATTTTTTGCCACTTCTTTACTGACATTCCAATATTTTTTTCTTTGTTAGGAATCCGAACCTCAGCAAAATGACTTTCAATACATACATGGCTCACCAGTAGTTCGATTTCCACGTCCCTATGCAAACCAAGTCTTTCGTCATTTCGGGCCCGGCTAGCTAGATATCAAACTCATCTGGAAAGATAAAAACAAGTGCTTGATTCGTTAGTAGATGCGCACTAATCACTGCATATTTATTTAAGTGTGAGCGTATATTTATATTATGAGAAGGATGTACCCCAGGATGGGAAGCCGCCACCCCCCTAGTGCATCCAACGTTGGTTTCAATTTTTTTATTTTTTTTCACTAGGCATAATGAACTTAAACCTTAAACTTCATCAGCTATGCAGGGTGCAATGCCAGTCTAATTTTTTGAGATAGATATTTAACTAACCTTCGCTTCTGTTTGACAAATACTGCTTAGAAATAAATTTCAGCCTATCGACGGTCGAAACGTCAATGATACGAAAGACACGACGATGAATGATTTTTCCCTCTTCTGTTTTGAGGTCAGGGTTTTGATTTTTTGTACCCTTTTTTTTGATAAAATCAGTAGGGAGGTAGAGGCTCTGGAGCCGATGAACTGCAGAGATTTTACAAAAACGGAGGTAAATAACAAGGAACTGCAGGGAGCGCTCATTTCCACACATTCGTAATTATTGTCTGGTTTTGTACCACTGTGCACGTATTTTACAGAGTAGTGATTTCTTAGTACGTATTTTAGTTCGGTTACCGTTGTTCGTTGATTAACCTACGGCCGGGCCAAAGAAAATTCTTTGTTTACAAACAGTAAAATTTAAGAGCAGCCGAGATATGGAAGATTTAGCCAACTTTACACCGCTTATGGACCTCTACATAATATTTACTCGGGTGATGGTCCTCCATATAATGTTGTTTTTGTGAATAGCAAGATAGTTGCCAGTTCAAAACCACTTCTTTGACCAATCGTTACGTTGGTTGAAGAATGACTTGTGCGAGCGCCAGTAAATCATCCATTTCTTTGCAAAAGTAGCCGCCCATTGGGCCTTGTCCACTCTAGAGACCCGCTGAGCATCACATCTTCCTTCCAAGCTTTTTCGTGAAGAACTTTGATCGTCGGGTAGATGGTTTTCTTGTTGCTCGTTTTAGAGCCTGGGGAATCTAGGTGGTAACGGCTCTATCCATCGCTTTCTACTCGCAAGCACCACGTGTCCACCCATTAGATCTTCGGTATTCTTGGGTGTATAAAGGCGTCCCCGAATTTTGATCGTTGACCGAGATTAGAGCCTTGGATCCCCTCTCTCATTTTCGTGATACTGAAATCTCCTAGCGTTGCTCTTTCAACCGCGCTTTCTATAACTAGCAGTGATCTTTCATCGTACTTAGGTAGAGATTAGGTTTCTGACGCATGCGTTAAGGCAGGAAGAAACATGGAATCGGCATAGTGGGCAGGAGTTGGGTAATCCTTGTTTTCCTCCCTAAATCCTCGATATTGCTGAAAACTCCAAAGCCTCCTGATTCTTCGTCCTCAACTCCGTAGCTATGTCGTTCCAAAAAGTTGACGTCTTGAGCTAGGTAGACGTAGCTGGAGCATTCAGATGTATCCATTCCGTTGAGCGTGAATGAGGCATACCAGACCAGTTCGTTCCCCATGAGCATCGTTTTTGTGGGATTTAGGCGAATATCCATCTTCATACAAGTGTAGCGCAGTTTAATAATCAGCTGATTAAACCATCATCGCATATTTCTGGGACAACCAAACCCTGCCATACACTCATACATCGTCACATTAACGAATCAATCAATTTGTGTGGTAAATTCTTTCTACACAGAACAAAAAACACTCATTCAGCCATTGGCACTGACCAAACGGAAATCGTTGAGTGGACGAAATTTACATTTTCAGTGACTCAGTGAATTCATAAATAGAATGTGAGCATAACGTGCATCTCAATGAGGTTGTCCACACGTTAATCGGCTTTTCCCATTGTAATGATTTGTTATTCTTTTAGTCAACGTTTGCACTAGTTACTCGTTCAGATTTCCAAGCCATTTAAGGTAATAAATTATTGATAAAAGAGTTGTAAGCAAGCTTTATGGAGGATGCGGAAAAAAAGTCAACGTTCCAAAAAAAACTGCCAACGAACATCCATGGCCACTGCTCATTCGCCCAGCACTTCGAACGAAGATTCAGTTTCAAATCCCGACCAGTGAAAAGTCCACTTTTTTTCATCAACAAATGTTTACTGATGAATGAACCAATGAATACGATCGCTATGGACGCAAAGGGTTTGCTATGCACAAAAAATACATGGGGATATTTTTAAAAACGGTTCTTTCCGACCGACTATTATGAATTGAATTTACCGTTAGTTGTGTTCGGTTGATCTCAGTTGACGGTTCTCGGCACCTTATTTGTCTGCCTCTGAAAACCCTTTTTTTTTGCTGGCAACGTATTTTTGACTTTCCACATAAACTCAAATTATCCAGTGTTTTTCATAAAAGACTGTTTCTATTTTGTTGCAGTTTTCCTTCGTGTCGAGAAATATCTTCACTTATGAAAACCTCACACGTGGTGCACAGACAGTGTTTGGCTCCTCCCATCTCCATCCATTCTCGACTATGTACTGAAGTACTTAAAATGGAAAAAACTACTTCTGTTAAAAAAGAGGCAAGTGCCGCGTAAAATGTGCCGGCAAAACGAAACTTATAGACAATGCTCTGGTTGTCTTGGATCCATTGCTTATAAAAACTTTACTTCCTCGAAAAGATAGAAGAGGAGGCAGCGCGTTAGGCGTTGACCACCATCAGGCGTATGTCGTGCCTTCAAATCCATTCGTACAAGTGGTTGAATAGATATTAAGGGCTTTGCTGGCGCCTATCGCTGCTTCCGTTTTTCTTCTCCTTCCAGAAAACTGTAGTACCAAATCGCCGACGACAGAAAAGCAATGCTTGATCGGGACACGGGGTCGAAACAAAGCCACGATTCTATTGCACACCACGTCTGAGCACAACGACACACGCGCACCTTTCGAATATCAGAAGAAATCATGGATATGAGGGGAAAAAAAGGTTCTGTTTTGCCACGTGCAGTTTTTTGAAGTCAACATTTCTGTGCAACAAGTTCAAGGTTATTTTCTCTTGAAACCTACTTTCCCTTACTTGTCTTGCTATTTACTGCTTGTTACAAAAGCAGATTTACTGTTGTAATTCACCTCGCACCGCAGTTTTATAGCTTTTAGCAAAATAGCTGAATAAACGAGTTCACTGTTTCGAGCGCTTTTCGTTTCACATTTTTTCATTTAAGAGATTTTTAGGCTTCCAGTCATACGATTCTAATCCATCAAACATTCGGATAGGAACTCTAGATACACTAAAACTAACCTCTACAGATAGTATAACGCACATGTAGAAATAGATGAGAGAGATCCTTCAGTCTTCTGCATCTTGGTTCATTTGATTGCGTTTATACGGAATGCCTCTATGTGGACCTAGTCTCTTTTTGGCCGAAGAAAAATTATGGTAGAGAGCGCCCCATACGAAAATATGACACTTTTCTTGTCCTATGAGTGAACGGAGCTCACTGGGGCAATTCTACCATGTTACGGGACCGAACGAATGCTTTATTGCTAGCCAATCAAGTTAATCGATGCTTATAGGATTGCAAGTGACACACATGATGACTGGTTAACCCTTAATACTCTTATAATCAGCAAATTCTACGACATAATGCAACTTCAATGCAATCCTTCACAATATTGCACTCTTTCTAAATTTCTTATTCCAATGTGCATTTCCCTCAAACTCAAATTTTTCCATTCCCGTGCCATTTGATTGACATTATTTAAATGTTACCGTGAAGGTAAAGCACTTTAATGTAAGTAATCTATGATTAATCATATTTGCAGAAGGTAGGAGAAACTCTAAGAAAAACTTAACGACGCGCGAGATTACACATTCTTCGTACTAAGTCATCGTTTCAGGACTTAGACTCTTGTCCGTTCTTTGCAAAATACTGCAACTAAATAATAACACATTCGCTTCGATTTCGCCTCTATACGCTCTTTCCTGTTGATAAGTGAGTTGTTTGAGTGGACGCCAATGACGACAGTTTCCACTCACTCGCCGCGTGCGTGCGTTTTCCAATAGGTTGCGTTCCCCCAATGAACTCTTAAAGCACCACATATTCGTTGCTCATTATGATGAAGAGGTTTAACTGTCCAATGGATGATTTGCTAGTAATATATGGTATGATATATGAAAGGAATTTAGCCGCTTAGGGCTCTCCTACGAGCGTTATCGGTTAAACACATCACTTATCTGGTTCTTTAATTTTAAACATGTTGCCGTATGAGACAGCATCCTTGGTCTCAAATGGTTGACGTAAGTCGAGGCTTCTGCTCCGTCACGGACATGTGTGATGCTGGTATGCTAACTTCATCCTCTTGATAACATTCCAAACAAGAATGACCTAACCTTCTTCTTATCTATGGAGTGTCGGGATTCCCGGAATGTCCTTTAAATTTTTAAGAAGTGGAGGAATAGAAAGGTGAGCTCGAAGCCGGGTATTCTTCGTCAACTTAACGTTATAGGATGTTCTCACATTTACCATAAGCCAAGCGAATCCACTCTTTTAACTCTGGCGAAGAAGTTTTCCATTATTTTGATTTCTTACCTCAAATAAACATCGCTAAAACGTTCAAGGATATTTCATTCGGTATTAATGGAATATCGCGACAAATTCATCTCTTGCGATCATCGCATTCCAAATTCAGCTGTTGATTGATCCTTCCATACACGTTGTCAGAATCGACGAGCATTCGTTGCGCCCTGCTAATAATTAATGGTATAAAACGATGGCATTGGGATAGTGAACATAACGTAGCTCCCTACCACTGAATCTCATTCCAGTATTATTCCATAACACCGGCAATGCCGGCTATCACCAATGCAATGCTAGCACCATCACATAATCTTGATATTGTCCATTGAATCTTTCTCGAAATTCCGCTTACTCACATCATTGTAATTCTGTCAGTTTTTGTCAACTGTCAATTTAGCCGATGATGATTAGGCAAGAGTGCTTATAGGCGATAAACAGCAAGTAAACCAGGCAGTAAATTCCGGTCCACGTTTTTTGCGCTGCGACCTATTTTCCTCCCTTTTCCATTCTCTTTACAATTTTCAGCGTTCAGAGGTTAAAAAAGAACAATGATACGGTGAACTGCAGCAATGACTACAATAGCTACAACTCTAAAAACCAACATTTATTTAACCCCGACATAAATAAACAATGCCTCTTTGGAATATTGAGCTGATACGAGGTTGACATAAAATATTTATTCGGCTAACTTCGATATCAACGTCTTCTTCTGAGTCGGATTGAGCCGAGTCGACGACCTATAGGCTTGCCGTTGCTCGCCCTCTCGATATGGTTGTTCGTTGTTGCATCAGTCAAATCCAGTGAAGTGGAGCACCGTTTGTGAAGAATCCCCTTCGACTTTTTATACAGGTCGGATGTTGATCTATTGCCGCAATCCAATATGATATGCTTTCTTGGCGGCAATGTGTCCTACCGTAGTCGATGGTATAGGAATTGGGACGTAGTCTAGTAATGGATCTCTAAAAATCTACTTTTATTTAACCTCGGCCTATATAATTAGTAGATTATTCATTCGAGTGGTGCTCCAATTCAATGGATTCGACTCGGTGCGATAACGAGCAACCACATCGCAAGGGCGACTACATCTGGATCAACAACTCGAATCATTCCGGTTCTAACGAAGAAGATGACGTCGAAACATTAATCGGATAAGTATTTTATACCAACCACTTTCCGGCCTCAATAAACCGAGAAAGCAATGACTGCAATCGTTTAATAAAACTGGGATTTAGATCATCAAAACCCCAAAAGCTAGTGCTACATTGTTCTCTTGCGCTGTTTTTATTTAATAACAGTCGAGACACATCGCTCGTTACCTGCATAACTTGTAATCCTGTTATTCATGGAGCTAGCTGAACGATGCCGGTGTAGTAATACTAAATCGAATTGTTCCATTTCGTGTCAAGGCCGACCACGTGCTTCACTTGTACAATGGACCTTCAGCGTATGGGCTGAGTATGCTCAAAAGTAGGTTTCTTGCTTCCCCAGATGAGCAGTGGAGCTTAACTCTTAGAGAGGACCTCGGAAAGTCTTCTAACACGCTTCCACGTCAATCGAATAGAGTTTTTTTTTATTAAAGTAACGTGCTGGACACAGTCTCTGCACTCACTGGCATGCTGACCCAGTTACATTTGCTCAAATGCATTGTGTTTATAACACAACGATCTTAAGATGATGTTGACTTTTTTTTTATTTACTGCCTTTTACTAGCTTTTACGGCAGGGTATTATTTGTGAAACAACAACGAGCGCGCTATTGTCCTGATGACAGTGATCGCTAGAACTAGCTGAGAAACAGGCGAAACGAAGGACCCGCATGGTGTGGTAGTGAGGGCGTTATTCCCCGGAAAGAACAATAGTGCGCTCGTTCCCCACCGTAGACACCTGCGGTCCGGAGTTTTGCAAATATCTCAGCATCATTGTGGGTGTTGACATATTTGGAAAACCTGGACCCTAGGCGAGATCCAACCTCGATTACCCTTCTCGGCAGATCAAGTGTTACGCACGGCACCACTGAGGCTCCTGTTCTACCTTTCTTTCAGAGTCGAAATCACAATGCATAACTTTTATCTACTACCCATTACATCTTTTTCGTGGCATGGAATGATGCTGACATACTTGCAGAACTTGAACTCCAAGCAAGATTGAACCGTGACTACCCTTTTTGGGGCTCACGTATTACAAATGGCACCACAGATGGCACCTTTAGGGCAAAACGACTGGCTGATAGAAAGGCAGAACGAGGGCATTGGTGGTGCCGTGCGCAACAAGTGAGCCCCAGGAAAGGGTAATCGGAGTTGAATCTTGGCTGGAGTCCAAATTTTACAAATATCTCAACATCTTGTGGTTGTATCTCATATAATACCCTACCACGAAAAAAAATGGGCAGTAGATAAAATTTGCACATTGTATTGCGTTTATTTCTTTTTATATGATCCGTCTCCACCGCTACTGCTCGAATCCTGGGATTTCCTACATCCGATTCGTTTTCTCTCACCCATTGTCCACGATGTTCTTCCAACGTTTGTGTTTGGGTTCAGCTGATGCTTGAAGGATTCCCCTTCGCCATGAATGCTGTTGAATGCTGATCGAGTTAATTCTTCCTGGAGTCCTGACATAGGCGGGGTATAGTATACCCCATAGATTGCAGAAAGCGAGCACTTATAAACATGTACAGCACCAATCCTCAGAACCTGGAGTACATAGGGGGCTTAGTGGTGCTGAACTAGCGCAGTGCTCGTAGTGATCGGCATCACTACCACTGCGCTATCCATCCTCCCTCTTATATGTATATGGAAGAAATAGAGATTTCTTCTTTTTCCATGGTCAGCACATTATCATCCACATTGCGACGTCACGGCCTCATTACAAACTGGTCCTAGCTCCCTCACATGGAGCAGATCCCTTGATTTAATTTACAGTATGGTAAAAATAATACTTCAAAAAGCTTCCGAGTTCAGGTGGAAACGATTATTACAGAAGTTATTGGAACTCCTTTTCTTTTCGTTCCAAAATGTTCACTCTATATGGATCTTTCCGTGAACTGCACATTTCTCACGCGTATTCCATATCAGTGTGACAGGACCATCTGTCACATTTTTTCAGAGTATAAATAGTAGTGACAATGAAAACTAGTGAAAAAAGAAACTCTTTGCAGTGCACTTAGCGTTTATGAATGAATCTATCAGCGATGTTTGTTCATCATCATGGAATCTTGCCAATTCACAAAACTAGAACTTGTTGTTGATTTGAAATCCGCTGTTACTGTCTATCACTAGTCAGTCAGTTTGGTGTAAGTGAGTCGAGCAACACTAGATACCAGTTCTTCTGATGTATAATGGACACAATGGGTCATTAGTTAAACTGATGTTCAATGAACGACTTCCGGTGCCTCTTTGCAAATCCATGTGGAAAAAAAACGTGTTCTTTTTTCTTTGCAGCAGTTAAAAATGACCTATTAAAGAGAATACAGAGCAATTCGTCTGAAGCACAAAGAGAATTTCTGTCCAAATTTGCATAATTGCCAATATGACATCGATAAGACGTGTCATATGGTCTGAATAAGAAGATGACAAAGCCGGCAAACAGCATGATACGACCAGTTACGGACTCATTCTAGTGAGAAATCGTTGATTTTCGACGAATGTGACCAGTAAGTGATGCTTAGAGAATAAGGGAAATCATTACGGCAGTGATTGTGAAGTACTTTTCTTTGTTTTCATGTATTCATCATGACGGAACTCGTCAGCCATTCATTCCTCTAACGTCATTTTAAAAGCACTGTTAGCTGAAATACATTTTGGTTTTTGATGAACAAGTTAGACCGTCGTCGTCGTGAATCGTGCTAATTGTGTTTTTAGTCCCTCCTCCTACCCTTAATTCAACTACCTACCCTCGCTGTCAGTTTTTCCCTAATTTTTTCCTTTTTTTAACACCGGTGTTCTACTAAAATGATTTTCTTGCTTTCATATGACAATAAGATTCTTGCTGCTTCACTCTTCCTCATAACGACATTGCTCAATGTTGTAGAGCAGCATCGCAAAAGGTGTTCAGCATGTCATACGCACTTCATCCCACTAGTTCATGTGATAACACTGACTCATATGAACAGTTCTAGTAATACATCATGTTTACATTAGTTTACAGGATTATTATGCATCCAGTAATAATTTAATAAGGTCGACATGTTCATATGTCATTATCTGGGTGCCTTGTGTGTGTGTGGGTGTGTGTGTGTGTGTGTGTGTGTGTGTGTGTGTGTGCATGTGTGTGTGGGTGTGTGTGTGTGTGGGTGTGTGTGTGTGTGTGTGTGTGTGTGTGTGTGCGCGCGTGTGTGTGTATTTCATTGCCCCTCAGCACTGTTCAATATACTGTTTAACCTCCGAAATATCTTCATTTTATATTTAATATCTAAAACAAACTACAATCTTTCTGAAAGCGACTATCCATTTTTTTGTCTTTGTGTTCTTCTTTTTGTTTCCATGAAAAACATGCCTTGTTTTTTTTAGAATGCCACCTCAAAGGGCGTTCTTCATAGAGATAAGGAGCACAGAAAATTGGACCTGGACAACGAAGAGATTTGCTACCATACGTTCCTGATCCCTTACGCCAGTGGCTAATTCTGCGATTGATTTACTTCTGATTTACTCTTGACAAGTCCTATAACGTCTCCGGTACAGCAACCGAGAAATCAGAACTATGCAGTGTTTCCAAAAAAATCAGCTTTTTCTTTTGTTGATAGCGAGACTTAGATGTGAACTAAATATAATTAGGTTGCCGGTTGAAGCCAGCGAAGAGACAAACACGGCACGCTTTTCTCTTTAAAACTGTGGGGACTACGAACCTAAAGGACTTGTCTCGTTTCGAAGCAATGGTGAAAAAAGATGACGAAATGTTATGCTAGGCGCGAATAAAACCGACACATTGTCAAATGTGTACGCAGAAAGAAGAACCATTTCTTAGCAGAGTATATCAAGTTGTTAATGAACTTTATATACACCTGCAGCCCAGCTTTCACAGGTAAGTCGAATGGGTTCAAGCTTTTCGCGACCACTTATCTCGTTTGCACGGACACTCTTTTTCGTTGCTGAACAGGCAGTTCACAGTACAGTATGCCTCGACAGTCGAAACATGGCATGCAGTTCACTGGGACATGGTTTCTGGGACATGGTTTCACGGTGAGCCAAGCGAGTGCAGGTGTGCTCAAAGGGCGGACTGATTGCAACCGGGTTCTTTGGAAAATTCGCGCAAAGGGTAGTCGTAGAAGATGACTGGTCTAATTCAATACTTCCGCGCTTACTTTTTTTTTACGTTGCTCTCACTTATAGCCTAGTACCTCTACATGTGTTTGTAGAGACACCCGGATTGTTTTAAAACATAATTGAATAAAAAAGCGCTCATGAAATGAAGAGAAGTTTTCCGAACAGTTGTTCCTATCTAGTCTAACTTAGTAAAATGTTTTCATTAAATAAGTTCCCGAAAAAGTACGAGAAGCAGGAGAGTAGAAAAGTAGGAGTAGAGTAGGCGAAATTTTAATTCGATGACAATAACTGTGGTTTGATTTCTATCGTTTTGGAATAAAAAAATCGCAATGGAGTACAATTTCCTAATAACATTGTGGTCGAAAAGGAACTCTGAGATTTGCTCTCATCGAAGCTATACGCATTAATAGTTGAAAAATGAAGACTAGGTGAGGTTCAAAAGCATTCTCGTCATAGATAGTAAGTAGCTTCAAATTTTTGTGCTTTATTTATTGGAAGGTCAATTTAATCTCGGGTTTTCTTCTTTCATGACTCATTTGAGAATGTCGCTCGTAAACCACTGTTGATATCTGCAGTTCTTTATTACTGAGTTTGCGTTTCGACGTGTTTTTGGTGTGAAATCGCGTTTTCAGCGACGTGATCCCTGATGGGCGAGTTCGCGCGCGCCCGCCCTTGCACGCCAACGAGCCAGCGAGCGAGCGAGTGAGCGGGTGTCGGCGAATTCGCGTGTAGCGAGCGAATTCATTGCACCAACTCTGCATGTATGATCACACCCCACTGACCAACACCACCACTCTGTCCCTCGTCCGTCGTCGGGCGCTCAGCCACCCACCCGTCCACCCGTCCGCCCGTCCAGCCAGCCAGCCACCCGCCCATCCCCAACCACCCCGATCGAGGAGCCGTTCCGTGCCAGTCACTGCGCTTGTTTACGCGTTGATACCCTGCGATTGATTTTTCGGCTGGTCACTCAAAAGAAGAGATAGCGACCGTTGGTGCCAGGCGCCATCGCCACTCACACGCGAAACGCAACACGCCCGAATGGTGAATGTGTCGATTGCACCATGACGAACGAACGATTTCGCTTAAAGCTGAATTTTTTCTTGTCTTAACGATATAGCAAAAAGAAAAACGAAGCACGGCGATAAATACTTGATGGTGATTGAAGAAGAGAAATTATTTGTCACTGCGTCGGATGATATAAGTACATTACACCAAAAAACCGACCTTGAAACTCCACAGTAACTTCAATTTCGAAAGCAAATAAATAAATCAAAAAGGGAAAGTGATTTTTTATTCCCAGAAGTTTCTATTCAGTTTCTTTTTTCAAATTTTCATAGCTATTTCTTGAGCGGTTCATTATAGCATGCGCTTCATTTCTCAATACCGTTTGCCCACCTTCAGATAGGTGAGGATTTTCCAGTATTTTTTTTTAGTGCTGTCATGTTAAGGAATAAAGTCTTTCATAGCGGTGTGCTTGTTTCTCTTAAATCGAAGCGTATTAGGTTAAATCGTCGAAATGAGATGAAACGACAGGTAAACAAAGAAGATAGGAAAAAAAACGGGAATAAAAAAAAATGGAACGACTGGACATGGGGCTCAGGCGAACGGCTATCACCAGTTCCCTCAATGCCGGCCACTAACTTAGGATGTGATGTTCGAATCGATTTTTTATGATTCTTCTCCACAAATAAATTTTTGAATAAGATCAATAATGCTTCTGTTTATAGACAAATTATCGTGATATGGACGATTCGCGAAAAATACTACGCAGTTTTGAAACCTTAGTGCAAAAATGAAACTAGGGGGGGGGGTATGTTGTCTGCGATATGAAGCTTACAGATAGAACTTCTATGTGTTGCTCACTGGATATGCATGCTAGATTACTAAAAAAGAACATTATCAGTGACACTTTCAGTGATGTTTTCCACGAATGATACGATCTTCGTGAAACGATGACGAACGGTTTTTTTTCAAATGGTGGCGTCTGGGCGCCATCAGTTCAAAAACCGCGCGCCATCTTTCTGAAATCCAGCCGTTGATATTTTTCACGTGGCACTCGTGTCCTCTATAGTCCCATTTTATGCTTTTCTTTAACTTTTACATTACAGCTATTTATAATAATGCGTAAAACAGCACTCTCTTAAGTAATTTTCCGATTGGCGAGATGTAGGTGGTGAAGTTATAGAGAATTTTTCGAGAACAGTTTCTAAATACCGAGACTGTGTCTGTTATTTGTAGAAGGTTGTATAAATCATGTTCACTTCAATTTGTTTCACTTCTAATTCACACTATGAAATAGTACCCCTTCATTCGTTGTAGTCTTTCCCTCGACAACCTGAATTCTTCAAAGCACTTTTAAAAAAATAGTTAAAGCTTGTTACGGGTGATTGGTAAAATCTGATGCTGTACACTGTTGCTGTTTTCTTCAAAGGAATAAGATTCTTTTACAATTAATAGATGAGAATAGCTAATTTACTGCTTCAACTACATAGGGTAATGAGGTTTAGTGAACAAGGCATTCAGACTATGGTAATCTAAAGTGTTTCCAGAAACTTCTCACATGTGTCCAGATGTTTGTTGTAAGTCATTGCAAACGTTCTGTGTATGGGCGAGCGCATTTTGTTGAAAATTCTCACGCTGTTGTTTTCTTCGTCGCCATCATACCTAGCGGCGGGCCGACGATCATCTTGGTAAGACCGACACAATTCAGATGTTAGTGAGCGCGAAGAAGGCATTCTTCGTTCTGGGCGGGGGGACGGGCGGCGGGCGTCCCCGTTCGTGTGGTGTTGTGTTGTTGCGCGCTCTGTGCCACCCGCAAAACATTCATTTGCATATAGGCGTTGGCGCGGCTGGCACGTTCATTAGGGCGCATCGCACTCCTATCGTCGAAAACTCAGCGCAGATCTTTCTCGACGACGTTCTCGAACTCATCGACGATCTTCTCTTCTTCGACGCTGTTCTGACGTTCCTTGCGTTTCAACGTTCCTTCCCTGACATCTGCATGTCGTTCTCCAGTCACTATCGAACTTTTAGCGTTATCTTTAGATCACAAGCCAAATACCCGCAAGAATTTCTCGTGCACTGCTTCTCTTTGTTCTCCTTCAACAACCAGACGTTCTTGAGTCCGATCGTTATCTATTCATTTTTTCCTAAACACAGCAGCCATCAGCGATCACCGTTTCACTAAGGCATCTGTTGCCCCCTATTCTGCAACCACCAAATGCAATTCCCATTCTACGTCGTCTACATTTGATGTCTGGTGTTAGCTCAGATAATTTTTTTTGAAGTTGTGTTCGCCAGTGATCACAGGGGTATTGTTTCAGAAAAAGTACTACTTATCATAATTCTTCAATATAACGTGATTAGTTGGACGTCATTCGCTTTTTCGGTAAAGCGACCTTGTTTGTTGATGTCATATTTCATCAACTCTTTATTCTACGCTTTCCATGAATAAGGGAATGGAAGTCAAGTAATGTCAAGTGTTGTGGAAAAGCATAAGTACATGAGTAGAGAAACATAAAGATAACCATATGCCAATTTTGTCAGTTCATTACAAAGTCGTCGCTTGAGTTCTCATCATACTAAATCCGCTTAGAAACTGATTTAATGAAAAAAAGCACGAGCAAGAAGTTCAGAGACAAGGCATCATCCACCTGTGGACATTTCTTAAACTCCGAAAAAAAAAGGGCTTTTCATCTTGTTTAACTGGTTATGGTTTTCAAGAATAACCATTCAGGATCAATGTACATTAATTCTTATGCGAAATTATTCATTTATGGCATTTTTCATTTCTACTTAGTCCACTAAGCGAGTCTACGAAAGAGAATTCAACACTGGTTGGTTTGTAATGACTGCCTTATCTATGCATAAAAAATCATATCAGTCTTTCAACACCAGTTTCCGAATGTTGAAGAAAAAACTAGACAAAAAAAAGACGGAAGTAGAAGTAAAATGATATCATACACCATCTACTTTATCCCGTTTGCGGATTTAGTAGTGTTGAATGTTTCTGATCATATATGTTTTGATCCTCTAACATCCTTCTTCTTCTTCTTCTTCCTACTCCTCTTCTTATTCTTCTTCCTCTTCCTCTTCTTCTCCTTTTTCCGTATTCTTCTTGTTCTTCTTGTTCTTCTTGTTCTTCTTGTTCCTCTTGTTCTTCTTGTTCTTCTTCTCCTTCTCCTCCCCCCTCCTCCTCTTCCTTCGTCTCCTGTGTACTTAATGCGTTTGCATGCGTAATAAACCTTCATTCTTATAATTTTATCTGCGTTTTGTGTTTGCTGACCCTAAGTGACCGCTCTAAACATGAGCAAGATATCAGGCTGACCAACGTGCAGACAGTATGCCGTCGGCGGAACGCGTAGACGACGCGCGTGCTGGTCACACGTGAAAAACAATCTTCAGCCGAGCGCGCTACCTCGAATCGTACGCTCGTCGTCCGCGTCTCCGTTCACATACACATCAACAACACGTTCACTACGCTCAGCGTTACGATGTCTGCGTTTTGCACGACAATATTTGTGTTTCCTGTCGATTGTTTACTGGTTGCACTATGTTTCAATCAACAAAGAGGGGGGATTTTTAGCGCGCAGACGTCGGACGTTGACCTTTCACTATGACTACCGTATAAGTCACGTCCTTCGTGCCAGCCGTGTGCACGATTTCCTATTGTTATGTGGTGTTGCAACAAAATTACTAAACAAACCACCAGAAACACTGAAAAAAACGGCGTTGCTAGCAGTAAATAAAACTTTTTTGCAAATTTTACAAGCTCTGAAGAAGGTGGAACCGCCGAAACGTCAACTATTGCAAAAAAGTGGATACTGTAATGGCAAAATCGCGCTTACCCATGAAGAATACAACGGATACATTTTTTCTAATAATTGATATTGTCGAAGTAGCAGGAAAGTAGTAAGTAGTAGTGTAGCATATGAAAGTAGAAACTAGCGCATAGGGCGGAGAATTCGTTCATTTAATAATTGGTTTCCTTGCAATGCACGATGTCAGAGTGCGAAGAATTTAACGGAAATGACCCGCTAAGACGAACTGAGATGGTGGATGGAGATGGTAGTGGATGGATTCACTTTACTGCTGCATTCAAATGCTACCACGTTCGCTTGTCGTCGTCTCCGTCGTCTCCATCATCTCCGTCGTTCAACGACATACACAAAGACGCATTTTTATCGGTGCAACCAACATCCGACTAAAATCGACTCGAAAATTACCACCGATGTAGTTTGACGCACATACGGAATGATGAGTAACAGATGGAGATGAAAGATCTCCATTCCTATAGTGCCATTATATTTTCACGCTAATTAAGTTGTTAGATGTGTCTATACACACATACATATACATGCATCTGCACCACATTTATACAAGCATAGGCATATAAACACATACATATACATCTACACCATATTTATGCAAGCATATACACATATAAAGATATACAGATACATCTACACCATATTTATACAAGCCACATACAAAGATATACACATACATCTACACCATATTTATGCAAGCATATACACATACAAAGATATATACATACATCTACACCATATTAAGATACACACATACATCTACACCATATTTATGCATGCATACACATATAAGTATTCACGTATGTAGAATGAATTGATGTTAAATGATACAATGGAATACGATGCGCTTCATATGTGCTTGTATTTGACTTTTTTTACACACCTCAATGTCATATCGTCGTTGCAATGCGGGTTATGTACAACAGAACAGAAGCTATTCAAATGTCGTGCACTTCTCGTCTCGTCTTTTTTTTTGTCTTCGAGAGTTTTTTTGAACTCTTTTTGAAGCGCTTTTTTTCTTGTTCGTCCTTTTTTTCTGATTTTCATCTGATATCAATGTACCATATGTCAGGGGCTCTATGGGTTCCACTTAATCAGTACTGTAGATAAATTATGATTTAATCTCAACTCCAGATGAACAGACTGATTTCATAGTTAAATCGAGTGAACGACTTTCCATTAATTATTAACTATTTCGAGTATTCGGTATTCGCTGTGCTTAAATTCTACAGCCTGTTCTTTTTTTATGACAAATAAAACCACACTGGTGCTGAGATATTTGCAAAACTCGGACCTCACTCCAGATTCGAACTGATGATTAACCTTTTCGGGAGCTCACGTCCGATCCGCGACACTAACCGAGTCTATTGCTTCCCCTTCCTCTCGGCCATTTTTTTTTGTTAAAACGGTGTTAAAAGGGAATTTTCTATTCCGAATGTTAATTTATATTAACTCACGAACTCGCCGTTTTTGAGCTGACTAGAGTGGTCAACACGCATTTTGACGTTCGGCAGCTAACCTTTTGGCGACCTCTTTTACTTCAGATGTATTGCTATGTAGCCGTATTTTTTGTTATTCACTGAATACTTTGTAGTCCTATTTAAGAAAGAAACTGATTCGTACCCAAAATCACATACCTATTTGCCAATAACTCATCATTTCCCTCTTTCAGAGTGAGAATGCCAGTATGTAGTATACACAAGGTGAATAATGAGCCCCATTCAGACTAGAAAATTAATCTGAGATAAGGCGTTGAGTCACGTGCAATAGCAGGGCATTCTTCTGTTTGGATCACTTTGTTTCCGCTGAGAGAAACAACAGGATGAAAATTTGACAATCCATAGGGTCAAAGAGCGCCTAAAAGCAAAACAGTGTGATTTTGAAAGAGCAGTCACGATTCTGGCCCAGGGATCGAAAACATAAACGCGCAGATCCTTGAAGCATTTTCGACAAAACGTAAGAATCCAGAAATGAATTAAAACTACGATTGCCTCACTGTCATACATATCTTAGCGTTTTACCTCAGATTGACCTGAGGTTCAGTGTTCATCGTTTGTGAACCACATACCCATTGTCTCGCTCACCAAGGACGAAAATGGTGAGTACTTTTCGACAAACAAATATTTGCTTCGTTTCATAAATTAGCTTTTCTTGTTGGAGCTATAGAGTTTTCAGCAGATAACAACGATACAGCTGTATAACAGTGCCTTTGAAGAATGCCAAGTCGGCGAGACGTTAATTGCCTAACATCGAAACACGTGTTAGCGACCTCTCATCAGTTCAAAAAGGGGGAGCTCGACCTGGTAGTTATGTAGATGGACTGAAATTCACTGCATATTTTAATGTTCCCATTAGTCTTCTTGATTAAGCGCTTTCTATTGCGAAAACTACATAAAAACCATATATAACGATACGTTGTACTACGGCATATCGGACAGTGCAAATACCGTTGTCATGTGCTTTAAGAAAGCGCAGTGAAGTTTATTCTGGACAATTTTAAGACCCATATACACATACTTAAGCTTTAAGTCACATGCTCATATCTTTCATTTTTTCTGCCACTAACAAAACTGCTTAAGACGAAACGATTTCGATGAACCTCTTCTTACAGAGGTATCACAGCACGTGAACCTCTCCGACATTCAATCCGTTCCCGAATTTCTTAACAGACTTCCCTAAGAACAGTAAAAACTTCTCTAGAAACCACGATATGTTTAAATCCGTACCAGGACATGGTGCTGACCACTGTGTCTGGTATACTGGTAATCGTGGCCTTTTTCTCTTTGTTCACGATATATCGTAAAAAATGTTCGCAATCCAATGACGATGATATATGCATGTCGTGACCGTACGTAGATCCTTATATTTTTCCTCCTTATTTTTTCACCTTATCGATATGACAGGAGAATATCCACGGTATGGATAACTCATACAGGTACTCAACATCGGTTGGGATTGATCTTAGAGAAACCAATGCGGCTGGTTGTTATCGTTGACTCTCAGTGTTATTGTTATATGAACTATGCTTAGAAATCAGTGCTCTAAGAAATTGAAACCTACTTGAGTTAAATTAGCGAATTTGGCTGTAACAGTGCTAAAGGTAGACTTTGTTGCACTTCCTTTCCAGTTTATCGTTTTTCTATACCCTCGATTTCTTATATTAATAGGCTCGACAATATGTAAAGTATGATGAGTATCTATAGTATATTCAAGTATATACAAGTAGATATATAGTGTATATAAGCATACATAGTTTATGTAATATGGCATTCGTATACGGTAGACAAAGTACGGTAAGTAATAAATATATAAAATAATGGGTTCGACTATTGATTGTCTACTAAGGAGCTACAAGAGTAATGTAGGCGACGTCATATAGCTAGTCACCTGCAGCAATTTTTCTGTTCCTTTATAGTATTTACAATATTTTGTATAGTTTCGTCCTAGCACTCATTAATTTTATGTGTACTAGTATAGTAATGGATGCAGCACTGCCAGAGATTATTCCACAAACGAATACCCCATGTGAGATGAATTTTTTGGCCCTCTCCAATCTTCCCCATGTCGGCCCAGCATCTAGTACTCGAGATGACGTTGACAATGCGGAAGAAACCAATCGTCTCGAATTTGCATACGCGGTCGAAAAAGCCTCCGTTACGACTAGCGTTCAGTCATGCATCACGTCGCGGATCGTCGTCGCGTCGTGTCGCATCGCGTCGTATCTCTTCGCGTTGCATCGCGCTCCTCTACACAACTCGTCGCGGGCGGCGATTCTTGCACGTTCCTGCGACGTCCCTTGCAGCCGCTAGGAAACATCTGGTTAGTGGTCGTTGTCGAGCCGATTTTTCAACATCCCGCTGACCATTTCGACCGACCGACCGACCGGCTGGCCAGCCTTCGCCTTTTTCACCATTTCTTCATCTCGTATCCCAACTATTGCATCTATTGATTTGCATAGCACGATTGTTGTTGATTTTCTCTGTTAAAAATCGTCTTTTAAACATCGATATCTGACGCTTGACAGCGAAGATTTCTCGTATACACAAAAATATTGCAGACGGGCGCAAAAGTGTAAGTCGATGAAAACACGAATGAGTGGCGTGAAGGGGGCAGGAGGAGAGGAAAAAAAACAGCGAGACCGAAAACACTATGGTCGCCCTACTGATGTACTAAAGACAATCGATCTGTGTCACGAAATGATAATGGCCCATTCGTTCGATGGCAGCAACTATAACTCATGTGTATAAGTTATTTGATGAGAATAGAGTATTTCGTTAGTCATGTGAGATTCATGGAAACCATTCTGTTCGATGGCTCACGATGTGTTACACAAATGCAAGATGAAATTTTCCAAAAACAACTATTGCTATTATGATGACCGGTGGGTGTTCTAAAATGCCCGAACGGCTATGGTAAAACGACAGTTATCATAAACAAAAAAGGATTTACTAAAATCTGGTAATATTTCAAAAGAGGGGTCACTGAAGGCGATTATCATCGACATTTGTAACCCTGCAATGTTGACCACCTTTGCCGTTGCACTTTAAGGTCTTTTTTCAGACATTCCCTAATTCTGTAGCCTAAATTTTTGCTCAAATCCCTATCCTTCTAAATTTTTGCGAAAACGTCAACCACTCGTTTACTAAGACTGCACTAAAATGGCTACGTATTTATACGTAAGTACGTATATATCGTTGCTATTTTTCTTCTCGTTCCGTTAACTCATACCCATTACTGAGTGATATTTTCACACAAATCAGATTTCAGGTGAGGTATATGCGGTTGGGACCAGTTAGGTATGGCACAGTGTGACGACTCAACGCAACCGCCATCAAGTTGGAATCGAGACCCTCTAAGGGAACAACTGGCCCATCTTGCCACTCATACACCAATTCAGGTTCAGTTTGCAACATCAGCAAAAGTCTTACGAGAACTGAATACCTTTTCTTTGAATTTCAACAGATTTTTTGTGTCACGTAATCCATATTATAATGTTCTCTATTTCACAGGGCGTTTTGATGTGTAATAACTTACATGTAATGCAATGAGCAATGTAATAATATAATCAAGTAGCGTTTTGAATGGGTGCTACTGTAGGTGGTTGTTTTCGTTTTTGCTCACGACCATTCATTTTTTTTCATACATGCATACATACACATTCATACATCTATATAGACACACACACACACACACACACACACACACACACACACACACACACACACACACACACACACACACACACACACACACACACACACACACACACACACACGGCGAGAACACAAATATCCACACATATGAAGATGCACACACATCTTCTGCCATAGATATATGCATATCATACTATTTAAGTAAGCAAGCACGTACTGCATTACTTATCACGTATACATGCAAAAATCTAGACTTTACGCGTTTGAATCTTACGAGTGGTTCCAAAAAGCAGATGGTGACCATGGCTGCCAAAAATTATTCATAATTGCTTTCGCACTCCACAAAATCTTAAAATATTTTGCTTTTTTTATCACTTGCATGTCTAAATGTATATTACAGTTGTACAATAGTCTACCTATATACATATATACATATAAGCATACATACAAATGACACAAACACACGCACATACACACATATATATACATGTACACACACGACAGACCACACCAGAACAGACGTGAATTACACGCATATACATCCACACATGCTCACAAACACATACACCGCATACACACGCAATTTCGCTCCACTTTTTGTACTCTTAGTACATTTTTTGGGGACTTTGCGATGAAAACAGGCCGTGTGTGTATGCCTCCCAGTTTTTATCACGGATTGCACTTTTTCGTCGGCTGAATAGCATAAAACAGAAGGTGTACTTTTGGTTATTGCGTTCCGCGGACGGGCTCACAAACGCCCCACACATATTTTTTTTCCGTTCACCATTCAAGCTGCTCTTCTTAACCCCTCCCTCATCAGCTGTGATAGAACCAACGATCAATTCGTTGTGAGTCATTTGTCATTCGTGCATGAAACTGTCCACATCATATAACCATTGCATAATTTTTCCATGCCATTTGCATCAGCTAACACTCGATATCCAGTGATTTGTTTTTTCAAGACTCAACGTTATTTTCCAGGTTCCTCGACCGCAAGAGGGTGTACCGGCCGCATTTCACGCCATGCAACAAGGCGCTTGGCGAATTCCATTTGCCGGTTTCACATCTTCGCAACCTCAACCTCTATTTCGGTAATATTAATCTCGATAGCAGTATGATTAATTAAATTAAATGGCTGAAATGAACATGTTTGAATGTCTAAGCAGTACTTCTGCAGATCCACCTGGCAACAACAATCTACAGGAGATTGGACAGCGAATAATAATAAAATAAATGAATGGAAAAAGTGGAACTCACTGGAGGCCCCGAATGGCGAATTGGTAAGACCACGGCCGCAATTGCCCTCACCCCATTTTGGCTCTCCAGTGGTGCCCGGTGGACAGGCTGCACTACCTGCAACACATTCCACTGAAAATACGTCTGACGAACAGCCATGTGAGCCAATGGATCAGCATGACATTCATAACGTCAAAGAGGTGTTGTTTTCTGGTTACTATAAAGAATTGCTGCTGTCTAAGGTGTTTCTATTTGAGGAAGAGTGCAAATCCACAGAGCATCATTCAGCGTCATACGACGCTTCGGCGTCACCGTCGTTGAGCGGCGACGACGATGAACGTCGTCTCGACGTGGAAGGCACAGATGATCGTAATTCTGAGAGCGTCGAAATCCTTAAATCTAAGAGTGGAAAAGCCAGCATGCAATGTAACACTAGTCGTGGTTAGACTTCTTTATGTTTGTGGTAAAAATTTGTTTTCCGCAACATATTTTTTGTTTTGTTGTCTCCTATGCTTTGTAAAAACGTGAGGGATGCCATTTGATTAAACCTGTAAATAAAATTCCATGTTATTTTTCCCATGTTTATGGTATTCATGACGTTGCTTTTTGTCGCCTTTCACAACTTTTTTCAACTTGTAAACTTTCCCTTTTTCCTTCATTTGAAAATTATTGAAACGCTAAATGGGCAATTTACTGAATTTATAAATTGTTTTCTTTTTGCATTTTTTTCGTCTTCTAAAACAGTGTTGTTTTCAATTTCAGAGACTTGTAAAGGAAATCCGGATAATAATGATGTCAGCCAAATCAGCACTTCGACATTACACAAAGAGGATGAAGCTTCGTGAGTTTAAGCGCACTTCTTTGCCTTGCTGTTTAGCTAGCGCTTGTTTAGCAAGGAAAAAGCAATAAATAGATTGAAAGCAGTCAAGGATGTTAGGTTTGCAATGAGACAAAATGATTGCCATGAAATGCAGAATTAATTGTGGCACGATTTTCAGACGGCTTCTGCTAAACTTCTCGCAACACTCTTTTACGTCAGCCAACGACCAATCACAGAGTCAGCGCCCTCCATCAACGACGGATCGTGATAAAGTCAGCAACGACCCAAATGTTTCCAACATCAGTACAACGGCCATAACAGGAATCAGTGGAAGCGGCAGTAACGTTTTTTCGAGCACCACCTCAGACAATCAAGCGCACCAGCAACACCATGCTTTGGTGGTTCCGAATACGGAAAACAACCCATCCTTCTGCCGCCCACCCGGATTAGGTCCTGCAGCGTTTTGCACTCCCGCCACGGGCCAAAGCGCTGCGCTTGTTTGTCCAATTTGCGGGTTTTCATGTAACTCGAAATTTCACTATAACAGTCATATGAACACTCATGGTGATCATCAGTGCAGTATGTGTGATTACACTAGTCGCACCGAAGGAAGGCTAAAAAAACACATGCGTGAATCACATACGGTCGAGGAGCAACTAGCCGTTGGATTAGATGTTAAGCCAGGGACACCAGTGCCTGCGTCATGTGGGGCGGCTTCGTTGGTGACGACGACTTCACAAGGATCATCACTAGCTGAGATTTCAAACTTGTCAACGACTATGGCTTCCTTAGTTGACGTTGCAAACATGGCAGCAGCGGCTGTGGGCGCAAAGCAAGAGCAGCGAAGTGCATCGGTGTCAGCGTTGTCCATGGAAAGTCTTGTAAATACGAGCAGTTTTCTAAGTACAATCGCCTCAACAGCACTCCCATCAGCTTTGGATCAGATTCGTGCTTTCGCTGAGAATTCGGCTCTCCTTCCAGATTCCGGTACCACGTTAGTAAATGCCTTTGGAGCAATGTCGCAAGAGGTTCTTGATGATTTCGACAAATCATCCGCGAAGGTGATTATCATGCCATACATTACTAAAAACATTGTTATTAATGCTATTGCTACCACCCCCAATTGTTCACCATTATCGTGTGCATTAATGTGGCCATTAACAATGATATAATTATTAATGTTAGCATTAGTACCAATATTATTAGTGTTCTTGTTAGTATTCGTCATCTGTGCTTTATATCTGCACGAGATTCTCTCTTTTGTGAGGGATAAGACCGGTAATTGTGATGCTACGTGGCGTGTTTTTCAATGGAGTATTAGGTAGTACAGATTACAAGCGAGAAGTGGGTTCATTGTTCTTGCTGCGCCAGATCAAGTTATTATTTCTATATACACCTGCTCGGTTGAAAATCTGTAACGAAATGAATGTGAATTACATGTTAAGTGGTTCCGAATTGCACCCAAGAAATACTCCTCACGTGAATTACATGAAACTGCGACGTACTTCACATGAGTGCACACAGCTCCCGCAGAAGGCTAATCAAGCCAACTGTTGGGGGTACACTAAAAAGAATAAAAAGGATAAAGCTCTTGGCGTTGATCAATCCCCTGACGGATGCGCCATGCATTCAACTCCATTAAGTATCGTTGGAGGTGATTGAATGCATATGTGACCTTTACAATGACTTGCGGTGGCCTACCGATATATCGAGCCAGTGCTGCTATCCTCCCAGACAAGTCTGGTACCAATTTGCTAACCCCGGAGGGATGGAAGGCTTGGTGGGCCATGGGCGCGGGGATCGATTCCACGTGTGTGTCGCAGTGGCGTCTCCAACCACTGCGCCACACGCGCCCTTTTGGGGGTACACTATCTTCAAAAAAACAGTAGAAACAAAGAGTACTTTATGATAAATCACCGTTTTCTTGCCTGTTAAGTCAGCTGAGCCCACTAATCAGCCCACTTCTGTTAGGCCACAGGCCAAATGGGGATTCTTCAGGTGCCTCCTCGATTAATTTACTAATCAGTAAGGTTATATGTGAGAGTTGACAGTGATAGGTAACGTCATTGGTAGATCATAGCCGATGTTAAGGTTGTTACCAGAAAAGAAAATATTACAAAAAAAACACTGTGTGGTACTGGTAGTTAGATCTCCTGGATCACTCGCGACGTTGACTTCAACTTGTAGATAACTATAGCCATAATATCCGATTATTATTACCACTGTTATTATTGTTGTAATAATTGATTGTTGTTGTTGCCCTCGTTCTTTCATTAGTTTTCTCATCCAACTGCATTTGCAGTTCAACAATTCGGAACCACGACGAAATAGTAACGGCAAGATGAAGCAGTACAAATGCAAACAGTGTCCACATATTTCATTCTCGAAGGACGATCAGTGGGCACATGCTCGCACTCATATACCAGTTGACAAGCAAATGAATTGCCCTACATGTAATTTTGTCACGGAGTACAAACACCACCTGGTTTGTTTTGATACAAAAATTTTGTACTAGTATTTTCATCTCACAAAAAGAATATTCAATCTAAACACTACTGTATAGATGTTATTGAACGAACGTAATCACTATTTCATTAGCGTACCTGTAGTTCATAGGTGAATATGAAATTCATTGCTTTACTAGTTTATGGTGTTTTTAATATAATTCGAAGATGTGACATGACGGTCAGAAAGCCGAAAGGCAAATGAAGAGAGAGAGAGAAGGAGAAGGGAGAGAGGAAATGAGATAGAGAGGGAGAAAAACAATGTTACACGTCAGAAGTAGAATAAACACAATGGAAAAGCATAGTGAGAAACAATAAGCCATATGAGAATGTTTGATTTCATAATGTACTTCAGGAATATCATATTCGGAATCACATCGGTAGCAAGCCATTTCAATGTAAAAAGTGTAGCTACACGTGTGTGAATAAATCGATGCTCAACTCTCATATGAAAAGTCATACAAACGTCTATCAATTTCGCTGCATGGACTGCACTTATGCAACAAAGTACTGTCATAGTCTCAAGGTAAAGATATGACTTTTTTATCAGTATAAGAAAAAATAGTTCCTCATGACTGATTTCAGCTGCATTTGAAAAAGTACGATCATCGTCGTGTGCCGGATGGGATGGAGATCGGTGACACATCACCGACTCAAGTCAAACAAGAGGCGCTTGCGTCGTACCCCAGTTTTGGACTAAATATTAAACTTGATTCACCATCACCGGCTACAACCTTGGCGCAGACTCTCGGACTCACACCAATAGTCACCAGTCAGAGTCTGAACTATGCTAGCCAGATGCTGCTCAGACAACATCAGGTGCAACGAAGCAATTTTGAAAAAATCTTCGAGAAAAAAAGTCATTAGTTATACTTTTTCAGATGGAACAGATGAGCTCACTTATCAGTAGCCTTCCGACGTTACCACAGTCGCTGTCGTGTGCCGTGTGTGACTTCCAAACGACGTCTCAAGAAGAGATGATGAGACATAATGTTAACCATTTCCTCAGCCAATCTACTCAGAGTCCGATTGTTAGTCTGTACCAGTCACTGCCACAAGTAAGTTGCTAATTAGCATAGGTTAAGTAGTAACATTTCAAAGTCTTCTTCAGATTAATTCGTTTGCTCAGTCTATCGAAGCTATCACTGACAAACCCGTTACTAGCGACACACAAGAGGAACGCGACAGTGGACATGTTGGTGATGACGAAATGGAAGGCAGTACCGGCAGTGCTGTGAGTCCTCACTGCAGCTCTAAAGGTATGCACCTTTGATTTGAGCTATTTCTGTTGTGAGTTATCTATTAAGTATCGCTTGAGGTTCTGGAGATGAAACTGAGCAACCAGGTAGAAAAGTGAAAGCATTTAAACTGGATCAAATTAGTCAGCGCCTTCAAGGAAAAAGTCCAACTGAAAGTGACGACAGTGACGGAAAAGAAAGAGAGGAGGTAAATATAGTCGGTACCTAGGGCAGTTACGCTTGTTTTCTAGTGAGATATCAATTATCACATCACGTTACAGCGACGCGTTGACTTGTCTATTTCTCCGGCTCCAGAGCATTCCACTTCTACAGCTTCTACGACCGTCATGAAATCTATAGCGCAGCCGTTTGCACCGTTTTCTTCGGAAGGAAATCTGAACATCTTTCAGCAAGCATATCTCGCTCAACTAAATGCCTTAAATTTGAGAAGGGAGGAAGCTTCGTGGCGATTCCAATGCCATCACTGTCGCATGGCCTTTCAGGATCAAGCTCTTTATCATATTCACATGGGATATCACGGTTACGAGCATGTCTTCAAGTGCAACAGATGCGGACATATCGCACCAGATTCGCTCAATTTCAACCTTCACCTGCTACAAGCCTCGCATGAGTAGATTATTGGCAACTTGGGACGCGTTCTTAGTTCATCTTAGACAGCGATCGTCATGTGGGGCGCCACACAAATCACGCGTTCTTGCTCGTCACGTAGGTTATTGGAAAATATCTGGTAGCCGTTCGTCGTTCTTCCTTCACTCTCATGTACTCGTCGTTCGCTAGTAATAATTGTTCTCACCTGAACCGTATCGGTTCATAGCGTTGTAAATACAGACTTCCACTAGACCCCGTCCATTCGTAAATTGTTTTAGTGTCTGTCGCCTCACCAACGTTATATTGTTGTTGTTGTCTTTGGTCACTAGATTCGTTACCACCCGACGCGGGCTTTGCGGAATTTTTGCCATTATCAGTAAGAATGATACATCCTAAAGTATCACTTTTATTTCTTGTTTCCTCATCGAGTTACGTTCCTCGATACATCAGGGATTCGCGGGCTGTTAACTGGCTCATTATAAGAATGCATATGGTCATGAATTACCATGGTTAGTTGTGCTGGTTGTGGTGCGTGCTAGCCTTTCCTCATTTTTTTTTCCACTCAAGTCATTTTGTTTATTTTTGTTTTATCACACATTGTTCAGTATCGTCCTCGCGCACCACAACCAGTTCATTTGTCTCGATTAGTATTGATTAGCCACATACTAGCGATTATTTAGTGCTAATTTTAGTATTATTATTTTTATTATCAGTTTTTTTTGTAATCTTTTTGTTGTATCATCGCCATTGGTCATACAGTCCGAGAGTACTTGTCTAGTTCATTTGCTCTACCTCTTTCATTATGATTTATTTCATATGCGTGTGTGTCTGTACGGTTTACTAAAACTCAGGGTTGTATCGTCGGAGCCGAATTCAGACCTTTAGTGTTCTTTCTATTTTATCGCGTAACAAAATACTAAACCTTAAAACTCAGCTAGTTTTCGATTTGTAGTTCATAAAAGCGTAGAGTAGTACTATCTAGTGTTTCTCGTCCTTTTTTCTCTTTCTCTTGTATTCAATAATACGTACATTTATCCTCATTTGCGTTGTAATTATGACCATCTACCAAAGTCCTCTTAACGATTTCAGTCCGAAATACGTGAACGTTTTTCTTCATGATAATGTAATATTTTTTTACATACATACAATATTTTATATATACACATGTTTCATTTCTCTACCACTCGTCATCGCTATCCCGATTCGTGCTGCATGTCGTGTTATGGAAATCACCTCAAACTACACTCAATCACATACCTCGTTTTGCAAATCTGTATCTCATCATCACAGAAGGATCCATTTCTTTGTACTACGTCTTTTTCGGTTTCTACTAGATTTTTTTTCTCTTGTGAAATATCTCGTTTTATAAAGGAGTTCCTTTTATTGTTCTTCTGGTCCAAAAATTAATTATTCAAACAAAATTGCAAGATTCGAGCTTTTACATCGTCTTCTCGATTTGTGGTCATTGGGCTAGTGACAGGAACTACTGCCGTTCCAAGGGAGTCATAGTCGCAAGCCTACAAATCTCGTCACGATGCAGAAAGGCCAGCGGTGATTAGCGGTGGCGACGACCTGGCTAAACGGCATATTTGGGATCATGGAGAATAAGGCTCGACCGTAATTCAGTATTTCAATTCATTTAACGTTGCAAATGTAAAAACTTAAGAAGAATTTGGAAGCCGATTGATATTCTGACGGCTAGTTGTCATTGCAGTTAGGGTGTTATTACATTTCACTGAGTTATTGAATGATCACTGAACAGATTTTTGTAATAAGAAAAGTGCTTATACGGATGACAAATGGCATATGTATGCGTCCATGTGGTCAACTGCACATAAACATTCCAATCATTGCAAGCAGAAGTTGTTTTTTCTTGTGAAAACAGCAATAAAAAAACACGTAATGCAATAAAAATCCAGTTGAACGATTATATAGTTGTACTGCACTATTTTAAAGGGCGCGTGTGGCGCAGTGGTTGGAGGCGCCCTGCAACACACACGTGGAATCGATCCCCTCGCTCACGGCCCATCAAGCATTCCGTCCCTCCGAGTTCGTTAAACTAGTACCAGACTCGTCTAGGAGGATAGGAGCACTGACTCGATATATCGGTAGGCCACCGCAAGTCATTGTAAAGGCCAGAGATGCATTCAATCACCTCTTAACGATGCTTAATAAAGTCTTATGTATGGCGCATTCCTGAAGGATTGATTAACGCCGAGAGCTTTATCCTTTATCCTTTACTACATTATGGAGCAACATCGGTTTCTATAAAACTATAGACAAGTTAGCCATAGAATACTGCAGTGGTATAATGTCGATAAAAGAAATGATAAAAGTGGAAGACAGTCCGAACATCTCGAGTGGATCTACAGAAAATTTTATGAGCACCTGACATTACTTAGAAATTCAGACGATACTCGTGTAAGCCTCGATATTGGTGTCAAAGAAAAACAGCGACTAAACAGGGATTAATTGTTCTTTGTGTTGTTTTTGTGATGGCTACAACGAAAGCGCTGCAGGCATTAGGAAATCTAACAATTAAATAAAATAATTGTAAACCTTATAGAAGCCTATGTAATGTGCTACTTGGCTTATTCGCCTTCTCCTCGTTCAGAGTTATTGACATGAAGCTCGATGCGTTCGATTATCATACTCTCTTATCACTCTCAACGTCCGCTCTGCTCTACAGATACCGTTAAAGCTATGGATATTGAGATTCTTCGTAATGAACTCATAGCAACGGCGACATCATCTGGTCGTTCATCACCTTTTGACACATTGTGACCAACGTCTTTGCGTTTGTAGGAAACAGCCACGTAGGACGACTTCAACGTTTCTGGTGGTCTTTCAGCTGACCATCAAGCGAAAATTTTTTCCTAGAACAAATTTTGATAACTGGAAAAAGTTTTTCGTGATAGACGGTTCCAATAAATGACGTTTTGAACAAACAAAACTGTTACGACGTCAAATAGCTTTCGAAATTAGTTCACAAGAATGGCTATGCGAACATTTCAGAAGCACACACCGGGAAGGACGTCTGAAGAGTTTTAATGACAGATAAATATATAGTGATAAAGCCGATAGACGAGTTGTCTAGCAGAGATAAATGTGCTTTTATGGGTATTTAGTACATAAGCAACTTGTCTGCTGATCAAACAAAGAGTGTCATGATTGGGACACTCCATCGGCCGTAATAGAAGAAGCCACCAAAACATGGAACTAGAACTAAACTAATAAAAGGTGCTGCAGACTATGGTATGATAACATGTAACAAAAAAATATTTTCAATATATCAAATTAGACGACAAAAACACGTGCTCGTGCTGGCTACCATTCCCGACCACCCAATGAATGAACATCTAACAAAACCAATGGCTTTCCCGTTCAGTACGGCAATGAAACGAATTTGTTCATCAACGAAAGCATTCAAATGGCTTATTAATCACTACACAATAAGAAGGAAAGGAAAGTCGTATAATCGTCCACTCCTCAAACTACTCGCTAAGGCAATACTTGTCAACGCTTGGGAACTGCAACACAAGAGATCTTGTGCAAAATCCAACTGGGTTCAAAACTAAACTAATCATAACGGTGCCAATCAAAACGAATCAATGCACTAAACAAGGTAGCTATAGAAAACATCTTTGATTAAGCACTGAGTTGATTAAAATGCCTATAAAGTTGGACGACAAAGAATAGAAAAGCTTTTGTGGAAACATGGTTTCGTTTATATCGTTACAATGAATTGGAATCCCACGAATAGAGTACTAATTTCACTTTAACTCAATGCTCTTTTTTTCATCTTTCACCTGAAAACGAAACGAAAATACGCTTCTAAAGTAGGAACAGAACTATTGAACTGCAAATAACATTTTACCTGAGCATGATGAAGATGACAGATGGAGGGTGTGCGGTCTTGTTTTTCCTTTTTCGTGAGGAATGATAAAATTACGTAAACCAGGGATGTCCTGCTTACGGGCTTTATAGCAGCATGGTCGTAAACTTTTCTGACCAACCACATAAAACATGGATAACAATGTGAAGGGCAGAAATGCTGTCGACTTCCTCCGCAAGACCTCTGTCTTCAGTCCTTTATTTGAAAAAAAAACAAAGCGTAGAAAAATCAATAGCGCAAAGCAACTGCAAAATCCATGCCCTACTGACGTCGCACGTGTCATCCAGGCTGACCAACACGTACCACATTATTCTACCAACGGAAAGGAGCTCGCTAGTATATACTACTGGTAGATGGCATAATCCATCAGTGAAGTTTTTCATTTATGTTCAGTAAACACAAGTCATTTGATTGCATAGATGGAACAGCAATTATACTCTTCATTTAGACTTAGTCTTCGTTTGTACAGAAATACTGGGGTCATCGGTATTCAACGGAAAGCGCTACACCTGGCGTCTCCGTCGCCCACGTGCCAGAAGCGCAACCACCTTTAAACGTCATATTTTCAACACAGCTCTGTGTTTTCTATTTCGCTTAATTGACAGGCTTGCACAAAGCTTATAAGAATTTATTGCAACTAAGGGTTTTTTTCTAACGTTACTTCCTTTTTTCTTAACCATTGTAAGAAGTGCTCCACAGTTAGGAAGAAATTCGTCACTTTGAAAAAAAGATCACAATGGGTGACACCAGATGAAAACTATAATGAATAGTAGCGCACTTTTGGCAGAGAACATCTTAGTCGCATAGTGCTCTACTCTACTCGACTCGACTGGGTACAACTACGAAGACCCACATGGTTAGAATCATTTTTTGTTACAGCTCAACATGAGTCACTGTGTCGCTGGAAAAGGTGATGGCGCCGAAACGTTAGAAATAATAAAATTTTATGACAAACTCGTGTAGGCTTACTGATTAATCAAGACAGTGGAAATTCATGTTGTGGTTAAATCAAAGCAGGTTTCGAAAGAACTGTGCCTTCTGCTTGTGTCGTCCTTAGATTATCCGTAGATTTTTGAAGTGTACGACAACTGAGGAATAACACTGTACATATATTCATTACTTGTAACGTTTTTTACAATGCTGTATATAGCTCGCGACCTCTTCATTTTTTAGTTTCACAAAAAATCCATGTGATTTGAACACCATTTGTAATTTGTGGCATGTTGCCGTCTAGTCACTCAATTCGATGTACTGTTGACCCATTGCTTTGATAACGAATGGACTTATGGGAGTCATCAAACGAACTGCACAGTTATCGCGTATTGATCTGCTTTTCTTCGATTACCTAATTCTTTCTTACTGCAGAAGAAAAGAAGGAAAAGGAAAAATGATGAAATTCCTCAAATTACTGATATGTCTGAGTATGCTGCGTACTGTTCTCGCCCAAAAATCGTTGTCGACTTTACAATTTGCTGAATTTGTGAGTGAATTTGCGTCCATTTGAATTTATTAAATTATCATATACCTTAGAAAAACTAGTACCAGGCTTTCTGTATCAAATCTTACCAGATTACCAATGCTTCACTAATTTCACTAAGCACCTTACGTTTTCTAACACTGAGGTTCCTAAACGCAAATCGTTTAATGGATAAGTTCACCTCCTTAGATGTGGATTTTTGTCCATGTTTATTCCTTAGATCTGAGCTTTTCATTGGTGTCGTGCTCTAAACGTACAATTTTAAACAGAAACTTCCTAGAGGAGAAGATTGATAGGAAGGAGACCTATGACAAAATGCTTGTTTGTTTCTGTTCCTTTCAGTTTGTCAACAATATTTTAGTGGATTCGACATGGTGAACGAACTCCTACTCAGTATGTCTATTTCCCAAACGAATCACCACCTGTAAGGTACACTGAAGCAGAACCTGCTGAACTCACTAATGTAAAATTTCAGAACGATTTTTTAAAAAAATTTGTGAAAAATATAATTCCGTAAATTTTTATTGAACACTTAATTTATCCAATAACTGTCTTAAATTGTGAATATATTGAATGAAGCAAAGTATATTGAATGAATCATAAGACTGTCATTCTTTTTCAGAGAGGAATTCAGCAAGCCTACGAACGTGGTGAATTTATAAGGAACAATTATGGGGATTTTCTTGGTGATGTGTATCTTCCATCACAGGTAGGCAATAAATAGACTAAAAGATAAAGAACTATAACTATACATAGAGCTAAATATTAAATTATTTGGCACACGAAGAAATTTCATGCCTGGCTGTACTGAAGGGGGTTAGCAGCGCTCCTAGAACTTATCAACAAAAAATGGATTGTTCTCTACCGTTCGACAACAAAATCAGTAGCATTGAATCTGTGCAACTAGTACAGTAACATAAAAAATACAGTGTACCTACTCAAATAAGTTTTAAACTAAAGTATTAAGGAAACCTTTTTGAATGAAGAAAATTTACATTTCCTTATACTATGACGAGGAGCCAACAGAAGTGGACTATTCAATTATCAGCTGATCTAGTGATTCATAAAAGCGCAGAACTAGAATACTAATGGGCCACGAAATAGGGAGTAAAACTATAAAAGGAAAGAAAGTTTACTAGGTATTGCTGCAGGTCGAAAGTTAGTGTATAATATAATCCGTGTGAGATTCAAAAGAGCAATACTGTTGTTTAAAATGGTAAAAGAGCTGATCAAGATTCACGTATGGAGTGGTGAGAACAATCGCAGTGTCGCTTCTGCTCAAGCACTGCTAGCAGCTCTCTATAAGCCGGATAATGCTCATAGATGGTCGAACACATTGGATTGGCAACCGGTTGCTGTACACATTGATCCAACCATTGATTGGGTTTGTTCTTGTTTCTAAATCAGTAAATTAGCTGAAAAAACAACGGAAATTACCTTCTGCGATGTTTCCACGTAACATAACAGGAATTAATTGGGAAAATTTTTTCCCGTCAACGCTTAACCGCTTCATCGTGAATGCGAGGTGTTCTTGGATATCGGGCTGCGATGTACACCGGAGGATTCATTCCCTCCTGCGAGGTCGCCCAACCTGAAAAGGAGACCGGCTTTTCCATCAGGAAGCCTAGCTAAGAGCAAACCAATACTAGGATCTGCCACCGTCCTACTACTAAACTAGTCGCGTGGTGGCAAATCTCCCTCAGATCCACAAGGCATGCGACTGCCTGTGGTGATGATGACCTGGGGCAGACTTTAACTAAGCTGACCTCTGGACGCCAAGGAAACAACAATAGCTAAACAAGCAAAACTCCAAAAAATGGAGGTTGTCCTGGGGCCCACACAACCAGTTAGGAAGGGCAGTCCAAGTATCCAAGTAACAGGAGTTAATATTTCGAACTCACCGAATATAGTATACACACGTTCTCCCAGTGTTCACGGCTTATCTGCATCGATATGTGGTTTTATTTTAGTTCTTCCACTAACCAATGATGGCAGACGAACCAATAAGCATAGAAACCCAGTCGATGAAACACGGCACTGAACTAACGACTCTAACCGATAGTGTCGATATTTTGATCACTTTTTAAAAAGGAATATAGTTGTTTTTTAAACGCAGTAAAAATATGTCAGTATATTTTTAAAGCATATTATTCGTAAATAACTATAGTTATTAACAGGTTGATGTAACAATCGATCGCGTGTGCACAACTTCTAAATCCAAATTGTTTGAACTGCCTGAATATCAAAACATTCTGAACACTTTCGATCCGTCATTGATTGATTTTCTGGAACACAACACCGGTGTTGCTATAAATTCGCCATTTGAATTGAATCTCGTCATGGACACACTGGTAACAAAGGTGATTGTTATTTTATTACTCATTGTATTATTGCGATTCATCGCAAAGGGAATTAAATATCGATGGAAGCTATGATAGGTAACCCATTACAGTTGAAAATCTCTCCATTGTTCTCCGGATTCTTTACTTCTCAAAACAAAGAAGAAAATCTTGTTTGGACGATTTTATTGTCAAACTCTCGCAAATGAAGCAAGTACAATATTTTAAAGAGCCAGAATTTAATCAACTAGATTTTAAGCATCAAAAAAGATGCCTACTATGATTTTTAAGGCAGGGTATTATGCGGAATGCAACCATAACGGTGCTAAGATGTTTGAAAAACTCCGGACCGCAGGCGTCTGCGGTGGGGGAACAAACGCGCTATTACCCTTCCCGGGGGGTAACGCGTTCACCACCACACCATGCTCGTCCTTCACTTCGCTTGTCTCTTAACTAGCTGTATTTCGCATCAAAAAGTGAGATTTTTCTGGAATCAATCAGAGACATTGCATTACAATTCAATCAATTCAAGGTCAATTACCCATTGTATAGTTTATAACACCCCTTTTAGATTAGATAAAATAACTACTTAGTACCAAATTTTCCTGATGAACATCCTCATGATCGTTGACAATGTTGAAACTGAGTTTGATATCGTTTTGTCAATAATATGGTGATAATATCACAATGTTTTTCGGCTATCCTAAAGAAAAAAAAGAGAAAAAACTGCTAAAGAAGCAAAAAAGACAAGTATTTTTCATTCTATCAAGTACTCATAAGTCAACGTGCAACTGTGGGTTATTGCTGATGTACGTGGTTTCAATAGTAATTCAATGGTATACGGCATTGCTAATCAATATTGCCGAGAAAATTAGCTCTAATCAGAAGTCGATAAAAATTTACCGATATCCTTTTATACCACTGTTCTTCACGAAGCCTTCAGACTTGCGTTCTATGACGAAAACGAAAATGACTGAGTCGTAAGAAACTCGGCCCACACATGCTAATGAACCTGTGCTTCTGGGCTGCCATGGTAAAAATTTCCTACACGAGCCTGGGTACTTAAATTTGTTCTAGGCTACGCTTAGGAAATTTTAATGGTAACTTATTGCTGGACGATGATATTTCGACAATAATCAACAACTTGTTAAGCTGTAGTGCTAGAATTTTTTGTCGTTCTGAATCGTCGTATACCATTCTGAGTTGCTTCTTCCATCAGGCATGACTCTTTTTATTTCAGCTGAACATGAACGATTCACGACTCCCATTTCCGAAATGGGCTGAACCAATTCGTGGCAACGTCACAGAGTTAAACACGAACCTGCATCAACAATTGGCTGATGCGCAGCGGAATACGGCTGGAAGTAGGAAAACTTCAGCAAATCCATGTATTATCCAAATCTATGTCCAATACATTTAAACATTGAAATACAAACGAATGGATTCTCCTACCGATCGGGTCTGCTTTTTTCATTCCGCTTATATTTTTTTCTAGAATATCACGCAGAACTCCTTATCTCTTACATAGAAGACCAAGTCGCTCGACAAAACAGTACGAGAAGTAAAGCAGTGTTTATTTCAGGGGTACGGTGATTTTCTTCTGATGATTTAGTTAATAGCAGTTCAACTCTTTTAAGATTTAACACGGAGAAGTCATCTAAAGTGGTGATTCAGTTTTTTCCTAAAATTATTTAACGTTTTTCCAACCTGAGTAATTTTTCAGCATGACACGAACTTTTTGGCTATTGGACGACAATTGAATATTACTCCACTAGCCAATGAAATGGTACCATATGCGAGTCTACTCGTCGTTGAACTTCACCTAGTCAATAGCACTTACTTTGTTGAGGTCTTTCAAGATTACTAAAATTCTTAAAATTCTCTCTCATTCCAAAAAGATGAACAACGTCATAGTTTTCTTGCGGGACCCTTTATTTTCACTGTCTTTAGAGAAACCACCAGCATGTGAGGTCCGTTCACAATTTAAATTTAAAAAAGATCACTGCAGATTTTATCTTCTAAGGTTGGATTATTTCTCAACGCATTTCATTTGAAGGGTAGGAAGTAACAAGAAATCCGTGCACTGAACAGGTTTTTAGACTATAAACATTTTCTTTCTTGCATTCGACTTCACAATAAGGGGCATTTTTTAACGGTAGTTTTATGGTCTAAAACTCATGATATGGTGAGTGACTAGAACAAGTTTTTTTTTATAGATTTGGTTTTCATCATCGTTGAATGATGGGCAGTTGGAACAGCTAACAATTCCGGCATGTGCAAATCCATGTTATTTAAAAACCTTGCAAAATATCTTCATGGTATGACTAAAACCCTTTTTGTAGAAATTTTTCAGTCAGCCGTTCTTCACTTAAAAAATTAAGCGATAAGAAGGAGAGAGCTTAAGGAGTTGAGCAGTTCTTTAGGGATAGTCCCCTGCCCATCCGGCCCCGCATGCAGAAGAGATAAAACGCATATTTGCCTTATGAAATGACGTCAGAGAGCCCAATGATGCATGAAGTCGGGAGTCAGTGTTTTTATTCACCCAGACGAGTCTGTTAACATTTGTGGAAGCCATAAGTTTGGAGGGCTTTGTTTGGCCGAAGCGCGTGATCGAACCAGTGACCACGTTGGCGTAATGTTAGATCTGAAACCACTACGCTTTTTGCACCCGTTTAACCAGGTGTTAAATCAGTGAGGCTGTTGACGTATGCTCAACATTAGTTTAACATAGAAATAAGGAAACAATAACTGAAAGCCGTCTGAGACAATGGTTTTGAAGGCGTTTTGCACCTCTGGGTCCTTTAACGTAGAACGCGATTTATGACTTCTATTAGCAGAGGCTAGTGTAACACAGTGGGGAATTAAGTCAGAGTCAAGTAAGAAAGTCAGTTAAGAGAGTCAAGTAAGTCAAGTAAGAAATTTGAGCTCGGAAAAATGGTGCGATTCATATTTGGGTTCATAGCAGCATTGAATTAACTAGAGCCGTAGGTTCCTTCAAAGCTATGTGTAGACCAAATATCAACCTCAACCACCCCTACGATGACGGGTGGGGTCGGATGCATTGCCCACTCGTCAGAAATTATACTTTCGTCAGACTTTTTAACCCTCGTACTTTATTGAACTGTGAAACCGAATATCTCAGGATGTTTATCTTGTAGCGGGATACTTTATACTGAGCATTGCCCTCCATTAATAGCTTTTTTATTAGAAACTCGAGAAGGTTTACCTCAGCAGCTCTTTAACTGCTTGCGATTTTTATTTTCTCTTTACGTTTACGTGTTCATAGTCCACGATGATAAATTAGAATTGACAACTTCAGTAGTAATGACAGTTTTTGATTAGAATGATAATTTTTAAAAAAATAGAGAAAACGTTGCAAAATTTTACATGAAGTAATTATGCAAATTCAAAGGATCAACGATTGAACAGAGTCGATTGGGAATTGAAGTGTCTAGGTATTGGTCCGCAGACGGAGACATTTGACATCCTAACAGGTACCATCACTGACAACATCACTGACTTCTCTAAATGTTTCTTTAACTATACTTTTTCTTAAATCAAAATTTTCTTACTCTTTACTTTCAGCATCGATGATTCTCCTCATTGCTGTATTCATCATTGTCATAGTTGTCCTTTCTTGTGTTTCACTATCGTATCGGAAACAGTTGAAGGAATTGAAGGACCCGGAAAGGCGTCGACTTTTACCAGATTACCCTGATAGTGTTAATGCTTATACTTGAACATAATGACTATATTTGTTTGAATAAATGCAACACATAGCCTTTTGAACTCGACATCAAGGATTTCAAAAATTATCAGATTTCTTTTTAAAAATCATTTTGAAAAATCGATGTAAAGTAATTCTAAAGATCGTCGAAAGCACTCAAAATAAGATATAGGACGAAAATATAAGCATTTGTGGAAACTCTTTAGCATGCACTCATGACTATCCATGTTCTCGAATGTGCCATTAGAATCATTGGAAAAACCTGGAAAAAAATGTCGAAAATGAGCAGTATGAATTCGACGAGAAACATGGAAATCGTCGTTGCAAAAATCTATTCAGTCTGTATACTTTTATGGGACAGAAACGATTCATGGAAAAAACGAAATGCCGATATGGGGTTCCCAGATCAATCCCGTTGATAGTTGATTATTGATAGGAGATAGAAAACTAGCTGAGAGAAATGCAGACCAAGGGCATCCGTGGCGCAGTGTGTAATGCGCGAGCCCCCAGAAAGAGAAACTGTGGTTCGATCTGGTCCGTACTACAGGTTTTGCGAATATCTCAGCATCGTTGTGCTTGTTTTCGAATAATACTCTGCCGAGAAACGATTCATTTTTTGAATTCATCATGAAGCACATTAAAACACAACTCCTTTACTTTTGGCGTTGCAATAAAGTTGGATATCCATTAGAACCATGCTATAATAAGTTTTGCGAGGATGTTGTGGATAAGACTAAAACATAAAGCGATTGTGGTTGACGGTGATCGAACAAAAAACGTGCTCCGTTGGACGTCGTCGCTCATCGCCATTCGTAAGTTTCTGTCCAGAAGCTGAACGAGACACTCTACAAAACCCTGTTTTATCCTCTTGCACCAACAACAACGTACCAGTTCTTAGTTACCTAAACAACTTTTTTTCATGATGGAAACCATCCACCAAATAAAAAAGCGGTCAAGAAGTCTTTATTGACAACATCGGCCAGCTGCGAAAATCAAGGATTTAATCCAGGAGGGATGTCTATTCTTGTAATGCACTGGCAAAAGTGAATTTATTTTTAATACTTGCTACTTTGAACGATATTGCTAAGTTTTACAAAAAAAGTTTTTTCCAAATTTTTTGTCCAAAATTGGACATTTCGTGTTTGACACAACATCAAAGGTGATTCCTTGAATATCCTACCTTCCGCCAAGGTTACCATATGTGACGTGTAATAAAACGCGTAGAGGATATTGTATATTCCGATCCATAGCAATGTCAACGGCATTTCGTCCAACCTTCTCATCTGACGATGTGCAGTCCTGTTATTGGCTGAAATTTACTCATTTATAGGTATAAAACTCTAAGAAAAGAATTAATCCCCGATTTTGAGTACTGGAGAATGACGTGTAAGTATGCTACTTTTTTCGTTTTCTAATACGTTCACGGCACGACAATGCAATTCAAATCACAAATTGTTAAGTATGAAATCGCCGTAGTCAACAAACATCACCTTCAGTAAATAAGAACATTTTTTAGAATGACTATTTCTTCAGCAAAAGCGATCCACGCAGACAGAAAAATTAGGTTCAGACCGTCAGGAGGTGTATTCATGGATGACCAGCTATTTTAAATTTTACTTATTAGTGTATTCATCAGTTTTGTAGTTAAGGAGTTGTACTAATCGTTAGAGGTTATGGAAACCAACTATGACTCGTTGGGTTAAGCATCGTGCCCGTTTCTGTGGCATGAAGTAAAAGTAATAAATGGTCTCGATTTAATGTTGTCCTCATTATTATTAATGTCAAAATCTAAGAAGCGGTCGTAGGCATTTTTTCATGATTTAGAGACTATATTTCGTAAGCATAATTTATTAAGCAGCCACGAAAAATATTATTAGCCCATGGAAGAACTTTTCAGTTACCTATAATCCGTACAATCAGTTCTCTTATATGCCACGGGAAAGACTACTTCATCGTAATATAGAACATGGTCATATTGGGAAACACGAAAATAGCCCTAGAAAACCTGCTATGAAAAAGGTCTACGTCAAAGCGAACGGTGATTCTCATAGTAAACGGTAAGTGCAAAGAAAGAGATAATATTATGGAAGTGTTGTAATTCTAAGTCCTTGTGTTATTTTCAATGCCGTCCACATTGAATCAATACTTCAAGACTATGTTAAGCCCCATTTACTCTCAGTTATGTGTAGTAGTAGTAAATTTACTCATTGAAGAAAAAAACGAACCAACTCCAGGGAAGGACCACAGCACTGCCAGTTAGAATTGCTAGGAAATTTTCTTTAAAAAGAAAAGAAAAGTGCATCATGTTAATTGTAGTGTTGTAATCCAGAAGCGAGAGCCTTGAAAGTTTAAAAATACAGCTTCTGATTATCCTCACATTTAATAGAGTGCTTCGTTTTTCAAGTGTTTATCTTCGCTGCGAATTCACATGAACAAAGGATAAATTTCTCGGTGTTGATCAATCCCGACGAATTCACCATGCCTTCGTCTTTACCAAACACCTTAGGGGTGATCGAATGACCATCTGACCTAAGCATTTGCTTCCGGTGATCCATCGGTGTATCAAGTCGGTGCTGTTATTCTCCTAGATAAGGTTGCCAGCAAATTGCCGACCCCGAGGGAATGGAAGACTTAGTGTAGCTGGAGAGTGAGATTGAACCAATGAACGCATGTTTATAGCTGGACAGGTCTAACCACTACGCTACACGTCCCCTCACATAGCCATATGGTGACAAACAAGATATAGTCAATCATGGAATGTAAGATAATGTATGAATTTATTCGCAATTCCAAAAAAATGGCTTGTAAGCTCACGTATGCGGTACGAATATTTTAACCAAAAACAACCATGATTTGGTGTTGGCGTCGAAATAGTTCATCCCTTTATCAACTACTTTAATCGATCTTGTTTTTATCAGAATTTATGTGTTCCAGCCCGAATCTGCTCATCTGGAAACAGTGGCAGTCACCAACGCTGGACGAGTGTTGCGCAGATGTAGCACCATACGTTGATCTCGACATAGCTACAGCAATTTTTGATGTGTTCGTTTTCAATACCTAGCTTAAGAATCTCTGTGTTCACGTGGCTTTCCATTCGAACGAATTATGAACTAAGGTTTGTTGAAATATCAACGATGTGTTCGAAAGGCGAAAACGACTAAACCTGCAATTGCACAAAAGTGACGGTCTCCACAATTACTTCATTAACGATGTTCACTGCATCATCTGTATTATTTCAGAAATGGAAGGCGAATTACATCTGAGAACCAGACAAGAAGTTTTGGCACATAATACATTGCTGGAAGCGAGGAGCTTGTAATGTATGTGCTTCTTCGACTTTTGAGGTATTGACAGTGATTACAAGGCTGCAAATTTTACGTTTAGCCCATATTCAGATGGAGATTATGAGGAAGAATACTATAAATCTCAATCGAATACTAGAAGAGTTACTTCAATGTCGCCGCCGGAAATAGTGTCATCCAGAGAATGTTTCTGACAGATTGGAGTCGAATATGACAAAAACAACTACACTGCTCTGCTGTTCTTTTAGATATTTCGTAGTGTTAATGGAAGTACACAGGAAATTTGCAGTGCAATATCCAGCCACTCCACGCCGATGACGTCGTCACCGAACAATTCCCAGGTAGATTTCTTCCTCCGGAGAGGTAAACCTCCTGTCTCTATTACTGTATTGTTGTTTTACATCATCTTAAACGAAAGCCAATTGAGTCCTGACCTCCGACCACTGCGCCACACGCGCCCGCACACTTACCAAAATGAAGAATTTTCAGCGTCCTTACTCAATGATTGCTAGATAGCAGACTAAAGTGAACACATGGCCAGCTTGGAATGAATTTTGTGATTTCGATAAATACTACAGAACGGCAGTCGATATCTACAGAAATGCAGAAGCAAGAAGCCATCAGAAATCGCGCTGTAAGTCTTGTAATAGCAAAATATTGAAAATTCTAGTTCACTCTTCATTTTATGCATACTTTCTGAGTGGATTTCATGCGGTCACTACGAATTAGTGAATTGATTTTTAGGTGGGGAACATCGTTCCCTTCAGAACAATTACGATCACGATTTCTATAGAGAGGGATACACCAGCAGAAATTCGAAGAGTTGGTTCTTTTTCCGGTTTCTCGATCATTTCCCTAAGCTCAGTACTCTTTCAGCAAAAACATTTGTTGCGTTTTTCCAGCTCTATTTTCTTTCCGTTCAGAATTCAGTAAATATGACGGAGAAAAAAAGCTTGAACGTGAACTAACGACCAGCTATTTATTTAACAAAGGTCGTGACCGTCCAAGAATTGCCAGTATCTTGACAAGCCGTTCCCGAAGTGTAAAATTTGGCTACCGTAACAATAACGCAGTTTCTCTCTCAGATGGCGATCACATCAAGAGAAGAGATAAGGCAGCTCCTACAAGACAAAAGCGGTAAGATCGCACAAAAAATATTGAGTAATTTCGAAGATTTCAGTAGCTGTGCATCACATGAGAGATAAAAAAATAAAGGATGAAGCTCTTAGCGCTGATTAACCCCCTAAAGGATGCGCCATGCATTCAACTTCGTTAAGCATCGTTGGAGGTGATTGAATGCATACCTGGCCTTTACAAAAGACTCACGGTGGCCTACCAATGTATCGAGCCAGTGCTGCTATTCTTCCAACAAGTCTGGTAGCAATTTGCCGACCACGGAGGGATGGAGATGCTAGGTGGGCTAGGGGGCCGGGATTGATCCCATGTGTGTGTGCTGCATGGCGCCTCCGACTACTACGCCACACATGCCCTGTATAGAAAGAAACGTCTCGAAATGACATTCCATTACTTCTTCAACGTGGCTTTACTACAGTATTTGAACAACATTGTTTAACTTTTATTTATTTCCTATTCCCTCTTCATGGCAGGATAGAAAGTGAACTACAACCATGTGGATGCTAAGATATATGCAAAACTGGGTACTTAAATTCGGCTTCGTACCAGCGATTACCATTTCTGGGAGTCACGTGCTATTCACCACATTAAGCAAGTCCCTTGTTTGCCTTTCTGTCGACAAGATATTTTACTCCAGTGCGCCCGTTTGCAACCGCGCTGCTTTCATATAATACCCTGCTATGAAAAAGACTAGGCACTAAATAAAAAGTTCAACATTATGGTTTTGATTGCTTCTACGGCTGAACTGGACTAAGGGCCCATCTGTGATTACTAGCTTTTTCTCGCTGACAAGGGATTCCTCAGAGCACCATTCACCTGCATCACTTGTAGTCCCGATGGTCATCGAGTGACTCAGAGCGGGCGCCAGTAAATATTCCATTTTTCCCTGTTGCGTGCAAGAGCAGCCCAGTGGGTTCCGCTTGCTCTAGAGACTCCTTGAGCATCACATCTTTCTTCTAGGCTCTTCGTGAAGAACTCTGATCATCGGGTCGGTGGTCTTCCTGCAGTACGTTTGACATCCCGAGGAATCCAGTCCTAACGGCTCTTGTCCATCGGTTGTCATTCATACGCATTACGAGTCCGGCACAACTTATCTTCGACTGTTCGGCGCATAGAACGCCATCTTTGATTTTTGATCGTTGACGCAGGTCGGCGCTTCGGGATCCCATCCCTTACTTGTGTGAAACGGGATACTCCTAGCATCGCTCTTTCCACTGCGCGTTCGATAACGCTAAGTGACCTTTCATCCTGCTTACGCAGCGACCAAGTTTCTGACGCATACGTTAGGCCAGGAAGTACCGTTGAGTCGAAAAGGCGGGCACGTAGTCGGGAGTTCTTTGGTTCTCCTCACTACATCTTCGATGTTCTTGAAAGCTCCCCATGCCGCTCGTTTCCTTCTGCTCTGCTCTGGAACTAAGTTGTTCATCATATTGACTTCCCGACCTAGATAGACATAACTGGAGCATTCGGAGATACTCGTTCCGTTGAAAGCGAATGGGGCATACGAAACCTATGCGTTCTTCATGAACATCGTTTTTGTGAGATTTAGCCGAAGACCAATCTTTCCACAGGCTTTCTCAAAGTCGGCAAGCATACGTTCCGCTTGCCTAATGTTTGGTGTTTATAACGACGACGTCATCATCAAAGCGAAGATGGTGTAACTGCCGACCATCGATTTTCACTTCCATATTATCCCATTCCAATGTTCGCATGACGCTTTCGAGGGTGACGTCAAATAATTTTATCGAGATTGTATCGCCTTTTCTAAGCCTCTCTTCTGACGTTAATGTTAATGTCGTTGTAGAATGGTGATATCTTGGTTGTGAAATTTTTGTACAGCTTACGAAGAATCTTTATGTACTGAATAGTTACTCCTTGACTATCAAAGGATTCCATGACTGCTTCTATCTCAATTGAATCAAAGGCCTTCCTGTAAATCGATGAAAGTGAGACAGAGCGGTCTTTTTGTACTCTCGCGACACTTCAATGAGCCTTGTTATCGAGTGGATGTAGTCCATCGTACTAAATCCTTTTCGAAACCCTGCTTGCTCAAATGGCTGCCCTTCGTCCAGTGTTCTATCAATCCTGTTTAGGAAGACTCGAGTGAAAAGTTTGTAGACGACAGACAGCAAGCAGATTGGGTGATAGTTGCCGATATCGTGTAGGTCACCGTTATTGAACAAGAACACGGTCCTGTTGGTCTTCCACTGAGTAGGGAGGGACCTTGCATTCAGACAGGTAACGTTTGAAGAGCCTAGCCAGTGTGTTTAAAAAGGACTGCCGGGAGGTTCTTCAGGTGTTCTGGTCTTATCCTGTCCGGACTGGAGCTGTTCGATTTTTTACCGTCGAAATGACATGTCGAATTTCGGAAGGGAGAACTGGTGGTACAACATATCCATCCTCCTTTATTTCAAATGACGGAAGGTGCACATGGCTATCGAAGAGATCTGAGCATTATTCGTGAATGATTTTCTACATTGCCTTTCTGGACGCTGTAACTGTTCTGTATTGGCGTCAAATTGCAATCATCTTGGCCTTGTAATTGGCGAAGCTTCGGTGGGCTTTGCGAATGCTTTTCCCAGCCTCTGCAGCTTCGACCATTATTGCTGCTCTTCTCTCTTTAAGATCTTCTTTTATCGCCCGTCTGCATTGTTTTGCATGCTCGGACGTCAGTGCGCAGTTGCCTGCAGCTCGTGCGATTCCACTCTGGCGTGTTAGCTCGAGTCTTTCTAGAGACAAACGTCTCTTGGTGACTTTCGAACTCTCAGCTTTCATAGCGCTAACGTGAAGATGTTGAATGAGCTGATTGTATTCTTCGTCGATGTTATCGACAACGGCATCTTCCCAACAGCCGACGAATGAATTGAATAAATCCCAGTTTACGGTGGTTCTGGGACTTCGGTTTTTGAATTTAGCAGCTTTTTTTCTCCTTTCTGCGAGAAATAGAGACTTGCACGAAGGAGACAGTGGTCTGATTCCGTGTAGAATTTTGGGACAACAGCGACATCGGTTAGGCAAAACCTTCTATTTACTATGATGTGGTCTATTTCGTTATGCTACTCTCCATTGGTAGGCTCTCACGTCCAGCGTTGAGGGTGGGGCTTTTGGAATTGCGAGTTACCATGGATTACCTTTTTTCGTCATGATAAACTCAAAGAGCCGCTCGCCCTGTTCGCTCCATTCTAATTCATGGGCTACAACGTGACGTTCTTCAGACGTTCTTCTTGGTTCAATCTTAGCATTGAAATCTCCAATGATGACCTTGAAGAATATGTGGTCTTCTCTGTAGAACTTCTCCAAGTCCATATGGAACGCTTCGACATCTTCGTCATAGCACGTGCATTGTAGGAACAGATCGTCACCATAGTTCTTCGTGATTCAGGCAGCTTCCATTGCCCCTGAGGTTTTAGCAGCCTCTCCGTACTCGTCCTACCCAACGCTACGAAACTGGGGCTCTTTCGCGGGTCAGGGGAATGAGGCCCGTTTTTTTACTGTGTTTAACGTTTTGATACCCACGTATACTGCCGCCTTTGACGTGAGGGGCTGATATACTACGGGTAGCTTGCCAGGCTCTCCCAGAGTGGACATGGAGCTTATTTGTTGGAGGCGACTCCTAACCGCCTCCCATATGCTTCCCTGTCACTTTACTGCAGGCTTTTCGCCGAATTGACTCGTAGAATACAATCGGCATAAGCGAGAACGCACCCACACACGTATGGATAAATTCGCCTAGCATATACAGAGAGTATGTGCCCAATCGGTGCAGCAGAAACAGGGAGTCCATACCCCTGGGATCCACCTGCGTCTCAGGGAAGCAAAGGTCGCTTTTGGTCCGCGATTAACCCCCTATCCGCCATCTGGGGTCGCGCCACGTACCCTCGCGACTAACCGGCTCGAGATCCATCATATGAGGGAGATAGCACCGTTCGGGTGAAAAACAGTGGCCTAGAGAAAGACAAAACAATGGCCTCGTTTGGTGAAGTGAATAACACGTGAACCCCAGGGTAATCACGTTTTCGGGCCCACCTGAGGTTCCGAGTTTTGCTCACATCTCAGTATTTGGTGATGTGATAGAATTTTTTTATTCTTTGTGTTGAGTTAAGAAGCAGTCAAAATAGTAGAGTGTCGTCTACAGCATCCTAAAAGGTGTTCTTCATCACCTCGTTTACTTTCGTATCATTTTATCGGGGGTTTGTACCAAGGCAATAAGTTCACATTACATTTAATGAAACCCTTTTTCGTCGTTGTCTTTTCATCTCTGAATTCTGCATTTTAAATATTTGCGTAGGAGGTTTCATGAAAAACTTATCGAGACGGTTAGCATTCTGAGTATTAACACAGTGCTGAAAAATGTGATCAGATCAGTCCTAGTGCGGTCTATGGCAATATTGATTTTAAACATTCACACTAGCCGCTCAAGATATCCGTAGCAGTCCAGATTTAGTTTTAGCTAAGCAGGTTCTGTCAAAAAACTCACTTGTATTATTTTTTGTGAAGATATTTTTGTTTCTTTGCAAAGATGGGCGCGTATGGCGCAGTGGTCGGGGGCGCCCTGCAATAAACACGTGGAATCGATCCCGACGCCCATGGTCCACCAAGCATTCCCTCCCTCCGGAGTCGACACATTGGTACCAAACTTGTCTGACAGGATAACAGCACTGGCTCGATACATCGGTAGGCCACCGCGACTCATTGTAAAAGGCCAGATATGCATTCAGTAACATCCAAACGATGCTTAATGAAGTCGAATGCATGGCGCATCCCTCAGGGGATTGATCAACCCCGGGAACGTTATCCTTTATCCTTTACATTGTTCCGTTGATCAAAAAACATTTGTGCATTGGTTACATTGGTTCGCTGTTGATTAAGAAAACGTGCACTTTTGTTAGCTCATAAGCGGAAAAGCAAAGAAGATTAAGAAGAGGAACGTCACAGTAGGACCTCGTAGAAAGATAAGCACTCATGAGATGATAGAGGATTAAATGTGCCTTTGCCTAGCTTTTCTTTCTAAGATAATTTGAAATGCCATCGTGTTAGCATTAAGCATTCTGGTTTCATCGATCCATGAGAGATGCTTTTTGCATTCGACAACACAAAGCACCGTCAGAGGTGCATCGAATGTGCAAATGACACATACAGTGAGTTTCAGTGACCTCCCGGTGCATCACATCAGCGTTGCTATTTTGCCAGGTAAATATGACACCAATTTTTCCCACCCTGTACGTAAGGAACTCGTGCTGAGCTCGTGGCACCGGATCGATTCGACGACCAATCAATCGTGTATCAAAGGAAACCTCTATCCAAACTCTACATACGTCCATTCTTCTTAGTGTAACACGTAATACACTTTCAGGGTCAACTCCGGTAAACACCTAACAACTAGTACTAGGCGAATAGAAATGCACAAAAAACTGAAACATTAGTTGAAAACCCCAACGTGATTTACTGAATCATCGTGACTGAGAGCTGTTCTTGGATGTCGAACTGCAATCTATAACGGGAGTTAATTCCCTATTTCAGTTACTATACAACTTTAAAAATTGAAATTTATAATAGACCGTTGTCACAGCAAAACTCATCGAGCTTCCCGTGGTTATCTTCTTGCTAAGAACAATAAAAATAAAAGTCTCGCACTTAAAGCTCTCTTTAACGAGCGGAGACCATTGAAAGCATCGAGCACATGACGAGCACGAGTGGAAACTTTTCTGCCCTCTCGAGTCGTTCGGTGATTGACGGGATTACTGTGTTCCGAAAATTAGAGTGGTAATAAACAAAAGCAAAGTATTCAGAAGGATGAAATATGTCTGCGAAATTTCATGACAGCATGGAGGATGGCTAAGTTGAAAATCACCGAATATTATCAAAGTACAGAAAATTATTTTACGATGAGTATATCAGAGGAGTTCGTTACACATACGAGTGTTTTTAATACACTGTTAGACATAAGGAATCTTTTTTATAAAAGGCATCTCTTAGAAAGCAAGTGAGGGTATTCCCAGTGCTGTTATCTACAATCGAAAGGGTCAAACGCACCCGGAGGCTTATATGATTCAGTAGGTGAACTATTTAATCGCTAAAGAGGAAACGGAATGGAAACAATACCGTAAAACAGCAAGAGCCTTTTACTTGAACGACTAAAGCAATTTATTTCAGTGTGTTTCTCAACGGTCATGGCAATGATTGTCAACACATACATTTTCAAAGAAAACAGTTATCAAGAGGCATGCCATACATATTAGAATAGCAGCACGTCGGTTTGAAATCAATCCAATGAACTGAGTGATGGTGAAATGTAGTTCTGTTGGTGTAAAACAAAAATGACGAGGCGTTTGCGGTTAGCCACCCTCTGAGAGATGTGACATACATTCGATTCCATTCGTGGCATCGTAAGGGCGATTGATTGCACATATGCACTAATCAATGATTTGTATAAGCCAACTCATGCACCAACTCCGTGTTTTTTCACCTTCAAAAAAAAAGTCACTTGCGAAATTACAGAAGCCGGAAGTGTGGAGGGCTCGCTTTGACGGAAAGTTAGATCGAACTAACGAACCACGTGTGCATTGTATGCCATCTCAAAGCATTGCGCTATAAGCGCCTTCGTCTTTTCTCTTATTGTTACAATGATATTCATTCTCAGTTTACTGCTTATAGCCAGGCTTTGTGATGTGGGTGGTCGACGCATCAGTGAACCATCCCAGTTGATGTTAAGAGGTGCATATGTTCTGGTGTCGGCTGCGCAAGCTGTGCAATCACTTCGTGATACGTGGTATTTTTCTTCCCGAAAACGCCATTGGTACGAGACAACTTTTTCTGAATAGGTAGTCAACTTTCGAACGCCATTATTACCATGCTACCAATCTGATCTTCATCTGCTTAATGCGCATCTCAACCAGAATTGTAGTGCTCACATTCCATTCCATTCGAAATGTTCATTTTCTCTGTCATGCTTACTATGCGTTCCTATCAGCAACAATTCGTTATTAAAGCGCAGGTGATAAGATTTTTACCCAGCGACCATCACATAACACTTGTCGCATGAGTGTACCAGAAACTCATTGAACTCTGCACTGGCGCAGTTATAGCTAGTGTTCCGAATGAAAATATCGAGCCAACTTGCAGTCTAGATATGCTGTTCAGATGAATCCCACCCTGTTCATTGCGTTCCAGCGTCAAATTCGCGTCGACTAGGGCAATTGGACATTAAACAATTGGCAAATACACTAATTAATGTATAGAAATAGACAAACTACTCAAACTAAACCATATTATCGGCGATGTTAAGAACAATGCTAAACTAATCTGGAACGCTCTGTTAACCGCAATGTTTAAAATCTTCTGATTTACTAGGCATACATAAGTGAAGGCAGTGGACATAAGCAGATGAAAACATAAAGTTTCGGTCGAGCATAGGAACTGATAAATCTAGTTTAAAACAAGTAGGATGACGGCTCTAGAATTTTATAGTTTCGATAGGACTGATGAAAAGTTCTTGCTTCACTAATTTGCTCTAAACAATAATAAAATTAGTACTAACATTAAAAATGGGAGAAAACTAGCCTAACCCTTCCGATGTTGTAGTTTGTAAAATTTTCTACTTCAGCAGGTGTGCACTGTGAATGGAAAGTAACTCTTCATTTAAAAAATATTTGTGATTTATTTATAGACTGTAACATTCCCGCCAATTTTTTTTCTGTGTTTTTCTTAGTGTGTGGAAATTAAATCAGTATTAACTTTTTTTTACTCAGTGCCTGTTACAATGTTCCACGGCAAGGTATCATGTATGATATAACCACAATGATGCTGAGATATTTGCAAAACTGCGGACCGCTGGTGTCTGCGGTCAGGGACCCTCATGGTGTGTTGAGAGACGCGTTAGCCCACTGAAAGGGTGGTAGCGCTTTCGTTCTCTACCGTAGACACCTGCGTTCCGAAGTTTTGGAAATATCTCATCATCATTGTGGTTAAATCAGGATTGTTGTTTTTTTTCATCGATTACGTTTGAAATTTGGAACCCATGTAAATGTGCTTGGACGTCTTATGCTGGAAGAGCGGTGTAGTTAGCGGCGGCTACTTCTCCACAGGAGATGAATGAGTCGTTGTGTTTCGCATGAGAGACCAGCCATGAAGCTCTGAATTAACAGTCTTTGATTATTCTTTTTGAAATTGTTAAAGAAGCAAATCTATTCTGCCAAAACAACGACTTTGGAAGAAGGCAATGGGCGAATACGAGAAGTTACGTCTTGAACCTCATGAAAGCTCCTGATCCTGATGGAATCAGTCGACGTTGTTCCAGTGGCAGCTAGAGCGGCTGGTGGCAAATTCCGCTATCTGCTTCGAACACTAAATAAAGTTCATGCTGAACGCTTTCTTTCCATAACGAGCTTTCGTAAAATGTTTAGTTAAGAGAAATTACAAAAGTTTTAAAGGCGGAAGTTACTTTTCAATCAACGGATGTAAATACGGATGCAACTCTAAGATAACATAAGGTATATTCCGTGATTGAAAGAAACGTAAGTCCCTTGAAAATGAAGAGATAAAGACTATTTCTTATTTTTGAAGCCGCCGATCAGATGGCAGACCAACACTCCGAAGATTTCACGAGATCCGCTATTTTTTTTTACTCTGATTTATGCATGCTCTGACACTACTGCTATGTCACTATTTGCATACTTCATCAAAGAACGAGTGAAAAGCTTTAAGAATCACAAGTGAGGACATTATGAAGGACAGATCAAAAAAGGGCCATGTTATCAAAAGTTGTTTACAATCTCCTGCAGAGCTTCTTTAAAAAAACAACAAACAAGTTCTGTTTAGATGAATTCACACGGGAAAAAGCGATGACAACTGGTCAGTAACAGTTTTGCATGCTTCCAGAAGAAAAAATCTTTCTTGAGAAGAATAGTAGAAAACCGCAGTACATTCAGTAATATTACTTTAATCCTCTAGATAGATATTCACAGTTGATATAACCGTATGTTCTGATTTTTGCGATTTAAAGAACACTTTTACCACAAGCTTTTCGTGAAACGAACATAAAAACACAAATCACCAAAACATGCCCAGTACTCGTCCTTATCCCTTGCAGATAAACCCATAACAGTTAGCAAAGCACAAGTATAAATATTGAACTAGCAAGGCACAGCCGTTGTTTTCCAGTACTAGAAACTATCATCTTGACAATCAAAGTGATCAATGGCACCGCTCACTACAACGGCAGGAAAGAAGATACAGAAAACAGTGTTTTTATCCTTAATTGATTCAATTACAGTCTTTTTAGACTTTCAGTTTTTTTATATTAGTACAAAGATAAGCATTTTTCTAGGTGATTGTCTCGGATTTTTCCCTTTACAGTAAATTTTAGGAAGTTTCTGAAATCAAGACAGAAATCGGATCAGTCAAGTCTTGTTCCGCGTAGACGCAATGAACCAACTGTGTTGAGTGGTAAACGATTCGGCAGCACACACTAGTTAATTTCCGTTATGTTTTTGTTTTGCTTCTTTTTCGATCTTTGCTTGATCACCAGATGTGCTGTCATATTTCTCGATGGATAGGCGGCGTACAAGTGTACAAACGGATCCCATCACTTCCATGCAGCACATGCCGAATTTTTTCATTACTAACCTCGTTCAGCCATCCATATGGCTATTTGGTTGGTGGTGATTTTGGAGAAAGCTTTAGATAGTTTTGGCTCCTTTTTCTTCCAGAAAAACATGTCTTTTTCCTTAAATTCAAACTAAGTGAACGTAATACTGTGTTTATAGAGAGCAAAATAGTAAACCACTCCGGGTTTTTCAAAAGTGTTGTCAATGAGAACTTGATAAATTTACTTGTGTAATACAAGTACTATGATAGCTTACTCCCTATTTGCCTTACTAAGTATTTTTTTTGTGGTTATTACCAAATCAGATTTTTCCCTTGAGTGAATTTATGTTCTATTTGGCTCAATCCCCTGGCTCGTGAAAACCACGGCCTCCGTAGTGGCCAAAATGGTGTCAGACTCGTCTCGAGGCACTAAAAAACATTGGGTTTAAACATCGATTGGTCAGTACAAGTTCTTATATGAGCCAGATATGCATTCTTTCACTTGTTTGGTGCTACAAATGGAGTTGGGTGCACGAAATAACCCTAGTGGATAAATCAGCTGCAAAAGCGTGATCTTCTCTATCATTTTTCAGCCACTCAGTTCTAATGGAAAAATACCCAATCGCAATCCCTCTAACTTCATCCTGGTTGAGAGTGGGGAATGTTCTTGGGTATAGAGCAGCTGTAACATACAGAGAGAAGTTCTTTACTACAGGTAGCACCAACAAAACCGAGGATGATTTCAAATTTTACTCCCGCAATCTCAGCAAAGAACAAGCCTAAACCACATTAGAGCCTTCCGACCGAGCTATCAATGAATGTCTTCACTAAAAAATACTAGCTATATTTTCAGCGTTGCAACAAAAACAAAAGCAGCGGTGACGCATGACGAAAATGAATCCAAGAATTATGACATCTTTTAAGTGACCACTGACGACCTCGAAGCAACGCTACATGCCCCTATCGCTCCATCTTCTGTTTTTCTTTAATGGTTGACGGTAGTCCCTTCTTCAAAAAGAATTTTGAAGTGAAATGTAATGCTCTCAAAAGCCCAAGAGCCAGCTAATCCTGCTGGGCTACTCTTGCGCGGCACAGGCATAGGTATAACAGGTGCCAGCGAAGGTTACTCGATAATTGTTAAGATTATAGATGATGCAGCTGACACATCACGTACAAACAACGTTTGTATTTGAAGGAAGAAGAATTAACCTACCTATCTTTTTGTCAGCTCATGAATGAAAAGAAGAGAAAATTGAGTGGAAATAATTATGACATCCCGAAATATGTTTAGTAAAGTTTTATTTCACCTAGTAGTAAGTGAACAGCAGTTATGGAGCACAGCTATTAACGGCTATCAACACAGAAAACAACAAAGGACCATAAGAGATCAAGTTGATATGCTTCGATTACGAGGTCTCATTTTAGCACAACGAAAGCGAAAGAAGTTGCATCGTTAGCGAAGCAGAGTGGAATTTTTTTTACCTACTTAAGTAATGCTCAATCATGGCATAACGAACAAGTATAGGAACAATCCTTGCAGTTTCATTTGAAAGAATATCCTGCCACACGAAAACAGTAGGCACCAAATGAAAGTTAAAACAGACCAGCTTTTAGAGAAGCCATGAAACCCAGAACACCGCATTAAATTGACAAAACGACACGTCTTCAACTGGGTTCACCTGCTGTGAAAATGATTGGGACTAAGGGGGGCGCTAATCGAGCTGTGTACTACTCAATTTTGTAAGGTTGACTGGTTTTTACATACTGAAAATAAAACCTGAGATGGTAAACATTGAGTAAGAAAAGAAAAGAAAGGTTTGAGTGAATGCCAGAATGAAATTTTTTGATCTGCAACACAGCATTGTCTTGTATTTTCAAAATTCTGCGACACTTCACTGAAGAGCGCAAAAAAATGTTTCTCGCGTTAACAAAAACCCGAGAAATACAAAGACTCTGAGGTGTTAGCAGAACGCAGAACCTTAGTAGGTCTTCGAACCCACGATCACTGTTTCTGGGAGCTCATGAGCTATCCACCGCATTGACCACCTACGCTCCTGCTTTGCCTTTCTCTCAGCCATGTTTTTTACTATATCTGTCAGAAAGGCAAAGCAAGGGGCCGACTAGTTGTTGGATAGCACATGAGCACCTGGTAAGGGTAATAGCAGGTTTTAAAACCATCTGAGGCTCCGAGTTTTGCTCATATCTCGCCATCTTTGTGGTTGTTTTTCAAATGGCACCATTCCATGAAACAAGAATAGGCAGTGAACAAAAAGTTTTAAAAAAAATTTGTGGAAGAACTGCGAGGTTCATATTTTATTCAGATCTATGGCCACTTCGAATTAGGACTCGTCTTGGTTTGAAAACTTGGTAAAGTTCCTTCAAGTTTGCAAGTAATCTGTGTAGGTTTTGCTCAACAGTTGAAAGAGCACCACTCTTTTACTAATGTGTGCTTTTATTTTTGCTGTGTAACGTAGCTTCTGCCTTACTGAAATAGGTTTTAAAATACTGTCAACAATGTGGCCTCCAGTGGTCGAAAGCCCCAGGATGAAGCGCAGGTTTTTCCTGGCCTTGAACTACAATGTACAACGGTTGTTCATTAACTCAGGACACCTTTGAAGTCGAGAACACGTTTGATATTCCCCCTAGAAACCAACCCAAAAATATGTCACGAATTGCAGCCGATTTGATTGTAAGGTATGGAAATGGTGACAAATCACGTTTTGATCCAGTTAGGCTGCGAATGTCTGTGATGACGACTTGGAAAACTTCAATGTGTTCATTACTTTCGACATTTCTGTTCGATCTTTTATAATGTGTTTTAAGTCGCTGTTGTAATCATTTGTGTTAATGTAAACCCTATAGTAACATTCAAAACAAGTCGATAGAAAGCAGGTAACTCCCGTATGTTCAAATAACCCTTTTTCTTTCCACTATTAAATAGCGAAAAGTCTAATAAGACGTTATTCACAGTTAATCGAAAAGAGCTCAATTTAACCCGAATTAGAAGCCCTCATGTAAGCTTCAGAAGAACTGAAAACTATCACTTTCTTTTTTTTATCACAATCAATAATACCTCATCAGTAATAGCTCATTTGAATTATTCCAACGTCACCTGATCAAGCTTGGTTATCGAAAAATTCTACTAGATTCAATACTATGTGTGAAGTCATATACTCCACCTAGATTTTAAAAATTAGTTGATTGTCTAAAAAAATAAGCATTTTTGCCTGTTCCTGAATGTTGTGAAACTAACGTATTATGATAACCCAGATATAGTACGGATACCCAGATACAAGAAGTCAGTGTAGATCCACTGTTACTGCCACACTCGACAGAATTCCTGCATCCCAGCAATTATCTTCCCAAAGGCTTGAAACCACCTGAGACATAAAGGCTTCAACGACTGTTCTGATGTTAAAAAACACCGCTGAGACCTCTTTACCTACCGGCCACTCGATTTCTACTCTGCAGCTCTCAGAAGAAATTTCCTTGCTAAAGATTGGCTGTCGATCGATATTTGTGATTGGTGGTTACATAATGGATTGACTCCCGTAATCAATGAGTGGATCAATCAATGTTTGGAGGATGTATCTATAATTTCGTGGCTTTCAATAAATACAGTATCTCCGCTTAGTAAACTTATATCACAGGTAGGATCTATATACTAAAAATAGTATATTTACTCTGATTAAAACCTCCCTCCTCCACATCACCTACATATTTACTGTAGCAATACTTATTTCATCGCTAATGTAACAAATATCATCTGCTTCTTTTGGAATGTTGTTATAACCTATGATAAGTAAAACAAATAATACACTATGTACAATGGCACACAGTACTCAAGATTTGCATTGCATACCCGAAAACTAAACATGTAATCGGACGAGTTTGCAATGGAACAGACAATCGACCCGTGTGAGAATGATTCGCAATGTAAGGTATTATATTCGACGCGTCGTCGTCATTCGAATATTGGCCGTGGACGATTTGATGACGTGCTGGGTGGTGTTGTTGCACCGGCGATCGTATCCGTTCTTTCTTGTGTTCTACTATTTCGCATGGAACCGTTCATGCTTCGTGCTTCCAGCAGAGCAGCTCGTTCACGACTGCTCACTGGAGCCATGACATTCACAGAATCATTCGCTGAAAAAATAAAAACTTTTCGGATTAAAAAATACACTAGACGAAAAAAATGATCAGCGATGCTTTTTTCCGTTTTAGAAAAAACACTATCATACGATGTCAGTTTACTTAATCTCTTCAGTTTTGCTCAGTGAGCACCATAATGCACGCAACTAGTGTGTCTGGATAGGAAGAGCAAATGAGCAAAAGATATTTCTCAAGCATGCCACTGAAAAAACAAGTGTTAAGCTATTACAAGTTCTGCCTGGTTTTCCGAGCCAGTTTAACACGAAAACCTAAACGTGCTCTGAGCAAACAGTTCAAATTTTTCTGCTATGAAGCGTCTAACGACAGTTTTATTCAAGAGAGACTGTCAGAGCAAAATATTGAAAAATACTAAGAACTTGAGCTGCTTCACAACAAGAAAAAAGTTACAAATGTTATGCAAATTGATTGATTTCCATATAAACACCAAAGAACTCTTAGAAAGGAATCTAAGCACCCTCTCCGCGCGCATTCATTAACTACCGCCCTCTAATTAAGTTAGCAATGCGACACTTAAAAAGTGAAGATTTTCTTCGAGAGAGAAAAGCCGAAGAAAAGTTAGTCGAAAGCTTTCTTTGACGTAAGCATACTTCTTCTCGCTGACGTGCCGTTTTGTGATGATCCCGCATACATGGAAGCGCTTCGAGTAGCTGGTTTACGTGGTTCACCCGTTTCGGATTGGTTCGAAAACACTTCAACGATCTGAAATGGTAGTTATCAGAAACATATTTATTTTTTCTGTGTCAAAAATGATACAGAACAAAGAGATGCAATGTGCTACAGAATCAACCATTTAATCCGATGTTCTTGAGACCTCACTTCATTGTTTCTAGTGTCGTTATCTTTTTTAGAGGTGCGTGTAGCGCAGTGGTTGGAGGAACCCTCATCACATATGGGGTCGATCCTAGCACTTCAGGTCCACCAAGCTCTCCATCCTTCCGGGGTCGGTAAATTGGTACCGTACTTGTTTGGGAGGAAAGCAGCATTGACTCGATACATCAGCAGGTCACCGCGATTCATTGTGAAGGCCATATAGGCATATATACTCCATATACTCACCTACAGCGATACTTAATGAAGTCGAAGGCATGGCGCATCCCTTAGGGATTGGTGAACGTCGAGAACTCTTATTATCTTTTTTTTGTTGCGCATTAATCTTACAAAAAAAGAAACGGTTACAACAACTACAACGATGCTGAGATATTTGCAAAACTCCGGACCGCAGGTGTCTGTGGTGGGGAACGAACGCGCTATTGTCCTTTCCGGGGAGTAGCGCGTTCACCACCACACCATGCGGGTCCTTCGTATCTCACCATCGTTGTAGTTATCTTTCGCATTGTATCCTGCCATTAAAAATAGTAGGCAGTAAATAAAACGGTAAACATTGTGATTATAACTAAAAAGCCTCAGCTTAACTGGGTTCATTGCTGATTTGCGCTCCTGAGATCAGTCCCGGTCACGGGTGATTGCTGATGGCACAGATCGATAAGAACTAGCTGAGAGACAGGCGAAACGAAGGACCCGCATGGTGTGGTGGTGAACGCGCTGCTCCCGGGAAAGGACAATAGCGCGTTCGTTCCCCACCGCAGACACCTGCGGTCCGAAGTTTTGCAAATATCTCAGCATCGTTGTAGTTATATTTCGCATTGTACCCCTGCCATTAAAAAATAGTAGGCAGTAAATAAAACGGTAAACATTGTAACAACAACGTTAACAAACGTACACTCTCACTGTCACGACTTTCCTGAGTCGCTTGTCTTTGAAGACAACGCTTAGATGACATCCGATGTCGTCGAAGCGCCGAATAGTATCCATCACGAATTGCCGAGAACATCATCGCAACCAGTTGCGACCAAGCCGCCACCGTGTCGGCGGGCTATAACGCGCAAACGATGAAATTGTCTAGGTTCTGGATTAGGTTTAAAAATAATCACATGAACTTTTCGTTTTGTGTTTGAAAACGTCATGAGGCATACAAACCTGATGATTTGCCATGTCCAAAATCACACCCTCAACTGTAATAGCATCAGCGATAGTAACCCAGAAATCCGGTTTGAAACCGTACGTCTTCAATTCTACATGCTCTTCACCGTAAGCCCGTGAAACCTCACAAATATAATCCGGATCGAAAATCTGGAAACAAGTTATTGGCCTTTAAATGTGTTATTCAGAGATAGAAACCTCATAGATTTCTTTTTAGGAGCTTTTCTTCCTCAGTTGGATTCTCTAGTGATATTGACCAAGTATTCGATATGGCCTTACAATGTCTTTGTTTTAATCGTTACGACTTGTCAAAGAAATCACTTGTCGAAGAAACAATCAAAGAATTACGGGGAAAAAATAGGAATATAAGAGTTCATTTTGTATTTCTTTGAGATAGAAACATCTAAACACGGTCTATCAGCACGGAAAGCCGGTGCACGGTACGGAACGGAGTTGTCTGGAAGCAAAAAAAAGATACCGAAAATTGGCCAAAGCCTTCAGATAGAAGTGGAGACAGAAACAAATAGCACTAACAATTTAGAGGGAATAACTGAAGTTGAACACCCTAACCTTGAAAAGAAGCTTCATAATTGATTTTCTTTCGCAAAAACAGGAAAATAGCTTCAGTTGGATTTAACTTCTTCTTGCTGTTTATTTGCTTAAATACTGAAAGTTAACGCCTCAGAAAGGACACTAGAGCCTTCACCATTACGACTTGATGAGAATGCTGAAGAAAGAATTGGCTGCGACGTTTGACTATTCATAATACGAAACTAGTTCTTCGGCAAGAAAAAGAAACGATGTCGGAGAAAAAGTATAAATTAATCATGAACCTTAGAAACGACTTCTTCCACGAGATCCTTAAGTCGAACACTCATCTGATACGCTCGCTCTTTACCCAGTGCATACACGTACTTCTGATAATCAACACGTTTTTCGAATATTCGTTGTAATACCTGTAAACCACATCAGATTTTTTAATGGATTAACATGTCTACGTAAGTTACAGTTGTAGCCGCATCTATTCGTAATAATTCTTAGAAGTATCCGGTTGATGATCAACCAATCCTTTATTTCATTCAAGCAGACATTTCATCTCACCATATGACCTTTTCTAATGAAGCAAACTATCGTCTTATCACATCGTGATTTCGACTACAGCCTCAGCTCAGCTGGGTTCAATGCCGACGTGAGTTTCCCAGATCAATCCTGTTGACGGCTGATTGCTGATGGCACTGGTAGATGGAAAACTAGCTGTGAGAAACGCAGAGCAAGGGCATCCATGACGCAGTGTGCAATGCACGAGCTCAGGGTAAGAGGAATCGTGGTTCGATCCGGCCCGCGTTCTAAGTTTTGTGGATTTCAGCATTATTTTGCTTGGTATCGTCTTATCACCTAAGGTTAATATACGAAGAAAATTCCTTTTTTCGCCTTGTTACTTTATTTTCAGCTGTTTTTCTTCTTGCTGATCACAGTGTTCGATGAAACAAACGACAAAATGGAAGAAGAAAACCACGAGAAAAAAACAGAAATTGTTTCAGGAGTTTACTATTTCACTCAAATAGATATCAGAACTGGCTCTTTATCTACACAAACACTAAACATGGAGACTGAGTTATAACTGAATTCAATGTGAAAAAAATATCTGAGAACAGACAACCAAACATTGTGGATTCGATGGTAAGAAATGTTCAAGCTAAGGACGAATTTCTAATGGGGAAAACAGGAATGACATGCCACCGTGGATTACTAGTACTTACCTTATTACCGAATTCGGAATGAGGGTTTTCGAAACACTGCAGAATAATCTCCCTTCCTTGTGAGCTGATCGGATGTGAGCAGTCTTTGCGAAGTGACCTTGACCGTGTTAATGAGCTCATCGTACTGTAAATGAAAAACTCCACATTTACTCAATAGCAAAACAATTTAAGTGAGCACAAAGTTTTTTTGCTTAGTCTCCTCTTCTTCTTCTTTCTGATTTCCTTTCGTTAAAAAGACACCACAACAGCAAGCGCTATTTTTCTTTGGTTTTTCTCCCCTCTCTAATTATGAGAATATGTCTTCATTTATCGGATATTCATGAAATCATAGAAGAGACAACTATAAAGTGGAAGAACCTTGTGGTGAAGAGAGCTCATAGATATATCACTATACTTGAGTGGTTACGCGTTACAGTAACATGCACTTGTATCACTATAACTAGAACTAAAGAGCCGAAATTTCTTGTTACATTTCTAGATGAGAAAACAGGCCTATACAAAAAGTAGAGAAAACCAGTCCGACACCAGACTTGTACTCGTGTTTAGTCCTCCAGTGAAGTACATCCACTATAATGTTTATGAAAAGCTATTTTTTCGCTCCAGATATCATCAAGATGAGAATAATCAGGATAACATCCTATCCGGCTAATCCTGAATTCGATGCGTATCTGTGTGACGAAGAAGAAAAAAGCTTCTGAACTGAGTGGATAAGTGGCACTTTCACGAACGAGTCATAGTGCGTAAACTCTAGAGGATTCTCCGTAATAAATAATACTATTAGCTGCTCACTAGCGTCTCGACTTTTCTTGAATAGAGGGCATTGAAATGGAAAGGAGAACTCATAAGTTCGATTCTTCAAGAGCGTTACAACACGTTATTTAGTAACACAAGAAAAAACACTAGCAAATAAATTTTTAAAAAAAGTATGCTCATTTCAACAACGGTGCCGAAGAGCATTGATGACAAAGCAGATGATTCGTTTTTCCTTCTTTTCATCATAAACTGAAGCGAAACTCATCCCGGTTTCTTTTTCTAATGAAACGTCAAAAAATATTCTCCTTCACAGTGTTAAGCAACAAGAAACAAGCGATGAGGATTTAATTGAGATAAAATGACTATATGCTTGTGAAACAGGATACTCTGGCGTGCATACTGCCATACAATTAGCATAAATTGGGTAGTAGACGTGAATAAACATCAAATGGAACATTTTCATCGAAGGAGTCCGAAGTTGAGAAATTTCAATCGTTTTCATAAGAAGTATCAGAAACCGTGATCAACGGATTCTCTATGGATAAGAAAATAGCCGAAAGAAAACTTCTAATTTTACCAGAACGTAACCTTTTACTTCGTGTTTCCTTAATCGGAATCTTTGGTCCGTCCGACGATTTCACTCCTACAATCGAGCGTTTATCTTTTGAATCGAGTTCAGCAAGTGAACGGCTTTTTGTGGAAAAAATCACTTGATTTATTCCTTTTTGGCCGAATCTCCATTGATTCGGATTTTTGTCGCACTTTCGTTGAACTGGACGAGTTGCCCATCTTCTGAAGCAAATGATTTTTTATCTGATTATTATGTTCTGCGTTGAAAAAATAAAGGAAGTTCTCCAACGATTGTAAATGACACCAGAAAAAAATCGCTCAGAATGAAAAAATATGACAACGAAAGATTAGATAGCGAGCAACAAATCATGCTGTTGAGGATATTCGTTGAACAATATGCGAAGGCTCTCCAGTCCGGAAAAATAGAAGCAAGAAGTGGGCGTGGCTTAATGTGGTGACGTAATGAGGATGAAAGCGGGAAGAAAAAAAAGAGAAAAAACTAAGGAAAATACTGCATTGAAACAAACTACATGTGTGCGATTTTTGCCTGCTGAAAAAAATATTAGTCATGCATGTTAACTTTTATTTACTACATTGTGCAATTTTTTCACGACAGGGTTTTATGGGGAAATACAACCACAGTGATGCTGAGATATTTGCAAAACACGGCTCTGTCTCTCTGCTAGTTTTCTAGCTAAAAAAACTAGCTGGGGGAAACGTGAAAAAAGGACCAGCATGGTGTGGTGGTGAACTCGTTAGCATCCGGAAATGGTAAGAGTGTGTTCGTTCCCCCACCGCAAACACCTGCGGTCCGGAGTTTTGAAATATCTCAGCATCGCTGTGGTTGTATTAGTCATGTAAATAGTATGATGACTATTAAGAGACGTAACGATGAACTGTTAAAAAAGTCAATTTATAGTAACTACTAAACACACAGAAAAAATGAGTGGAGCATTCAGAACTCATTAGTATAATCAGTTCCTATAATGAATCCCTTGTTCAAAATTTTTAAGATGCTTGAACTAAGTTATTTTTACTTTTATACGCAGTGGAGCTGACACGGAGCTGGTATAAACTTTTATTGGGCCAGTTATTCATGTAGATCTGTGAAATGTTCAATAAGATCTCATAAATTTGAAGAGCTATAGAAATGTCAACTGTGAAAATTACTGAAATTCATTCGTTGTTCAAAGGCAATGATTTACCAACGCAAGGAAGAAGTGGCTAAGGCATTTCCAAAGGAACTAAGAATAAGAAGAAGTTCTTTATCGCTGAGCTTGCACCTATTCTCTCCAAGATTTCGAAATATATTCTAGTCCGACTCAAAGACAAGGTTACACACGCTATGAAATTAGAAATATCAGAAGGATGAAGGCAAAATTTCATCTCCACTTCCTGCTGTCTAGACAACTGCACCAAAGACATCTTATCTCAGGAAGCTGAGTAGAAATTAAGAAAGGCGCTTATTATTGTCACATTAACTGCATCATCTGAACAAATCATGAGAACGCGATCGAGAGACTAAGTGTAACAATTTTTTATGTCCTTACATTAACTCTAATCTTGCTTTCTCGGAATCAAGGTTCCGTTTAAATAAAGCTTACTGCAATTCATAGGCAAAAATCTGGACTATAATTTATCGCTCACGTGTTACTTGCGGATTAGGCGAGTTACCCTGAGCAGTGCACTGCCACTCTCTCACATTACAAATTATGTGCGCTATACATAGATATATGCATAGGATATCACTCTATCTGCAGAGAAGTTGAAAAGCACTTCTTTTGGCATGTTTTTGCCTGCTCTATAATCAATTAGTTAAGGAGTTGTGTCACTTCAATTGTACACGTTTTTCAATTCTTCTTCTTATTGTTGTACATACTAATGCTAATCAATACTCATTACTATTAATTACTATTAGTTGTTCTTATTTGCTGCAGTTTGTTATTACTATTATTATTCATTATTGATAGCACTAACGTCAAAAGGTGCTCTCCTACTATTTCGTTGTTTAAACGCACATTCGCTACCTTTTGCTACTATCCAAAGTGTTCATTGAGTTATCATAAATGTATGTTCTTAATAATCAATGTGAAATATTGCATTACGCAAACATGGAGGTGAATGCGTGGTGTTGGATATGGAAACTTCACTTTATGAAGCTCTCGTGACTGCAGAGAGACCCGGCTAGCAGCCGGTGGTGGTGGTGGCGCTTGTGGTGGTTATTGTTTCGTCCCAAGAGTAAGGACGTCCTCAATCTCAAGTACAAAACCAATTTCACAATTTATTCACACGAAACGAATTTATGGTGAATGACTAAAATGCAAACGTAATGAAAGCGTCTTATAAGATCGATTAGTCTCCATGAGCCTCATTTTTGTTTTCCACATAAAGGGAATGTTTAAGTGCTATTTTAGAACCAATGACAAGCGGTAATAGTTAATTCTATGGCCGGTTACTCATAAAATTTCTAAAAAATTTTCACAAATTTTTTAGACCTCTTATTCATTTTTTAATTTGGGCAATCGATGAGCTTGTAATCAAAAGGTTTCGTATTTGTTTGTACATCATACTCTTTTTGTTGCTACATTTTTTTTCATTGCCTAATACCATGAAGACCATGGTCATCCATACAGGGGGGTTCCCCATAATTTTATCGTAGTAGAAAAACGCCTTTTGTAAACCTCGTTCAAAGCTGAAGCATGTGAAATAAGAAAGAACTAAAGAATCAGTACAATTCATAGATAGTTTTTAAGATAAATGAGTTACTTTGTGTGCGTTCAAGGGAATACGGACGACCTTAATTCGATGAACAAAGGACACTACACATAATCCATGTCATCCATCAACCAGATGCTTATTTCTTTGTGGACGTAATTCTTAGCGACTCAGTTGAGTCTTGCTCACACTATTACCCGTGTATACGAAGACGTCCTATAGAGTAGGGCTTCCTACGTCGTAAATCATTAGTGGCCGAAATTCGGATTCAACTTAAAATTTCGTTGCTGCTGCTGTGATAGAATCCTCTATCCTTACTCTTCAAAGTTTTTCACAAACACTTCCAAAAGTTCTTAACTAATACGAGTGATGGATAATACTCCGTTTCACAATACACTGACATTGTTCTCTGGGAACTTACCTTATAATCTTAAACTTTGTTTTTACAAACGTAATCGCATGGAAGAGGTTTTCAAACATTTAAAACGAGTCTACGAAAAAAATTTCCATAAAACAGTTTCAACAGACGTTTCTCTTTGTGAAATGTGAGTGAGGACGCTGGAAGAGCATTGGATGTGGAATAACCGGGCACAGCCTTCCCGTCATCAGTGCACAGCAATGAAAAACAGATTATTAATTCAAAATAGGTGGACCACACCGGAGATATTGGGATTAGCACGCGCAGGTTTTTTCTTTCACATATTTCAGCAATAGCCCAAAAAAAGTGCCATTTACTATTTCAAAATCACATGAATTGCTTTTTTCATTGAAAATCTAAACGAGAAACTATTTGTATGAACTGTTTTTCTTCGATGAGCAAATACGAGGTTGGTATGAGGTAGAATTTATTGGCACGCAACAGCTGACGTTTTGGTGGCTTCGCCTTCTTCCGAATTTGAATACAGACATAATAAAAACGGCAAAATGGCCAATGATGTTTAGTGAGGAGTTGGAGAACAACTCCAAAACGGAAACAAAAATAACCACCTTCTTCAGACCATCCTTGAACAGAAAAGTAGTTGCACAACGACAAGAAGTACCCGTCAAGAACATGAGAGCTGCCAAACATCTGCTACTGGTTACTGTAGCAGAAGTGGTGAGTGATAATTTCGATTAATAAAGAAAAAAAAGCATCCGGAAAAAAGTCAAAGAATATCAAAAGCTTGTATAAGGTGTAACAAGTAGTTAAAGGATGAAAATCTTCAACTTAAGCGTAGAAATATTGCTTTCGGTAGTCCGAATGCGAATGGCGAAAGTATTAAAGGATTCACTATAGGGAAGAGAAGAAGCGAAGAAAAAGAAAAAGAATGGTTTTGAACAACATAAGGTTTACTAATAGTGTTTTACAGTGTGAAATATTACTACTGACGTACGACTAAGTAAGTTATGTCGCTGTTTCCTTAGCTTTCAAAGAATGATTTCGCCAATTTCCATGGTCCCAGATTCAAACTTCATTCAAAACACGTACTAACTCTCCAAGAACACTTGCTAGGAAATCTAAACACCATTGGCTAATTGAAGATCGTGGGAATGGAATTTTATTGGAGAGATAAAAATTTTAATTGCATCCTCATGATGTTGTAATAAAAAAGCCTAATAGAAGGAGATCACTGGCTGTAATTGACAAGCTTATTGCCCTTCGTAGTTGAAACAAAACACTAATGTATCGTCTTGTTAATTAAATGCACTAGGAATCACTTCCAACACGTTGTTAATATTTCAAATCGAAACAAAATCAACTATGACTCAAAAAAATTGAACCAGCACTCTTTCAAAATCCCATCTGTTCAGGGAATTTCTTCCTGAAAATGTTGAGCAAAATGAGATTTATACTCGACAGAAGAGAATGAAATATAATAAACAGGTAGGTGAGAGATGCTGCTGGTGCTCACGGACTCAATCACATCCTAAAGACAGATGCGACTAACAGAAACGTAAGCAGAAGCGCCACATGCACACATTAGCAAAGCCAAACACACACACACACACACACACACACACACACACACACACACACACACACACACACACACACACACACACACACACACACACACACACACACACACACACACACACACACACACGCACACACACACACACACACACACACACATACACACACACACACACATACACACACACATACACACATACATGCACAGATATGCACACACATACAGAAACCCAAGTGCACACATACACACATACACACATACACACATACGTACACATACATGCACAGAAAAGTACACACATAGGGAAACCCAAATGCACACATACACACATACACACATACGTATATACACACATACACACACGCACATATATACACATACATGCAAAGAAAAGTGCACACATAGGGAAACCCAAGTGCACACATACACACACATACACACACATACACGCACAGAAAAGCACACACATGCAGAAACCCATATGCACACATACATGCACCTACAAACTCATACATGGAAACAAATACGAAGACATATGATTAAAACGATTTTCTTGAACAAGTGGAGATCGATTGGTAGGAAACGTAAATTTGATTTCTTTCGTATCTGATGACAAACATGTTCCAGTACTCGGTCGTTGTTCACAGAATATATTCATCACTGAAGTGAAAAATGTCTGAAGATATGCTGGTTCTCATACCGCTCAAAGTTATTAGTGTTCATGACATGTGAAAGAAATTAGCTGAGTCATTTTTTAGCTTTCGATTATGATGCTACACCACATCGAAAAGCAAAAACAATCCTCGAGGAGCAGTGGTTCACATTTCAATCCTTGCGTCGTTATTTTTGCTCCAAAGATAGTGGACTATATTCTATGAGATATAAGCTAACATAGTTTGCTATGGTTATCGCTGGTCTCGATGGTTAGCTCGAGAATATTGTCATAAAACGATGACAAACCCATGTGATGGATAAAGTGTCGTTTTATATTCAACATTGATCAAGTACCAAATGCCTCTTTCGAATCCGAAGAAAAACTTGAAAGAATATTGACATCTGTTCACAACTAGGAGGAGCTGACGTAGTTTTAAACTAATTTTCTTGGTATGGAAGTGGTCGTTAGTGAGATGTGTTGTGATCCATCAAGCACGCATCGGAGATTTGCGAGATAAACTTGGTTACGTTAGTGATGAGTTAACGAAGCATGGCGAGAGCGAGTAAACGAAAATCATCGTGGTGTATCAGATTCGTCAGCGAAATGGGAACGTTGAAAATGCCCAGAGTGTTCACCATATCCAATTTCTAGACAGACTGTTTTCCCACTATAGCTTCATTAATTGGAATACAAATGGTTTACGAAAAAAAGTATTACGTGTTGATCAATCATCTTAGGAAAGCGCCAAGCATTCGGACTCCATTCAGTAGTACAATAGAGTTGAACGTATGCATACCTTGCCCATACCGTCCCTTGTCAAGATGTACCAGGCCAGTACTGCATTCCTCTCCGTTAAGCTTGGTACCGATTTGCAGAACCTGGAGAGTTCTCGGACGAGGATGAAACAGGGCGTGGGATCAACCCACAGACCACATGTGTACTGCGGCGCATCTCTTGCTATTGCAATACATGCATACGTGTCATTCAAAAAACAAAGGAAAAAATTGAAAAGCAGTAGAGAAATAAGCAGATACACTTACGAAAGCGGTTCTTATAGGTGTATCAAACGCAGAGATTGAACGCAATCTATACACGTTTAAGCAACGCATGAAGCACAACAGGTTTAACCTGTGTTAACGGATTGACATAAAGAAAACACAAGAGGGCACCTCTACTACCTATGAATGTATACGTATATATATATATATATACATATATATATATATATATATATATATATGTATGTATTGTATACAACAAGTCGTGGAATTGCGAAAGCTTTTCCATCATGCACATTTCTCAATGCAGATGATTTTAACAGATCATGAAGCAGAACTCACTTAGTACTTTTACGACAAAACTTATCCACAGAATTCAAAACTAAGATCAAACCTCGTCAATTCTACACGTTTCACAAATCACATGAACAGCTGATAAAGGTTTTTCTAACGGAATGTAAAAAAAGGCGGACGAAATCACTTTCTCAAGGTTTTCAGGATAAATGTTGCTTCACAGTTTTTAGAGATAACTCAAAAACAACAGCTTTGCGAAAAAAGGAACAAGTTACAAGGAACATAATTGCGAAAAGAAGGGCTTGAATGGATAGGCATTGGTTTCCAATGAGGATACTTTACTGAAATCAGTCAAGAATTTTATAAACGATATTGCTGATGGATATTACTAAAACATGATCTTTATCTTTCACAGACCTTAGATTTTATATAGAAGGGGAAACGCTTTGTTATAACACTGACGATTGATTGCTATATCAAACAAACTTGCAGCAAGATGAAAAGATTGTTGTCAATGATGGTCAGTTGTCAGCAAAGCTTTAAACATCTTTCAGCAGAAGAAGAAAAAACGCTGTTTCTATCATTCACCATTGACACTTGATCCGGAAGCTCAAATGAGGGTAAATCTATTTGCAGACCGTAGCCGTCGTGACCTGACTATGTTGTGACTCTACAAAAAGAGTAACTTGTATTGAAAACTCGTCTCCATCTCTGATGTATGTAATGTTACGAATGTTCGTTGGATGAAAACTACGCTTGTGAAGGTTTGAGCTTTTCTTTTCTTTTTTTTGTTGTCTTTCTACGGCAGTCTTTTAAATGGAATTCGGGTAAATAAAGGTTTTTTTTATATGTCTTAGATTGAAAAAAACTGTTTTCAGCATACAACGTTTGCAGTAGAACTACAGAAAGGCAGATTCACGCTATGGGTTTTCATCTGACCCTGCTTCTGTAAATATTTCATTCTTATGCGTTTCTGAATAGCTTTTGTGTTCTTGATGATAAATACGAGATTTTCCGTGGAATATGTCATACTATACCACATAATGTTTTTACATTAATACATTATTCTACTACTTCGCCTTGTACCTCAATACTTCATCTTTTTAAGATGAAATTCCAAAAAAGATCGTATTCACCTAGAGCTCACTCGATCTATTCTGCCCATGCCATCTTTCTTTCACCTTTTTTTCGTCTTTTTTCTTCCAGTGATTGTGAATCCAAATTGTTACGCCAAAAAAATGGTTGTAGAGAAGAGCGATTCATTTGTCTCATGGTACTCATCGCTCCTGAAGTGCAACACTGTCAGAAAAAGTTGGACTGTCAAGATGGATGATAATGTCATTGACAAATTTCTACTATATTTATCAAAGAGAACACAATCCTTTAACCTTTGCTCTTTTGGTTTTCTCTGTGATAGCAGTAAAAGAACAAAAATGTGGCTGAGAAAGAGGCAAAGCAAAGTATGCTGTTGGTGTAGCATATATATTTGTAAGTTGGAGCTCACTTGAGGTTCCGAGTTCGCTCATATCTCAGCAATTTTGTGGACGTATTTCCAAAAAAAGTAATTAGAAGAAGTGCTTAAAAAAAGAGGCCAATATGATAAGAAGGAGAAGATTTACTGAAGGCTTTTCATGAGGGACTGTTTCAGTTTCAGGTAAGCTTGTCGCTTTGAGAATGAATCATGCTAGCCCGAGAATTTCACCGTTCAGAACTTACCGATAATGCGCATTTAAGAGCTGCTATTGAAACACTGCTATTACTCTCACGACCGACTTTCTATTAACCTTGCATGATTGAATAATTTTCTCTGCTTCTGTTGAGCAACCACAAGGTGTTATTTTATTTTCTTTATTTACGCACAAGCTGTCGTTTCGGCGGATTTTGCCTTCCTCAGAGCCTGGGAAGGTCAAGTTGACAGCAATCGACCCGGCCGAACACCTCCATAACCAAACAGAGAAAATGCTAAACCAAACTTCAATCACATTGAACACAGAGTAGCTTCTTTGTACACTCACCGCTTTCTATGAGTCTTCCACTAGATATGTCACGTGGAGCCCAACCGCACAGAGTTCACATGGAATCGTAGTGTACCTATCCCATTAGAATAGCAGGCCTACGTGTTCTTTTATACGAACGCAGAGTGGTCTACTCGTTTCTCCAATGTATTCGTCACCGCACGCTTTCCAATGGATCAGGTAGACTGTACTCGAGCTCATGCAATCACACTCTCTACCATTAGGGCAAATTATGCAATTTTTGCCTTGCAAATAAACGGTCATATTGGCTGTTACGAACTAGCTGGCGTTTTAGACTACTCGGTGGCATTTCATTTATCGTTACCGAATTCTTTAGATCGGCCCTTCTTCTTAAGATTGCCATTACTATTTTCTTGTTTTATTTTACATGACCCATCATCACATCTACTATCTTGCATTCGATTCGTTATCCTCGCATTCGTCCTCCACAACGGTGTTCGAGCATTGCGCGTGCTGTTTCGGCTGCTCCTTGTGGATTTCTCTTTCTTTATCAATGTCGTCAAATGTCAGTCGACTAGATTCTCCTTGCAATCAATGAGGAAGTAGCGCTACGGTGCTAACAAGTGGGGGAGAAGAGTGCTGAGAAGGGGTTCGAGCCAGTACTTTGCAATCTTTGAGATAGCCAGGGCTAAGGCATCCCACTTAGATTGAGGGAGAGTAATGGGTAGAGGTTCAACCTAGGGCCTTATTTCCTGACGCACTGCGCCACACAGGCTACTGGTAATATAATTGTTATTATCGTCTTCTATCACTCTTTTTTCATTCTATAGTGGTTTGACTTATGACCGTTCAAGGTAGGAGCTTCCTGGTTGTCGTCATTGTTATGCAATGTGCAGTTCACTGTCGAAAGAGTCTCAGAGGTTTGTATGTTCGCCTCATCGCTATAGTGAATTATCTGCGGTCTTGCGATACTTCATGAACAGAAATGTTATGGATTTCTCAGAACTTCGAAGCACAAGAGCCATAATCAAAGTGCTGACATGCTTTAGAAAAAAATGTTACTGGAACACCTGTAATATACGAGGGCAGAACTAGCTGTGAAGTCATTTCTAAGATTTTATTAATCAATAGTAGGCGATGCGAGATGACAGAAGTGTAGTTTAACTATAAAATTCATTTGAGGCTTGCAGTGACATGGTTAGAAATTGCGTTCTCTAGATCGATCAAACTCTTCCCATATTAGCAAACTCTTTTCATATTAAATGATGAATGATGAAGCCTTAGATGTTCACTAATCCTTCAGGGAACTGCCATGAATTCCACTCCATTGGTAGCAACGAAGAGATTGTTTGATGTGTATTTGGTAAATAAAATGACTTCCAAAACATATAGATGTACCACGTCAGTGTTTTTATTCTTGAAAACCAATTTTTCTAGGTTCAGACGAAAGAAAGACTTGACTTTTACACGGCACGGGTTCCACTTAACAACTCTGTCTGCATTACAGCACACCTCGATTGTACTACACTTGAATTTTGTAATACTGGAGCAATTAGGGAGAAAATACTTCTTAGAGAAAATTCTTATGCTTGCCATCTTTTTTATATTGCACCGCTTAAATCTTCTCAAGATGAAAATTATATGGCTTTCCAAGGGTACAATTTATGTTGAAGCAACATCCAATTTTTTCTGCATCTATTGTTTGTTCCGTAACAAAACACATTAAATAACAAGTTACCACTTGGTTTAATAGGTTTCCTTGCTGAAACGAAAAGAATGCAATTGTTGTGGTTTTCCTGCTTTTGAAGTATGCTGTGTTTATCGCAGCCCTAAACCCCCGGAGCGCCTTGGGCTTAAAAGTGCTCAAATGGCCCGCGTTTTCCAAGGAAAACTTGTTCGGAGCATTGTAGAATTTGCAGTTAACTTCGGCATTTGCTGGCAAGGAGGCTTTTTACAGAAAAAAGATGTTTTTTTTGTTGTAATAATCTACTTAGAATGTTTAGAAATCGATGTTGCATAAATGTTTTATAATTCTATTTATGCAGTCTCATCACTAAGCTCGACAAAACAGATCATCAGTGAAGAACAGATATCGTGCACAATACTCGAAGTAACTGAAGAACAGAATGTAGTGCTAATGAGCAATTAATTACAATAATTACAAAAAAATTTACATCAGGCCTTTAACAAATGGAAGATTTGGGCAGCATAGCCAAATGAGCACAGCCTTTGGCTTAAACGATCAGACGATAGTTTAAATTGGAGAAAGCACTGCACAAACGAAAAACCAAGATGTTTTAGTGTAAAACGAAAACGTACCTAAGCAGACTGTGCGAAACTTTAAGAAAATTAGAGAACTACGAGAAAAAGCCGGAACCACCATGATCAGAAACAGATCTTAAACGTCCAGGACCTTTCCCGCTAAAAGACGTTGCAATACTTCTTCTGTAACGTTTATATTCTGTCCATCCAACATTTCACATACTCGCTTCACCTTAAATACTGTGTCTTAACTTTTTAATAACAAAAACCTAAAAAAACACACACACACACACAAAGCATTCCAAGGAACGCTAAGATTATTCTCTGTTTAATAAGGGAGGTTAGGTCATTTTACGCGAAAGAAAACATGACTGTTGACAGTTGCCCGTGTTATTACCAAGAACAGGTAAAAGTTGGTATATTCCGTACAAATGCAAATTTACTTATCTGACGTTCACGCACCACAGATTCTTGAAAATCCGTATTCAATATTTCAAACACCTATTTTCCTCTAAAGTAGGTATGACTAATCAATACGCATTCTATCATACATAAGCGAACACGAGGTTGATAAAGAGGTTTATTCTGCTAAGGTTTTGACGTCTTCCTCTTCCTCAGAGTCGAATATCTGAATCGATAGTCGACAGTCGTTCGTCGTTCTGAAGTGTTGTCTTCGCCTTCGTATCGAGGCGAATCTTCCTCAGTGAACCTCCAATTCGTGTTAGCTTATTAATGAAAGAATCCACACGCGTTTCTTCCACATACGATAGTTACTTACAAAAACAATAGCCTTAAACGTGGCCATTAAAATCTTCAAAATTTCCCTGCATGGATCAGCCAACATGCTATTTCGCGGGTGAAAAATCGAACAGCAGCAGGTCCCGACAGGATAAAATCCGAACATCCGAAGAACATTCCTCTAGTCCTCGTAAACACACTGGCTCGGCTCCTCACACGTTACCTGTCTGAATGCAAGGTCCCTACTCAGTGGAAGACCAGCAAGACCATGTTATTGTTCAAAAAGGGTGACCTACATGATATCTGTAACTATCACCCAATCTGCTTGCTGTCGTCTACAAACTTTTCACTCGAGTCATCTTAAACAGGATTAGCAGAACACTGAATGATGGGCGCCATATGAGCAAGCAGCGTCTCAAAAACGATTTAGTAGGATGGACAACATTATCCATACGATAAGACCGCTCTGCCTCATTTTCATCGATTTAACGAAGGCCTTTGACTCGAGTGAGATAGAAGCAGTCGTGGAAGCCATTGACAGTGACGACGTCCCTACTCAGTATGTAAAGATTCCCCGTGAGCAGTACAAAAAATTTCACAACCAAGATATCACCATTATGCAACGATATTAAGATTGACGTCAAAAGAGTCAGGCAAGGAGATACTATCTTGCCAAAATTATTTACCACCACCCTTGAGAACGTCAGGCGAACATTGGAATGGCACAAGGGGTGAAAATCGATGGTCAGCGGTTACACCATCTTCGCTTTGCTGATGACATCGTCCTTATACCACCAAACATTAGCCAAGCGGAACGTATGCTTGTCGACTTTGATAAAGCCTTGGAAAGATTGGTCTTCGTGTAAATCTCACAAAACGATATTCATGAGGAACGGATAGGTTTCGTAAGCCCCATTTACACTCAACGGAACGAATGGTCTCCGAATGCTCCACACGCGTCTATGTCGGAAAATCAACATGGTGAACGACACAGCTCCAGAGTTCAGCACAAGAAAGCGAGCGGCGTGGGGAGCTTTCAAGAGCATCGCGGATGCAGTTTGGAAAACAAAGAACTCCCGACTACGTGCCCAACCCTTTGGACTCAACGGTACTTCCTGCGTTAACGTGTGTGTCAGAAACCTGGTCGCTGCATAAGCAGGAGGAAAGATCACTCAGCATTATTGAACGCGTAGTCGGAAGGGCGATGCTAGGAGTACCCCGTGTCACGCAAGTAAGGGAAAGGATCCGAAGCTCCGACCTGCGTCAACGATCAAAAAATCAAGGATGCCGTTCTGTGTTGCCGAACAGTCGAAGATAAGACGGGCCGAACATGTAATGCGTGTGAACGACAACCGATGGACTAGAGCCGTTAGTGACTGGATTCCTCGGAATGTTAAACGCACTGCAGGCAGATCGCCGACTCGGTGGTCAGAGTTCTTCACGAAGAGCCTAGAAGAAAGATATGATGCTCGACGATTCCTTAGAGCGAGCAAAACACACTAGGCTGCTCTTGCACCAGACAGAGGGAAATTGGAAGATTTACTGGCGCCCGCTCAATCACTAGACGATCAATGGGATTACAGGTGATACAGATGATGAGATCAGCAGCGAGCATAACTGGCGATGCACTTAAAGGACAAAGTGCGTGATGTGCTGCACAGCTCAAAGCCTTCCATGAGACGCCTTTAGACCTTCAACAATTCGGCCGGATGATCACTTTATCCACTTATCGTCCTAGCCTTCCTAGATGTAACATGCATTATGTCGTTAGAGATAGGAGCTTCATTTTGTCGTCACGGAGAGATTTCACAAAAATCGTTCAATAATTACCGATTTATTTACAGCTTGTATAATGTTCATTCTATTTTTTACGAAATAGCCTTCTATCACGACTTCCTTTAATGCTATTTCGTGACTAATCCCCTGCCCACAACCGCGTTAGTTCTAGAGATACCCGTTGCTGATGTTGAACCTTAACAGCTTTGAACCGTAACACAGTGCCTAGATGTATTTGTGAAATGATTGAACAAAACGAGGACAACTTCCTACATATTTTTGACGGTGGTTTCCACTTCTTTTATCACTTTAGATCAGAGTTTAGCCCTTTTTTACGGTCTATTTGCAATAAGTAAAAAAAGGAAGCCCAACTCCTAAAATGCTTTGTGAGTTCGAAGAATTGTTGAAATAATTGATATTTTATGCCTGGTGTTGATCCCTATCAACGTTTGCCAACGCACTACTTGGCATCAAAAAATGAACTTTATGCGATTCTCAAGCAGTTTTGTTATGAAAATTTCTTTTGGTCGTAAAGAACTGTTTAAGGCTGTCATATCGAAGGACTAATAAAAGTTCTTACTCTTCTCTTCTTCGCCATGTACTCGCATCCAACATAAAGAATACACATTGGAATTAATGTCAACGCTCCCAGTGGCCCCAGCCAATGTACCTATAAATTTAACGTGATCTAGAAAATAATATACAGTAGATTTAACGCAGCTGTTGCTGTTGAATGAGCCACAATGACAAGAAACCATCGAAATACACATGATGTTAAATGTTCTGGAACGTTGACTGAACAGCAACTCATTTGTGATTTTTGTTGGGTCATAACCTTACACTATATTGAACAGATTTCCTTTCTTAATACTACTGATCAGACGTCGACAAACACGAAACCTCATGTTGAAAGTGAAAACCACCTGTATTTTCCCAAATATTTATGCAAAAACTGCGACCTCCCATTATGCACTTTAGCTGAGAAACGCTTGCTGGCATGCTGGCTCATTGGTATTTATGGTGATTTATACGTGGTATTCGAAACGAATGCGAGTTTTTCTTAACAGTTATACTAAAACGTAATTAACCCATTTAATATTGTTGTAGAATAATGCTACCCTTTTGGAGTCATCGTCTCGATTCAGCCAAAACAAGGGCGATCACTAATTATGACTAATATGACGGATCAGTGGCCCTAATGTGTTAACCACGAGCGGCTTCACTTTTCCTCGAAAGTCGTCAAAGTGGAACTAATTCATTGGGGGTCCTATTATAAAGCGAAAAGAGTTACCAGCACTGTTAGCTTCTGCAGCGATAATTTTCATTAGTCATGATGGTAATATGATTTTTATCACAACAACAATGACAAGAATTGGCGTTAATAATTTAAACTCCGGTCTCCTCTATATTCCTTCATCACGATGAAAACCACTTCAATATAACGCGCTTAAATAATTTATAAAATGGTTTCAATGCGTACCCGGCGATTGTAGTATCCATAAACATGTCTTGAACTCAATTCATCACAAAACGTACCCGAGAATGGCGCCTCACATTCGCATTTTGTCTCTAAAACTAACGGAATTAAATATGACAAACTGAGAAAGAAATATGGTATAATTCTGGAAATGTGTTGAATTATGAACAATTATAGTTCAGTAGCGGGAGCATAGAGCAGCACCTAGAGGTATTCTGTAATATTCACGTGATTGTTGTTCCGATCGCACGCCCAGGTCTCACCAAGCCCTTCACTCGTTTGGGATCGACCATTTGCTCCCGGAATTGTCTGGGAAGATAAAAACACAGACGTAGTACATTAACGAGCCAGGAAATCAATGCATAGCCCATATATATGTTCATTAGACTTTAAAAATAGAAACAAATGCAGGCGTATCACTAAGAGGTTAAACAGAGCCGAACGCTGCCTTGTAATGATTCAGTCGAGATTTTCTTCTTTGGAAACATATAATTCATATTCACCAGTACACCTTATCATTTGCCTAAACTATCCCAGAAGGCTCAAATCGACTGTGAGACACTAAAAGCAGCACATTATTTTCGCACAAGGCAGTTTTTTAAAGAGGATAACTCGGATACATTGACAAGCTCTGATATAGATTCTGACTGTACTATATGCGAAGCATTTCGGATTCTGCAGAAAAAAGTGGTCGGGCTCACTTACGGGAGCACGACCTTGAATCACACGTTGCTTTACTTTCCAGTGGAATGATTATAGCCTTTCGACAAGGGTGTAATCTTGAAAGTCATAAAATGTTGTGGATGAACGTCTTTTACTAAAACACCAATCTCTCAAAAGAAATCCTTATTGAGAGAGATTTGTGGTTGAGAAATAAGGTCCGTCTGGTTTTTGGACAGCTAACTTTGGGGAAATCTCCATCGCTACTGTATTCAAGGAGTTGAGAAATTTATAGGTGCTCCACCCTTCGTTAATAACTGGGTTCGTTGCCGATTTGGGCTCCTCACATCAATCCCGCTAACGGGTGATTGCTGATGGCAAAAAGATCGATGGAACTAGCTGAGAGACAGGCGCAACGAAGGACCCGCATAATGTGGTAGTGAACGCGCTACTCCCCGGAAAGGACAATAGCGCGTTCGTTCCCCATCGTCGACACCTGCGGCCGGAGTTTTGCAAATATCTCAGCATCACTGAAGTTACACCTTTTTAACTAGATTCTTAATCGACATATTAGGCATTACGCAAAAAGTGCGAAGAAAAAAAAACGGACTCCATGAAGTCAGAAATCGGTCTTGGTATGTTCAACCTTGTAGGAAAAGATCAACAAATCCTAAAGATTCTCATTCCAATTAATAAACCTATTGTGAATAGAGAGCGGGATGTGCAGCGCAGTGGTCGGAAGCGCCCTGTGATACAAATGGGATCGATCTTTGCTAACTAGGCCCACCAAGCCCTCGGAAATAAGCAACCAGTACAGCGTTCTGCTTGCGTTTTCCGTTTGTTTTTTATTACCTCTCACTTTCCCTTTTGTGAACGATGCGATCAAAAACATCGCTAGTATTATTCCCGTAGAAGCATTTCAGTTCAACTCTGCACACTAAAAAAGTCTATGGAATAGCTGAAAATATTCTGTATATTTTTAAATTCTATTTTCAACTGTGATTATCGATAGGCACTAGAGGATGGTGTCCAGACGAGGGTAGAAGAAAGGCTATTAACCCTTCAAAAAAGAACCGTCGTTAGGTTGGAAGCCATCTTATTGGCGGCTGTGGAAAAAACATGTGTAAAATCAATGTCAGCTCTCTTAAACAAAACCTATGAACGCTGTGTTCAGTTGATATTTCGTTTTACGATGTCTTCGAAAAAAATATAGTGAGCGATCCACATAGATGGTATGATGACTGTTAAATAACGACACACCTCTTTCCAATCATATTATTGATTCCGACGAGAAGAAATCGATGACCTTTTCACAAATATTGTTTCTGGAGTTTTGTTTTATTCATGAGCTTACACATGGCTCACTTCAAAGCCAACGCCAACGAACGCAGAGAAGCGTTAGCTACAAAAAAATATTTAGTTATTCTTAACGACCTTGCGTAAGCTGATGGATAGAACAAAGTATTATTTTATCTCTATTTATGGTTGTTGAGGTATCACATCTTATTCGAGCATCTGTCGACTTAATGCACAATTCGTTCTTTTTCTGAAACTGAGAGTCATAAAGCAGCGGAGTTCGTGGAAATCTGAATGAGCCGGCAAAAAACTTGGGGCAGTCGAGACGCAACGACTAACTCGGGGTTCCAGGGAAGACCAAACTCGAATAGCGTTCTGCATGCCAGTGAAAACAGAAGACGCCAGTCATGTTGTGTTGTTGAAATCACAGTCAGAAATGGCAACTTCGACGTGGGATAACGCGCGTAGAAGACTAAGTTGTATTGTCTACTACTCTATGAATCGATAAATTCGAAGAAATATGAGCATTGGATCATCGCCGAGTGAAAATATATGGTGGCTAAAGGCCTCTAATGGATGCATGATTACAGCTCGTTCATGTCTTTCAGTACTTGAAGCGTTACAGTATTCCGATTATCTTTATCGTGTTCGCACATCGATTATGGGGCCAACGCTGAGAAATATTTATTAATTCGATTAATTGTGGGTGTTGATCGAGGTGCTGTATCGTCATTTCTCATTTCGCTGATTATTCAAAGGAAGAGTGGTCTCTTGGGAGAGTACTAATCCCATTGAAGCAAGTCTCCCTTCAGTTTGTAACAATCGACGATGGCTTGTGGTTAAAACAGAAGGACGCATCAGCACGTCTATCGATAATTCCCAGTGAAATTACGTTCGACCAGCATTCAACAAAACACTAACGAGAGCAGAGGGTCCTCAAACCGTAGCTAATCTCACGCATGAACTCGATCAGCCTTACGGACGACAATTTCAAGAGAATGAGACGCATGGAAGAAGCACTAGTACAGGGATCTACACATCTTGTGAGTACTGGTCATCAAAGAGTCTAGATAGCTATGGATTAGCTGGAGAACAAGCAATAACTTTTTTATATGAAGAAATCGTAATCTCTTTGTTGCGCTGTTCCAAAACGATGCGAATAGTTCATGTATTCGTATTTCACAAAAAAATTACATTAGGGAAAACAATAAAAACCACTGAAATGAAGGCATCTAGTGGGACAATGGTTTCAGAAATTTTGCCCAAGACAGTTTTCACTTTACGAACTGCAACTGCACGAGTGCCTTGGTCCAACCATTTTACAGTCATTAGTTTATTGCTCTTATATAACACAAGGAAATGCGACTGTAGTTGAAAATAACAAAAAACGTGCGACGAAAAATAGTTTTAGAAACAGAATTGCATAAAACACCCAGAGAATCCAGAAACCAACCAAGTTTACTCGGTTCCCCGTGAACGCAATGAATCTCTTCGCAGTGCTCACCATGATATCCTGGCAAACACGATGGACACCTTAATTTCTGATATTTCACATCTTTTTTTGTACTGCTTTCTTGCTTCTTCATTTCCCTTTTTTGTTGTTTTTCATAAAGAGACTTTGTAATCAATCAATATGGTGATAAGGAAACTATGATCGTTAAGAACAATGAATTAGTTTAAGGAGGAATTCTACAGAGTTTTCTTCTACATTCATTTCCATTTATCAACTACCAGATGCAAGTGAGAAAAAAAGAGAAAAAAAAGCACATTGTTATTCACCGCAAATGACAGATTGCAAACCGCTTTGTAAAGTGTTAAAAAGAAGAAAACTCGTTTTGCTAATTCTTATCGATCATTTGTTATGATGAGTTGTTAAAATAGTCGAAGATAAAATGGAAGGAAATCCATAACTATTTGTTAACGACACGATGAAAAGATAAATGCTCACAACTCCAAGATATAATGTAGGATCGTTTACTAGACATAGAAACGAATGACAGTTTTCAATTGTAAACGACCTCCCAACGGTTTCCCGCCTTATCGTGGCTGGTATGCAGCTGGGATATTTATCCCCCGGCAGAGCTTCCCAAGCTGATTAGTTCGGCGTTTCCATAAGGAAGCCTGGCTAAGAGTAAACGAATACCAGGATCCACCACCGTCCTGGAATGAAACGTGTTGCATGGCAGCAAATCTTCCTCTGACCCACAAGGGCGGCGACCATTTGTGGTGTTGACGACCTGTGGCAGACTTTGACCAGGCTGACGTCGGGACTCCAGGAAACCACAATGGCTAAACCAGCAAAATTCCAAAAAATGGAGATTATACCGGGGCCCGCAGAACCAGTGAGGGCGGGCCACGCAGGTAAGCAAGCAAGTATTGTAACCGACACCCACCGAATATTTGATTCTGCAAAAGTTCATACTTATTAAGGGCCTTTAATAAGCAAAAAAGGGTTCAATCATTTTTGAAAATTTTCTTATTACTTTTGAAATGTGTGAAAAAAAATGAATGGAACACATTATATAAAAAAGAACAAGTCCGATTTTTTGTACTTTTAGCTAATCAAATTTCTTACAAAAATAGGTTCTGTTGGAGGCGAGTAATAGCGGAATAAATTCCGCTGTGGAAGAATCCCTAGATGCAAGGAGGCAAACTTCCTTTCATTCTCTAAATACGGACGGAGAACGACTTCTTGTGATGAAGACGAAACAGGAACGCCATAGCACAGATAATTCACGACTTCATAAAATAAAAAACCTCGGTGATATCGTAAATTTTAAGATACATCTGGTCCAGCTCTGTGGACAAACATATAAGACAATCAATCGAGTTGAAGAAGTTCTAATGACGGTACGACATCTGTAGACTAATCATGTAGGAGTGATCGATGTGAAGAGACAAAGCTTTTGCTATTTTTCTCGTCTCCAAACTTACTATTTTTAATGTGCTTGTCTATCGATTTTCTTTTTGCTGCACAAGCATAGACTTAAATTCGTAAATAAAAAAAACACCTACGAGCCATTTCTGTATCGTCTGAATGTGGCGCAGTGCTTTTGTTTCTCACAATGTTGTCCAGTATAGTTTTCTTCACATTCACATCCACCGTTATTCGGATAACCGTGAACGCATCTAAATTCTTCAATAGTCTTTATTATTCAGTTTAAATGTCAGAAATACACTAAATCCAATAACAATGGTTGTCATATAGTAAAATCTATGGAACGGAGTAGGGAAAAGTAGAGAAAAGAAAGACCACTATGCGTTAATTAAGTCCTTAGTGTTGCGCTACGCATTCGACTATATTCGTAGCATCGGAGAAATAACTGAATGCATTTTAAGGCTGAGCAGTGGACTACAAGAGATTCAGTATTTTATCAAGTAGCCGTTTTATCCTCTCGGGCAAGTCTGATACCAAGTTACCGACGGCGGCTATATGGGAGGTCTGAATATCCCAGGTCGAAGCACCGAGCCAACAACCACGTACTTTGCAGAGTCGTGCACTTCTAACCACTGAGCTATGCGTATCGTAATAGTATAACGAAAAGTGCTAAATTCGGCAACAAAAGTCGAAACAGTTACACTGGTTGTCGCCGTCGATATGTTATTCCGCGACTAAACTGTCGTCGTTGTTCTAAGAGATGTTGCTCGTTATCGTCGCTGACCGCAATAACACGTATTGAAATCAGTGCTAATATTAAAGACGAAGTAAGGTAAATCATGAACGATGTAAGAAAGCCCAGACAGGATTGCAGTGAAATACCTGAATACTTAAAAAGAATTCATGGCATTAAACGTATTCTTTAACGAAACATTAACAACAATAAAAAATGAGTAAACAAACAACTGAACAGACACAAACAAACACTGACCACAACAATGTTCCTTTTAGGGGAAAAACAAGTTAATCGAATTGAGACACGACCGATATCAGGCAAATTTGTTATCGCAAACTGGTTTCTGAGTGACTTAGTTGAATTTTTTTCTAAGATTTCCTATTGTGCATTTGCGAAAAATAAAAGCGTATTAATTTGAGTTTTTATAACTTTCCTACTTTGCAAATGCATTGCTACATAAATTTGTAGCAAATAGACCTTTAACGGGTCGTTTTCTATCAATAAGTAGCAGCTATTGATTGATTGCTGATAGGTGTGATGAGAGTGTCTTTCTTCGCCTTCGCAATAAATCCTAGCGTTATTACAATTATTTAATGACGAGAGTATTTTTATCGTTTTATGAGATTTTTTTTATAGGAAAAGACAATAATCCTGTATTTAAAGATAGCAGGTGAAATTTCTATCGTACGTAATTGTTTTGATAGGAATTGATCGTTTGCGTTGAGATTAAAGATATATTCAATCTGAAACATTGAAAGCTTGTTATTCCTGCAGAATGCAGTAGAACTACTCTATTCACCTCCTAGTACACAGTGTGATTTATTACCAGATTAATACATTATTACGGGATCACTGTATTATCAGTACTAGTTTTAGTACATTCCAGATATGTTTCTGTAGAGCTCTGACTGATTTGTGGACAAAAAAATGAAAAGGAACCAAATACCATTAGTTTTGTTTTTCTCTTAGATTCCGTTAGGAAGTCATTATCGCAAAATGAACTAAGTAGTAAAAACTACTTTGAAAAATATAAAAAAATTGAAGTTAGTATTGCATTTTCTTACAAGCAGAAGGACAAATGTAAAATGTGATGGGAATGATTTTGTACCTTATTAGTCATCGAAAAGTGATGTAGACAACAAAGTGAGATAATCATTGGTGGATGAAAAAATGATGCCAGAATGGAGAAAAAGAATATGATTCAGAAGACCGAACAACAAGCGAATTATAGGACAAATAGGTAATACAATAGAGGAAAAAACTGGAGTAAAAAAACCTGGTGAGGACAGCAGAAGAGCAAGATAGAGAGAGTGAGAAGGAAGAAGGACAACGATAAGAAAAGCGAACAATGGAAAGTGAAAAGAGCAAGATAACGATAATGGCTGAAAGGATGACAATATGACAACGACGATGATAATGACGTCGACGAAAATAAGATGAGAACCGGAAGATAAAAAAGTAAAGGAATAATGTAAAGATGGTACTTTTTTTTGTTGATAGTGCATTCCAAAGCAAATAGAGAGAGAGAGAGGGGAGAGAGAGAGACATGGCATCGGACACGAATAGAAGAAACTGGATGACATAGAAAGGGGGCCAATGAGCGAATTAAGACTTAAAGCACATAAAGAGAGAGAGAGAGAGATGGGGAGAAAAAAGAGGTAAAGAAGGCAAAGTGGAAAGGAAAAAAAGAGAACATAGCGCGAGTTTTCAGTGAGATTACCTAAGCCATTTTAAAATTGCTGAAATATTTTATGGTTCTCCAAAGTTCTTCTCACACAAACATCACCGCATTCCACTACTACTTCAGAAATTTTTTACGACTCCTCGATTCTATCATTAAATTATCTGAAACAACCGATAGGATCTAACCTGTTGTAATGATTTAACAATTCTCAAAACATCTGGTCTAATAAAGACGTTGACAAAGTGAACTAGTCAGAGGCATTGTGGATTCATTCCCTCCAATAGTAATTGTTATCCACAAAGTTCACTGTTCATTTCTGGACACCATCATTACTAATGACGTTGCTGTCGCTAGCGGTATTTTTGATTTTACTTTTTAAAGTGCATTTTATAAACCAACAACATCTTTTTTGAAACCCTGAAAAAAGACAAGGTGGACAGTAATGTTCCAAATTTTGTCCAGTTTTTTCTCACTTACATATTGACAGTATGGGCTAATAATAATACTAATAATATTGTTGTTGTTGGTACCAATAGCAAATACAACAAAAAAGGATTAAAAAAGCAAAAAGCTCTCGGCGATTATCAATCCCTGAAGGATGCGCCACGCATTCGACTTCACTAAGCATCGTTAGGGGGTGACTGAATGCATATTTGGCCTTTACAATGACTCGCGGTAGGCTACCGATGTATCGAGCCAATGCTGCTATCCTCGCAAACAAGTCTGGTACCAATTTGCCGAGCTCGGAGTGATGGAAGGCTTGGTAGGCCCTAGGCGCGGGGATCGATTCCCACGTGTGTGTTTGCATGCGCCACACGCAAGGACAATAGTAAAAATAATAATGAAAGGCAGAAATAATGGTAATAACAGTGATAGCAGACAAGAAATAATAGTAGTCAATGGTAAATGGAAGTAGAAAATTATTCTAAATAACCTAATAACTAATATTCGTATAAGATAGATGATATTCAACAATTACTTGGGTACTTGGATGTCCCGTCTTCATTGTTTGTGCAGATCCCAGCATAATTTCCTTTTTTTTGGAGTTTTTGCTGGCCTAGCCATTGTTGTTCCCTCGAGTCCCGAGGTCAACCCATCGAGTCAGCCCCAGGTCGTCACCACCACACGCAGTCGCCGCCTTTTATGGATCAGAAGGAGATTTGCCACTATGCGACTAATTTCGTACCGGGGGGGGACGGTGGCGGATCATGGTATTGGTTTACTTCTAGCTAGAGCTTCCTGATGGGAACTCTGGACTCATTCTCAGCCTAGGAGACCAGGAATCCCCCACTGTACATCGCAACCCAACACCCAAGAACCAAGGAACAATATTCAAAAAATATGTGCAAAAATAGTAATCAACAGTCAGTAATAGTAAAATCAATTGCATCGACAACAATGAAGCAATTGTTTCGACTTCAAAGAAAAAACTGTTTCCATTTGCAGTACACTTCCATCTTTTGAACTTTGTTCAGTAATTCAGTAATTCTTGTCGTTTCACCGAAACAAACACCGGTTTTGTATTGATCCCCTACCCCCAAGAAAAAAAAAGAAAATAGGACAAATCGAATAATTACACTGATTTTATTAAGGTACAAAAAAATGATTACTTGTATAACAAACTAGAAAAGCACGGGACCAAGGAAGGAATGCACGAGAAAGTCGTTCGAATTCGTCGAGGATCGACACAAGCGATGTCACCAATCATTTCGTTCGTTTGTGAGACTAAATGACCGGAAAGAATTCACAATGGATTATTGGTGTAACAAGCTAAGCAATGTATGAAAAAACGTGAAGAAAACTCTTCATGGTCGTCATGACGCCATTTTTATTTTTTTATTTATTTCTTTGTTTATTCGTTCATTTCCTAAGAAGGAAGTTTCTGGGGTACGTCGATTGAATTCGTACTGAGAATTTTGTTACAAATGAACGATGGCATGTTTCGTTTGAAATCGTAACGCCACGACGATTATGTTATGTCACTTTTCTTTCACCAAATTTGGAGAAAAAAGAATCACTTAGGGGCCTTTTTTTTGGGAAAAAAAAGAAAAGAAAATTACGACGTCGTTTAGACCAAAAAAAGAAAAACAACTGACAAGCAGGCTTTTCTTCCACGTTAACGAGCTTCTCTGTTGGAAGCATTGCCTTTGCGCTACCTAATAGCGTATTTTATACAAAACTTTCTCACTAGTTTCCTAGAAAATCGATATTATTTCTAAGCAGGCCTTTCCAGTACTTCCATATACGCGGCTGATCAATGCTTCCTTTTGTAGAATAATTTCGTAAGAAATAAATTGTGCTAGAAATTTCGCAAAAAACCATATGATTCCGTTGAACAATCGAATTTGCCTTCAACCGGTATTATTATGGGACAAAGAAGTCAAATATGTTGACGTGAAGATTGGAGAAGAAAAAAGATCAATTGATTAATTGGTAATGTCTTCTAATGTTTCCTTAACGTTACCGAAAACAGTAAGAAAAAAAGACGTATCGCTATTGAACAAGACAGTATTGATTGAAATGAAAGAAACATAGAGTGCTTACTATTTTAGGACGCTCATAATTTTCAATATGTTATGGCGGTGTTGGTTCAATTCCTCTCAGGGCTCACCGAGCCCCTTATCTGCTCGAGGTCGGAAAATTGGTACTGGACTAGTCGAGTAAAAAGTCACTCTCTGCAATCCAAGTGGGAACGCTCTAGCACGACTGTCTCAAAACCCAAGGAAGAATGGACTCGATCAGCATTTAATGACATTTAAGGGGAAATGAAAATCCTCAAACAGCAGCGAATTCACACGTAAAATTTGGAAGAATTTCGTAGAAAAGGACGAGGATAAGCAGATTGAGTGTGAGCAAAGCTGGGATCCGTACAGTAGATGTTGAAGAGGGGCTGTATAGGTCATATAAAATAAAATTAAATAAGTATTTTTATTCTGTCTTATGAAATAAAATAAAATAAGATAAAAGTGTCTGTAGATGGTTCGAAAATCAGTAACCTTTAAAGATGCTAGGGATACCTCTTCGCAAAGTGATATATTTCGCTCCCCCTACCCCGCAACGGCTGGCGTCTAATCTTTTCTGAGAGGTTAATCGTACCCCTACTAGCATAACTATCTTAGGATTTCAGCAAAGTAGAGGATAAAGAGGATAAATTATCTGGTGCTGATCAATCTTTTAGAAACACCCAACGTACTCAGCTCCACTTGTGACAGCACAGAGACGCGTAAATGCATACCTGACCCATGCACCAAACAAGCACTTTTCATGGTCCCACACAAGTCTATCACCAATTTTTTTCTATCCTAGAGAAAAGGGAGTCTAGGTTACATTTTCAAACCAACGATAAGATGGGAATTGGTCAGCTTATGAAATCAATGCCTTACACACGTTTAGAACACTGGACTAACATTAATTTAGCAATTTGGTAGCATACGAGGAACAAAGCGAAGAATATGTTAGAGCTACAGTTTCTCATCAAAGCTGACCGTTCAAGCTGTAAATTATAGCGATCATAACGTTTTTTACTGATGTTGATCATAACTGCATTCTCAGCCTCTTACTAAAAGTTATGCGGAATCGCAACAGCAAGAAGCTGTGCTTGCTTGCATCAATGATGATGAATGTTTGTCTTTTTCACTGCTCATCCCGCTTTAAAGACAAATAACGATTCCCCATCCTTACCTAGGAACTGGTGATCATTACTCTACACCTATTGAAGAATAGGGCCTTTGCAACGAAAAAATTCCACATTCATTTGAAAGGTAGGTATCTCGCCAACATTTCTTATTAACTCTTTTAACTGTCTCGATTTTGCTACTACATTATTCATCAAATAAGCCTTCATACCTAATATCTGATTCATAGAGTAGAAACAACAGCAGCGAAATTGGACGTCAAGGTCAACCACTAAACACAATTTTTCCATTACTTAGAGGAGGAAACAAAATGCCGCATTAATTAGAAATCGTCTTACAGATTTTAAGACTGTGAACAGGATTTTATTGCCTGCACATTCACATCCAGTCATAGATCCGGTTACTGTCCATTTGAAAAAACAAAAGGCAAAAGAGTGGATATGAAATACTTCCATTACTGATTAAGTAACTTTATCACCAAAATACGTATCTCTGCCACTTTCTACACTAAATTCTTACACACGCGATGTGCGTTGTGTGGTGGGTAAAAGGTGCTCTAAAACACGTACAAGGTCGTTGATTCATTCAGCACCACGAGCGAACTAATCCATCTATCCCTTTAGGATCGGCAAATTGGTGCAAGGCTTCTCTGGGAAAAGAAAACACAGTCTTGTTATAATGCTAAGCCCCCAGAAAACCATTTTATATAGCGCAAATAGGTAGGCATTCAATCACATATACGATATTTAACGAAGTCAAAAGCGCTGCACACCCTTCAGGGAATTACGAATCCCTAAGAGCTTTATCGTGCATTTAGATCGCTGTGAACTCTATTTGGTGTGACCACTTTTAATTTGTTCAGCCTTGAATCGCTTACACGAGATGTTATCGATTGCCTAGTTGCAGTTCTTGCAAATTAGGAAATTTGTCCATATTCGTTAATTTTTTTAAACGATAAACTCTAACTCATTTCTAAAACATGGTTGCTCATAAAACCCAAGGACCAGTACTCCCTAATTCGAAATACACCTTTGTTTGCAAACTGAGCAGAGACCAACTGCTGCAGCTTTTCGCTTATGAGATAGCAAATGGTGATTTTTGGGTGAGGTTCGTCTGGTATTCACTATAGCAACAATATTCATGAATACTACAGTATGAACTTTGGGGGAAAGAAAACGAATTCAGGTTGCAAGAAGACCGTCATTTTTTTAAATCCACGATCTTCATGGGGAATTTAGCCGTTTAGTTGGTGTATTTGCTATCCAGCGTTTGACAAATAACTCTCGTTCATCGATTATTTGTAGGAAACGAGGTCCGAGATGGATTCTATACAGTGCACTTGATGCGAAAGCAACGGTCACTTAAAAAAATTAGGCTACCAGTCTCAGCTCATACTAGGGCTCATTAGTTATCTCAAATACTAGAAGAAGCAAATCTTAGCCTACAAAGTGGAAACTGCCTTATTCTACAAAGAAGGGAAATTCAATTTTTCTAAACACTGTGACATATATTTTGCCCATTTCATTCTATCAGGACTTCTATTTCAAACACGGAAGCAAATGAACAAGTGGAATTTCTTCCAGCTTGACACGATGCGCAGCAGTCCTCTTCAGTTAAATATTTTTAAGCCTTAAATTTCAGTTTCGATTTTTAAAAGGTTTTAATTATATTTCAGTTCTAAACATGCTTCACGTCAAACGGAAACTGAGTAGAAGATATAGGTGCGAATACTGTGATATAACAAAGTCTGTTCCACAAATCTGTGAAGCCATCATTTTTCTTAAATACTCCAATGATTACCATCAAATCAATCCGCAAATTTAGAAATTATCTCTATCTTAAAACCAATTCAAATGCCATATTTTAAGGGAGTTCAGGTTTCCGACTCTTCGAACTTCCGACATTTTGGCTTATACGGAAGTCTTCTTATTCATGGTGATTAACATGAATAGGAAACTCTCTTTGGGCTTTCCTATGGCTAATGTATCACCTGTATCACCTGTAGTTCCATTGGTCGCCGAGTGACTCCAGCGGGCGTCAGCAAATCTTCCATTTTTCCCTGTTGCATGCAAGAGTAGCCCAGTGGGTTCTGCTCGCTCTAGGGACTCGTCGAGCATCATATCTTTTTTCTAGGTTCTTCGTGAAGAACTCTGACAATCGGGTCGGTGGTCTTCCTGCAGTGCGCTTGACATCTCGAGGAATCCACTCACTAACGGCTGTTGTCCATCGGTTGTCATTCATGCGCATTACGTGTTCGGCCCACCTTATCTTTAACTGTTTGGCGTACAGAACGGCATCTTTGATTTTTTGATCGTTGACGCAGGTCGGAGCTTCGGATCCCGTCCCCTACTTGTGTGAAACGGGATACTCCTAGCATCGTTCCTTTCGACTGCGTGTTCTGCAACGCTGAGTGATCTTTTCATTCTGCTTACGCAGCGACCAGGTTTCTGACGCATACGTTAGGGCAGCAAGTACCGTTAAGTCGAAAAGGTGGGCACGGTGTCAGGTGTTCTTTGTTCTCTTCACTACATCCTCGATGCTCTTGAAAGCTCCCCAGGCCGCTCGTTTCTTTCTGCTCAGCTCTGGAGCTAAATCGTTCATCATATTGATTTCCCAACTCAGATAGACTTATGTCTTATCTGGAGCATTCGGAGATATTCGTTCCATTGAGCGTGAATGGGGCATACGAAACTAATCCGTTTAGTTAATGAGGTTGAAGCAATCAGGCATGATATATCCTTTCGGTATTTCAGCTCGTTTCGATGTGAGGTGGTTGTGATCGTTTGCGCTAAATCTATTCTGAGATCCCGCTTGCTCGTATGGACGTTCTGTGTCCGGTGTTCTTTCAGTTCCACTGGGAACAACTCAAGAAAACATGTTAAAGAAAACAACGTATAGAGTGGACGATAGTTGCCGATGTTATGATGACATACCGTTCCGTGCAAAAACACAATGATGCCTGTTTTCTATTGACTAGGAAACTGTTATTCTAAGAAAAGAGCATCTGAGGATCTTGGCAGGTCGGCTTATGAGGGCTGGTAAAAGTTTCATCTTCTGGTATTCGGTTCTAAGTATGCTATGACAGGATGCCGTGTGGATCTTCATCGACGGGATAACGCGACAGATTCCAAAACGAAGAATTGTTTTGACGACTCCGTTTTCCTCTTTGGTGCTCGCTAATATGCCATAGAACTAGCTTACAAGAAAACTAGAGTGTAAATGGATAAATAAAGAATGAAACTCTCGACGTTGATCAATCTCTGAGGGATACGTCATGCACTCGACTTTACCGAGCATCGTTAGAGGTGAGCGTGTCCATATCTGGCCGAGAAAATGGCGCGCGGTGGCCTACCGATGTGTCATGTTAGTGTTGCTATTCTCCGAGATAATTCTTGTTCCAATTTCTTAACAAGCCTCGTAGCAACTCCGAAGGGATGGAAAGTTTGGTGAGTCTACGGCATGGGGATCGATCCCATGTGTATTGCAGGGCGCCTCTAACTACTGCAAATCAGACGTGATAAATCAGAGTTGATTTAATAGATGGATAGTCTTAACTTCTTTATGAATGCACTGGCTGTAATCATAGACGCCAAAGGGTCATTTTTGTTTTGAAGGAACTCCATACCGTTCTACGATTACTCTCCTTAACAAGTATCAGTTTCTACGGTTTTAACATTATTGCCGCTCTTCTGTTCCTACAAATTCTTCATCGCTTCTCTGAAGGTTTTTACATGGCTGAACGTATGATCTTGACTTACACAAGCACGTATAGCTTCGCTTTAGTGTCGCAGCCCACAGTTTTCACACAGGAGAGTATTTAAGTGATTTGGAACCGTCAGTTTCCTAATGCTATCACGAAAATGTTTTACAAGAGACAACCGTATTCTTCATAGATTTTGTATATAATGTTATCTTCTATTTAATTAGCTGAAAAGCGTAGAGAATTGGCAATGGTTTTTCAAACCTCCTCATCAAATTCCATCGCTTTCTCTTCAAAAAACGACTTGTTTGAAAGACTCATTGCTCCGACAAGGTGTTGAAATTGGCAGCAAAGTATTTAATTTTACCTAAGAAAGCCTGTTCAAACTGTTATGGGTGACTTCTGCAACTTTTTTTATAAGGAAAGTTGCACATTCGAATGGAGGCTTCTGGAATCAAAAGTGCCATAATTAGTTATTATTGTTATAATCAGCACAATCAGGCTCTAACATTCTTCGCCCCATTCCACTGCATTGGTACCGATACCAAAGTTTTAAATATTCTAGTAGTGTGCATTCTCATCAATTTATCGGCATCGCAGTTTAATGTTATGGAAAAGGCCAAGAAAATTATCATAGCTCGCACTGGCATCTTGTTAACCCAAATCATCCGATTCTTGTGTACTCACTTCAAACGATGGTATTGTGATTCTCGAGCACACCGGCACCACTACTACCTTCTTTAATACACAGTGAGAACAACAGATGAGAACAAATGAGATTTCGATTTTAGCAGTGTATACGCGATTTCTCTAAACAGTTCTTTCTGGTTTTGTCGAGAGTGAGAGATAGGTGCTATGGTAGACGCTTGTTGCGCAGTGGTTGGAGGCGCCACTGCGACACACGTGGAATTCGATCCACGCACCTGATGGCCCACCAAGCCTTTCATCCCTCCGGGGTCGGAAAATTGGTACCAGATTTGTCTGAGAGGATAGCAACACTGGCTCGATACATCAGTGGGCCACCGCGAGTCATTGTAAAGGCCAGATATGCATTCAATCACCTCCAACGATACTTAATGAAGTCGGATGCATGGCGCGTCCCTCAGGCTTTGATCAACGCCGAGACCTTTATCCTTTTATCCTTTTATGGTAGGTCTCTGTTTCACTCCATTCTGCTACCATATAACGTAGACTACTTAGAGGTTATGAGAAAGGTTGTCATGTTTCAACCGCCCTTGGTCAGAATTACATGTAGTTTGGCGAGCTCTGGTCTTCGAATTGAATGTATTCATAGATAGCATTCTATGAATCCCAAACGAGCTCGTTTGTTGGAGGCGTGTGGTTCCAAACCACTTTAAATGTACTTCGCAGTAACTTAATTACAGGCTCTTGACCGAGTTTGCCTGACTTTTCTCCGACATCCAGCATAAAATCTGTAAACATGCAAGAACTCCAACGTGGGTACATAAATATCCATTTTTACGTACATATAGTTCTTTCAGCTTTTTTAGAGGTAGCGAGTCTACCCCTAAATCAAACTTCATCTAAAGGCAATTTCAAATTATTCGTTATTTCCACTCAACCTCTTTATTCAGCTATTAAGGACGCGTTTTACGCAACCATGCGACTGCCGGGCTAAATATCCCTCAACGCGGAAAACGACGGATGACCAAGTATAACCACAATGATGCCGAGATATTTTTTTACCGTTCAATTAAAAGAATGACTAGGAGAAAGGCAGTTCAAGCGCCTCGGTGATGCAGCGGAAAAACAAGTGAGCCTCCAGAGAGGGTAATTGCGCGTTCAAAGTTCAAATAGCGTTTTCAGTATTGCAAAGATCTCAGCATCATTGTAATTATATTTCAGACAATACTGCTATAGATAAAGTCAATAGGCAGTAAATAAAAGTGAGACAGAACGAAGAAGTACTCCATCTACATGTTTAAGCATAGCTGATGGAGCTCATTATACGAAGCATGTAAATCGACATCCTTCCTCGACATTTCTACTTCTTGCTGATACCTATAAGTGGAAAGTTTGCCAACTTGATAAAAGTATTTACTCCTCATTGTTGAGAAGTCATTTGTTGGTGAAGGAATAAAATAATCACAATAGTTCCTAAGTCAATTTGTTATCATAATCTACACTTTCTTATTGGTTTTCAAATTCTTGTTCTTTTTGTGAAGAAAACTATGTTTCCATAGTATAGAAGCATTAGAGTATGGGAACGTGATCGACTGGTGTTTTCAATTATTTATACGGGCCGTCCTCACGTATTGTGCGGATACCAGCCTTTCTTCCATTCGTTTCATTGTCTTCTACTCGTCACTTACGGACCACGTGAGGGTTTTGCTGCCAATTAAAGATTTTCCCCTTAATTAATGCGCCTGGGTGTTGGTCCAGTTGATTCTCCATAGAATCGTAAGATAGCTCTATTAGAGCGCACTTAGGTATTCACAACAGGTTGTGGCACACTGTTTTGGACCGGAAAGAAGCTTTCCTCAGATGAGTAGGGCACCATTGTTCACGACATAAAAATAGGTTTCATGCTTAGACCAGTGATGGATCGAAAAACACACTATGCGTGTATTGTACGGTTTCTCTAAACATTGGGACATCCGCTCCCTGATGACTTAGTGCATGCGTGAAGAAATAGAATTCATGAATTTTTTAAATCATTTGTTCTCGTTTGTTCTGTAAGTGCATTCATCATCCTTTTATTCGTGAGTTGTATTTGCTACTAGTTTTGCAATAATGCTTGCTTGGTCTCTTTGTAAGGAGAAATCGTGCATTCCTCAGCACATTTTCCACTTAATTGGCTTGTGGCTTGTTGGTTATACGTGACTGCTTTCCTGAATTCTTGGAAAAAAAATGTCACAACACATCCCGGTGTCGTCACAGTAGTCATGCCCCACTACTGGAAATCGAAGCGAGATTTTCCGGGCTACCGCAGAGGTCTTCTACGGTAGTGACAATTCCTGGTATTGGTTTAGTGTTAAGAAGGATATGAACCAATGCTGTACAGAACTTGCAAAGTACAGATTCAATTTGAAGTAAACGTTGACTTCACTCTCTCTAAATAGACTCGGCCATTTTCATTTTTCCCAGATGATTTCTATACAAACTACTTTCGTGAAGTTGAATTTTCAAGAGGTTTAGTTGACACTGGCGCTTTACTGCATCGAAATCCTCTTTTATGTCCAACATAGCATCCTCAGTAAGCTGTCCTAACATGAATTTTGAACAATACAGTTTTCTATGAAATCGCCCCGGTTTTAAAGCGAAATAAAACTCTGCTTTTGTAATAAAATATTTTTCGATGACGTCATTTGAAAGTGTACAAATTCCTATTCTTGTTTTGAACACCACTATTTGCTTGTCATGTGGCATGAAATTTCTTTCGGATTCATTACGATTATCTTCAATATTCCTACATATCTTTGCATATTTAAAAAGCTTATGGAGGTGAAAATATCAGAATAATAGAATGCCTAAGATTTCACAATACCCTTCTCACAAATTGACATTTTGACTGATTATTTTTCTTCTAAGAGATTATCGATATTAATACGAGAATTATGGATGTGCCCATATCTAGGAACATATTTTTTCACCATCAATATTTATTTTCAAATCTTTTTAGCTGTTACGAGACTAGACGAGCTCCAGAATTCAAATTTCAAAAAGGTACTCTACTAACGTCCAAGATGCTCTATTCGAAGAAGCGCTCTTAAAATTTCGATCAATTTTCCGATTAGCGCGCTTTTTCTTCTGAAAAATGGTTTGTATTCTGGGGATTTGGAGAATAGAAAATCGCGATAAATATATCTTTACATCAATTACATTAAGTCCCGTACGTCTTTGACTATAAACATGATTTTGTTTAGTTATCAATGAAATACGACCGCGCTCATTTAGTAGACAAACTGACTTTGAGAAGTTTTTGTAAATCCCCTCATATGAGGTTTTCTTTATCAAATCGTTGTTTAGTTGACGATAAGAAGGACATGTTATTGTGAACTTAGCAACAAATCGTATTGACATTTGTTTATATTGTTGAGCTTACACGAGGTTGATATGAGATGTTTATTCGGCTAATGTTTCGACGTCTTGGTCTTCATCAGTCGAAAAGCCTTGTCGATGGCCCACAGTTGTTACTCTTCTCGGTGTGGCGTCTTCGCCTCGCATCGAAGCGGATCTTCCTCGATTGAGCATCTCGAATGCGACACACTCACCCAGCGACACTCTTTTATAAAGGACAGTTGTTGCTGATATGATTATCGGTTAACAATCATTTGTTTTTCAACCGACAATCCACCCTGCAGCAGCGGTATTTTGTTAGCCGGCACACGGCGAATTGAGAAACAATAATTTTGGAAGCAACCGTCATTTAACAAATTGAAAATTATTGGAAAATTGAAAGAAAGTTATCGTCAACTGATAATCATGTCAACAACAACGTCCCTGTATAAAGGAGCGTCGTCGGCTTAACACGCCCTATTCGAGATGCTACGCTGAGGAAGATCCTGTTCGACGCGAGACGAAGACGCCACACCGAGAAGAGGAACAACTGCGGGCCATCGACAAGGATTGCTGACTCTGATGAAGACGAAGACGTCAGTAGCCCAATAAGCATCTCAGATCAATCTCATGTGTAATCCCAACAATGTAAAGCAAATGTTGATTGCACCGACGTTAAATAACGGTCGGTTTCAAAATTAACTATTGACATTGTGTTTCTTTCATTTATCCAACATCTTTACATCGTTAATTTACTTACTTGATATTTGAACGGCCCGTCCTCACTAGTTGTGTGGCCTCCAGCATAATCACCATCTTTCAGAGATTTGCTGGTTAAGCCATTGTGGTTCCCTGGAATCTCGAGGACAGCCTGGCCAAAGTCCGCCCCCAGGTCGTCACCACGACAGGCAGTAGCAGCCTTTGTGGATCAGAGGGAGATTTACCACCATGCGACTTTGATACCATGACGGTGGTGGATCCTGGTATTGGTTTACTCTTAGCTAGGCTTCCTGATGAAAACGCCGGACTCCTTCTCAGCTTGGGAGACCCTGTCGTGAGGATGAATCCCCCCGCTGTACATCGCAGTCCGACACCGAGGAACACCTCCCAGCCCGTTGGGAGAGGATGTTAAGCATCGTTAATTTAAGAAGAATAAATTTACTAAGAACTTTTATTTCCATTAAAGACGCCATGTGATAGTTCATGAAAAAGCACTTTTTCTCCGGATTTCACTGCCAACTAAGCCAATCACAGAATGGCCTACAGCGAGTAGTTGAAAAAATAAAAGTTCGCTTAAAATATTATTTCCCAGTCTCTATTATATCGTTGCTTTATCTTCTGCATTATTTACCGATTCCGTGACTTTTTGATTAGTGCTAGCGTTCCCAGACTTCTATATTCAGCATATATTTATATATATATATATATTTATTTATTTATAGACAAAAGGATGAGAGATAAAGCTCTCGGCGTTCATCAAACCCTGGAGGATGCGCCGTGCATTCGACTTCATCAAGCATCGTTTGGAGGTGACTGACTGCATATTGCCCTTTACAATGACTGCAGTTGGCCAACCAATGTATCGAGTCATTGCTGCTATCCTCCCAGACAAGGCTGGTACCAATTTGCCAACCCCGGAGGAATGGGAATGCTTGGTGGGCCATGGGCGCAGAGATCGATTCCACGTGTGCGTTGCAGGGCGCCTCCAACCACTGTGCCACACGCGCCCTTATATGTATGTATATATAAAGGTTAAATTGCTACCGTAATGTTTCTCTATACGACCCGTCTTCACCTCTACTGTGCGAATCCCAGCACTTCTCACATTCGATTCGTTCCCAAGCATCCTTTGTCCACGAAGCTCTTCCAACTTTTACGTGTGGCTTCGACTGCTGCTGGAGGATTTTTATCTCATCTTGAATGTCGTTGAGTGCTGGTTAAGTCGATTCTCTCTTGAGTTCTGAGATAGCCATGTTAGATCCTTCTTACTTGGACTGCAGAGAGTAAATTATCACAAGCATGTCCGGCACCAGTTTCTCGGCTTCGAAGGAGTGAGATTCTTGGTGGGCCAGGAGTGGAACTGAACCAGCACCGTGCTAGTGATGATCGGCATCATTAGCACTATGTATAGCTGCTATCCACCCCCCTATATATCCTATATATGCGAAAGATAGGTCGCTACGGCGGTGTTAGATTAAAAAAAGTAGTAACCTTCACATAAAATCAATAGAATGAAGTGTAAAGTACTACTGTTTCACACTATTATTGAAAATATTAATTGACGTTAAATGGGAGTTGTATAAAGAAATAACAGCAAGATTAGATATTTGACCTTTTTGATTTATTTGACTTTATCTTAATTTATTTAATTTGCTTTTTAACTTATTAGCCAATTTAATTGATAGTCTCAAATCCCTTTTGTATCTTTAATTGAAATCTGAAGGCCAACAGAGAAACTGTAGTTTCCCGCACGATTGAGCTAACACGAAGTTGATATAAAAAAATTTTATTCTGCTAACGTCTTGACGCCTTCTCCTTCGGTATCCCTTCACACAAAATTAGCGTGAAGCTTATAATCAAGCGGTGATGAGGGAAAATGAAGAATCATATGGTCTTAAGAAGAAATCTTTTGTTCCAGTTGCCTCTATGAAGTCCAACAGATCTCCAGTGAGCAGTAGTGACATCCATGATAAGGCATTTTAGATAGAAATACGCTGAAGATAATGAAGGAAAAAGGGTCGGCTTGTACAAAAGGGCATGACATGAATCGTTTATTTAGAGAAAAAGCAGATTATCAGATGTTTCTGGCCTTTCGTAAGAACTAGCCTAGACTTCGTTAGCACGTTGGTGCCAGCTCACTCGATAAGTAGTGGGATTACAGTTAATAAGGTGAAAAAATGCGGAGGGGAAAAAATCGTAATAAGTTATATTCAAATTTGAACACTCGTCTATTTGCTCTACTTCTTAGTTGGATTTGTAGCTAATATATAATTACTGTAGATAAAAGTCACCTTGACATACTCAGTAGGATTTTCATAAAGAAATAGCTCCATGTTACTTCCATAAAGATATGCCACGTGTTTTTGAAGGGCAAAGTTAGAATTCGATTTAAGAATAAAAGAGATGCATAGTGAACACTTTGGTTAAACATTAGAAACTTTTGTCAGCCACTATTATCGTAAGAATTATCTCGCTTTGTAATGTGGTTTATTTTTGAAATAAAGCTTACGAAAGTTGGGCACTAATATGCCACGTTATCAGTATTTAGTGGGCTCGTGTGGCGGAGTGGCGTAGGCACCTTGTAACACAGACGTGGAATCAGTCTCCGTGCTCATGGCCCACCAAGCCTTCCATCCCACCGAGGGCGGCAAATTGGTACCACACTTGTCTGGGATGGTAGCAACACTGGCTCGATACATCGGTAGGCCACTGCGAGTCATTGTAAAGGCCAGATATACATTCAATGCCTCCCTTCCTCAGTACCTTACCTCCAAACGATTCTTAATGAATTCGAATGCATGCCTAGAGCTTTTTTTTATCAATATTTGCTGAAACTTCTAAACAGCAACAAAATAGAGGTCATTTCGCCTACCTTGAATGTAGTTCATATAGGAATTTTTCTGTTAACAGGAGCAACCGGACAGAGGAACGTTAAATCGGCTGAAAGCGGTAAAATGATTCTTTTTTTCTCTAGTAATAACCTCTACAATGGTAGCGTCTCAATCTACTTGTATTTTTTAAGAAAAAAGTCTTTCTGTCCGCCGAATTTCAATTTGACGAAGAAATTCAGCAATGAATTCATTTTCGCAAGATCCTTCTTCACGCCTACTGCGCAGATGCCAACACTTCTTTCATTCGACTCGTTTCACCCATTAGTCATCCAGGAAGGTTTTCGGATCCGCATGTGAGCTCCGTTCCTACTTGAGCATTCTTGATCATTTGTACACAGGTCGTTAAGTGCTGGTCAAGTTGATTCTCTCTATCCAAAAAACCGATTGTGGGATAGCCGTGTTAGGGCGTTCCTAAGCTTTCTAGACCTTTTTTGTAGCTTTCTCTAGCAAGTGCTAATTCCAGTTCCCTGACGATCTCGGAGGGATAGGGAGTATGATCGCCCATAGCAAGGCATTGAACCAGAGCTTGCTCTTATTAAACGAAATCATCACCGCTGCACTATCCGCGCTACAGAGATGAATTAAACTCTTCTGATGTAAAGAATATTGGTCATGGTAGGGTGCTTTGTCGTGTAAATGGATATAATTTCAAATGTGTATGTCAGTGGATTTGAAGAAGATTAGTAGAAATGCTATCGCAACGATCAATTTGCATCAAATGAATGGCGCGCGCGACAATCATTCACTTCGTTGCTAATTTTCCCAGCAATATTTTTGCTTCTCTAAGGACGGAAGCCACCCTGTCTTTCGTACTTTTTTTCTCAACATATTCGATATTCTCTCCGTGCTTAATACTTTGACTGATTGATTATAAATTCGACACTTCCATGTTCACTGTCGAAAAAGGAGTCTTCATCTGCTGGAATAAACCCTAATAGTCTACAAGTGGTAAGCTAAGCATAGTTCGTGCCATGTTTCACAACTTCTCAGACTTATAAGAAATCTGCTCCAAACAGCCAAAAAAATCACATAATTTTAGATTCACTGTAAAAAAATAATGTGTAGTAAAGAGAAACGAGCTAACTAGAAGTTTTGCAGTTAGTGTCATATGTTATTTAGCGTTTTCAGCGTTTCTTTCTATCGAGTAGATATAACCAAACAGCTGGAAATCTTGTAGTCCCACTGACACACACTACAACAGCTAACAGTATTACCAGGATAGATCGCAGGATCGACTTTCTACTAACCTCTGATTATAAGTGCGTTGTTTTCTTGTTCAGTAATCGTGAGGCTGTTATACAGCATACGTTTAGTTTCCAATAAAATTACACATACAAAAACAACAGTAGCTGACGTTTGGGCAGTCTCGTCTTCTTCAGAGCCTGGAAGGGTAGAGCCTTCTTCAGAGCCTGGAAGGGCACACTCTCTGAAGAAGGCGATGCTGCCAAAGCGTCAGCTACTTTTGTGTTATATGTGTGTTTTTCTTCGGAAGTGAACGTATACTGTATAACAACCTCGCGATTACTGAACAAAAAACGATCCATCGATGCTCTTACATACCACGATAGATTTCGTTACTTGATAATATTAACATTTCACGGTACTAAAGTCGAGTACGTATAACGGTGTCTACTTATAGTTTTTCATATGTTTGTGATACAACTTCTTTTCCTAAAAAGGCTTATTTAGAATTAAACAGATAGTGGATGATGCGAATTGATTCCAATGCGCATTCTTTTCAGTGGTTTATTCTGCCCTACAGAGCTTCTTCTTATACTTTTCCCATCTGTTCGACACTTTGCTCAGCACAAATGTAATGACGGACGTAAGACGATAAAAGCTTTTCTCTTCATTTGTTAATAGATGAAAAACCGTTTTTATACGAGTTTTTTCGCCAAGTGTATGTTGCAATTGTCCTTTGAAATTTGAGACCAAGGGACACCTCTTTTGGATAAAATAGTATCTCGCTATTATTTCAGTTCCCATTCGCTACAGTGGAATGTGGTTGTCTTATGGGAAGGGAAAACATTTTAAAAAATACCCAAGTCGACTCACCATATGTTCTACAAGCCTTCATTTGCTGATAACAGTTGGTTGGGTGCTGCACTTCAGGAGCACATATAGCAAATAGACACGTAAATACTCCTAGAATAATAGAGTGGAGTATTTTATATTAATTTTTTAGAACGTTTTTCACTTCACAAATCTTTTCCGTCATCAAGAAAACGATGTCTGCTATCAAAAAAACCCTACATCGCTCACTATGTGGAGCCGTGTCTTTGAATAGCGGAAGAGTAGAATCAAATCCGTAACTGACATCAGCGTTATGGGCTAAATTTAAATACTTTCTGCTTCCTAAGAACCAATATGTATACAACCACAATTTGTAAGTGTAACGGCTCTATTGTTGTAATTAAGGAAAGCAAGGTTAACTCTCCCTGGAAATAATAAAAAAAAAGACTTCTACTTAAAACAGTAACAAAATCAGTTGTGTGAATGCAATAAGGTTACAACAACAAATTTAATGAAGGTGTTGAACGATTCTCTGTAAAATGACATAAGGATTTGTAGGTGATATTGATTACTCTTTGAAGAAATTCCTGTTCCACTTTACCTAATAGAAGGTGTAGTTTTTAATGGTTACGTCAACTCTAGTGGCACTGCACTTTCCACTTAATGAACTTTCAACGATGATCACCGTATTTAAAACCGCTACACCAGATTCGCTTCATTAAAGAGTTATCTCATCGCATCTATCTTTGACTAGATAACATATATGCTCTGTGCCAGCTGATAATGATATCGACTTCTGCCGAGTGGACTGTCCGGGAAAACAAAACGTTATCACCGGACAATCACAATTATCAAGAACCAACAGCCTGTATAAAAAAACGTCGCCGGGTGAGCATGCATCACTGGAGAGATGCTCCATCTGGATATCAGACTCGATACGAAGACATAGAGCCACATCAAGAACATGAACATCTGTAGACTATCGGCTCTGATGGAGACAAATGTGTGGAAACGTTAGCCGAATAAAATTTGTTTATCAGTCTCCCTGTAAGCTCAACAACTGAAACACACTTGACAAGAGCTTCGTTTGTGTAAAACGGTATGCCCATCGCTACATAGTTAAATTCGTTCTTCCGTTTTCACTTTGAGGGAATTTAAGGATGATAGACAAAACGAATAAAAAAGACTTAGTGCTGCAGACATAATCATTAATACACGTCATTTTGTGGATAGCTATCGTATTAAAATCACTAAAGATGGCCACCTGAAGTACGTGATGTCATTCCGGTCATATCTAATTCCCACTTTATAGAGTCAACATTTTATTAATACATTTCATCTTAACATTAGATGCAGAACCCAACAACTATCCGAATATTGTAGACTTTAGCCTATTCTGAATTTAAAAAAAGGAAAGTTCCACGTTTATGTTTCGTTCACTTCCACATCGCTCTCGTTCACATGTACTGATCGAGAATCGTTATTTAGACTTAGATGACCCATTTTTACTGGTTGTGCAGGCGCTTGAATAATTTCCATTCGTCTATCTTTTTGCTTAATCATCGCTTATGGTGGCGGTCTGCCCTCGAGTATAGTAACGTCCGTAAGGTACATTCTATGCTCCAGAAATCATTTCCAGCTGCGATTGCAGATGCTTGACGTGAGCTATGCAACACACCAGCACGTTTTGTGGGTGGTCGTGTAGGATGCTTGCATCTTGGTGCCCACTCAGTGTTTTGCCTCGTCCATCTGTCGTCAGCACTTCGCATTATATGACCCACAGATCCATAGCTTCACAGCAGATGTATATTCCCCTCGATCTCGAAAGATTGGACATGTTTCGTCGACGTGAACTGCATATTCCGATTAGAGGATGTGTCTGCTAGAAAAATTCCAGTGGACACCACCCATGTGCTCTTTGACAGTGCGCAGGGGTATACATGTATTTCAGGTAGAATTCAAGTCTCTTCTGCATAGCGGCGTAACTGATCGCTGAGAGGACCGTCATATCTAAGAATTGAGGGCGGAGCTAGTTAGTCAGTGGGTTCTCTCAGAGACCCGAACGCGATCCACGCTGCTACTGCAATTCTGCATAATTCCTATTTCATGCAGTTGTCCTTATTAAATGGCGCTACAAATACATGCTTAGTGGTTTTGTAATCGAAAACCATCAAATTTGATGGAAAAGTTGTATTTTCACGGTGCATTTACCGCAACATCCAGCCTGTCCTTGTACAAGGCGAGTGGATTCCTTGGTCGATGCTGAAAAACTGAGTTCATTTCGACGAAGTAAAACGCTTTTTCGTTATGAATAAAAAGCAAGGACAAAAAAGCAAATTTCCTTCCGGACAAACTTCTATGATTCCGTGATATCTTTTTTTCTTCAGTGTAAACTCTATTGTATGCCGTTCTCCATGTTCACTGCAATCAACAAGTGAAGTTATAGCGTGGTCTCTAGTAAATTAGTCCAAGTTTGTCCTGTGAGCTTTTCACGGACTCATCAAATTCATCATCATCAGATTTGTCTTGAAATTCTCATCAGATTTGTGCAGCAAATCCCATCTTTTTCCACTTTTGTTGAGGTCGTTGAGTATCGTTTTTGCGTCATTTCCACTCTCCGAAAAGGTATTAGACCGTCAGCAAAACGAAGATTTGACAGGTTTTTGCCTTCAACGCGCATGCCCTTGTCGTCCCTTTCGAGTGACTTCATTATCCACTGCGGCAGTAAACAGCTTTGGCAAGATGCTATTGCTTTGGCTAATCCTTTATGATAAAGGGCAATGGGAAAGCTGTTCTTTCGTTGTTTACTGACGATACCTGTCAGGTATAGTCTTTATAGAGGTTGGGGCATTTGGATGTGGTTTACGCAGCAGAATCGCTGCAGAAATCATTCTTGTTTAAAGACTGTGCCTCATTCAAAGTTCCCAATTTCCGCAATAGCATAGTTTTAATGAAAGAGCTGTAACGTCCAGTAAACAAGCAAAACAAGTATGCCTTCCGTTACGATTTTTGAAGCGACGTGAAGTTCAGAGAAGCGATTCCTTTTCTGTTGTTCTCTAGTGGGAGTTTCGAGATGCCGGACTGGGATTGGGAAATATATCACATTCCTGCACCATCTGTATCACCTGTAGTCCCATTCATCGTCGAGTGACTCGAGCGGGCGCCAGTAATTCTTCAACTTTTCCCCTGTCGCGTGCAAGAGTATCCCAGTGTGTTCTGCACGCTCTAGGGACCTCGTTGAGCATCATAACTTTCTTCTGGGCCTTCCGTGAAGAACTCTGCCTATCTACTTGTTGGTCTTCCTGCAGTGCGCTTGACATCTCGAGTAATCCAGTCACTAACGGCTCTTGTCCATCGGTTGTCATTCATGCGCATTACGTGTCCGGCCCACCTTATCTTCGACTGTTTGGCGTACAGAGCAGCATCTTTGATTTTTGATCGTTGACGCTAATCGGAGCTTCGGATCCCTTCGCCTATTTGCGCCATACGGGTTACTCCTAGTATCGTCCTTCCGACTACGCGCGTTCAATAACGCTGGGTGACTTTTCATCCTGTTTACGCAGCGACCAGGTTTCTGACACGTACGTTAGCGCAGGAAGTACCGTTGTGTCGAAAAGGTGGGCACCGAGTTGGGTGTTCTTTTTTCTATCACATTAGCCTACCACATATCACATTAGTTTGAAAATTATCCGTTATTAGCTGTACAATATGAGTACAGGTAGTAGTAGCTCCACCTTCGGTCATTCAGGTCGATAACAAAACGTAATCGCGCGTGTCCTTACAGCACTACTTCACATTTGTTTTCTTCTAAGTTACTTCCAGCAGTTTTTTCCTAGTTTACCTACGCAGGCATGCTTAAAAAATTCTTCTAAAGCTTGTGTTTATTAGCGGCCATGTTGGCGGTGCTTCGGTAAGACCAGGCTTCAGTATTCTTATTATACCGAGAAGCTTATCGAAGCTGATGGAGATGCGATTCGAACTTGTTTGAGGACATCAGGAGAGCTTAGTACGACTTCCTAGTCCCTCTACAAACAGCTTGTGGTACTCGGTCGAGTTGATCGTTGTATGCCGGTCATTTGAGGAGAGAAATTCACTGAGAATGTTCTTGTCATGTTGCGCTTGTTTCATTTTTCTTGGATGATAATAGAAGTTCTTCTCCAGCTTATGGTCGAATCGAATCTTCAATTGCAAAAACGCTTTGATCAGAAACAATACAGAATCCAGATGCTACTGAGGTGTTAAGGAGGTATCATCTTCTGTTCTTGAGAATATGCTTGATTTTCTCATGAGTGGTGAGGTTAAGACACTCCCAATCAATCGGTGATTTTCCCTCTTCTCGAAAAACCATATCACATGCATTAAACGTGCAAGCAACAGAAGTCTTGCAAAATGGTTTTCATTGTCATTTCGATCATCTAACACGAGTCTTCCTACCCTGTATACTGTTACGCTAGCCTTTCCTATCATAGCATTTAACTCTCCTACGCAAGTTTTTAAAAAGGACTTTTCGTAACGGATTACTCCATCCAAATAGTTGTGGAACGAGTCCAGCTCGCCCTCATCAGCTGCACAGGTTGATGGTTGCATTTCACAACAGTGACATTCTTTTGAAGCGAAGAACGGAGACGAAGAATGACGAAGGGAGGATCTCGTACGAAACGTGAATCGAAACAGTTGGGCTCACCACAATGTTCAGGACACCGGTATTTCGTGATGGAATTTTTCCTCCATGAATGATAAGGATTCTTTTACTTAAATGCATTACGTCGACTTCCCCGCTTTTTTTCCCTGTTTTTGATTTGATCACATGGAATTCTTTTGTTATAGGTGCAAAGAAAGAAACCGATTCCACAAGCTTTTTGTCGGTCTCTTCTACGAACTTTACTTGCCTATAAAAAAGCTGCTGATTACGACATCATTTAAGGAAAAACAAACAAATTAAAGCTAATGGACTGTTGATGAATTAGCTCTTCTTTCCAAAATTGTAGGGCACACTGGGTGCTGTGGAACTAGGCGTGAATGGCGCTGTTGATTGTTTTACCAATACTCACCTTTTTTGTTTTGCTTTGAAAAGCCTCCATTCTCTTTTTGCATGTGAAGTAAGGATATTCCTTATGTGTTTCACTGGGACAAAGGTTTGTTCTTGAGCGCCATACTGCGATTTACAGTAAGAGTTCATTCCGCAGTACAATCTCTCAAGCTGAGAGGAATTTCGATGTTTGTATCGTGCAGACCAGCTGAGGGCCAACGCTCAACGTTTGGTACTCCAAAGGAAATCTCGCTGAAGAGACCTGTCAGCAAATTATAGGGTTCATACATTTCCTCGAGACTTGTAAAAATTGGCCCATCTAAGTATCTAAGTATAAATCAAGCTCTGTACTGTGCTAAATGTTGAAAGCGGTGAGAAACTGTTTACAGTAGTTATGACCGTATAATTTGTACTATCGAAGCTCAATAAGTTAGCGTACACACACATCGCAATATGTTGTTCTTCATGCCGCTTGTTATTTTTTTTCGCTCTTAATTGTTTCCTTTTTTCTGCACTTTTTTTTCATCTTTTCTTGTATTCTTCATATATGAATGGTCACATGAATTTGTCTGGACGGGTAAATCGCCATGTCATGTCATCGAAAATTTGATACATACACTTTGTTTTCGAGTCTTCAGAAGAAAACATCACTGTATTTTTTCAAAATATTGTGTTTAGAAGGAAATAAGCCTCGGAAGCATCTACTTAAAGCCACCACCATACAGCAATTGGCATGCGCTCAACAGGCTATGGCTAAAATAATCATTTGTTATTCCCACCTGTCACTTGCCAACCATCAGTAATCGCGTCAGTCATTAAGTAGCTGGGGCGGAATGCTAGCAAAATATTCATTTATCTTGTCCTATGATAAATCTGCACAGTAAGATCCGCTCGCTTGAGTTGTGGAACAGGAAGAGCCTCATTTCGAAGCCATGGATCTCGTTCGCCAGGCATTAAAACGGCAGAGAACTACTGCTAAGTGTGGTTCCGAAGAACAGTTTCGAAATCACCCTCGGTTAGGGTGGCTTTGGTTTTTTCGATGAACGGCCCTCTACGCTGCACTATTATGCACTCGAAAGTAGTTACAAGTCACGACAAAGAGGTACACCATTGCAGAACGGTCTTTCTTTCCCCCATATTCAACTAAAGGTATCAATTACTACTCGAAAAACCCTTCAGCATTTGGCAGCTAGTGACTATGTAGTTGCCAGATTGGCAGCAATTCTTGGTATTGGGGTACTCTCAGTTGTGAATTCGGACGGAAATGTTGAATTCCTTCTCTGTTCGCATGAGCTTTGTCGGACGGCGAACACTGACGGGGGAAAACGAAAGAAGTTTATACTGTAAACCGATTATTTGTGGACAGAAAACTAAGTGGAGTGCTTAATAAGGAGAAATTAATCATCCAAACACTTGCAAAAAACATAGCAATAAGTTAGCTGTAATCACCAATAAAATGTTCGATGTTAATTGAAAATTGGAAGTGTTATCAATCTCACGGCTCTCAGCACTTCGTCCAATCAGAAATTTTCCGACTATCTAGTGGCTAGGACTATTACTTTAACTTCCAGTGCTTTTTGAATGAACTACAAGTGAGCAAACCAGCGAACCATTGAGAATCTTGCACGCTTAACATGTTACAACGCGTCGTCAGCTCCTCACTGTTTGAAAAAGATCCATTCTTGTATTAATTCCACCTTGTTTCATTCATTCAATTTTTTCTTAATCTCGACCTAATTTTTCCACCCGCATACCTGCTATCACATCAATCATCAATTGATACGAGCTGCTACCCGGCAACCTGTAATGCCTCAATTCATCCCAATCACGCGAATGAGCTGCGCGATGGGCTCCTGTGCCTAAGAATGATATGAAGGTCTTCATAATTTTCTAACCAGAACGCCTCTTTCGCAAAATTTTCTTGGCTAGAAAGTAGTCATCGTTAGCGGATCGAGTTTTGCTATAAAACACAAGGAATGTGCACTTGTAGGTTGCTGTTCTATCGGAATGGTTGTGAGTGCTTAATTGTTAGAGAAGTCTCCTAGTTATCTGCCAAATATTCGTTTTCCAGTCACTCACAAATCGATTTATGCCTGAATTGGCAAACAGTTTATAACCTTTATATACGCAAGTACACCCACTGCATAAATGTGTTTTTATCCATATGTAAGACCTAAATCAAAACAGCACAGCGATAACAGGAGCTCATCCCCTAAGTCCACATGCGTCTCTAGGCACTTAAAAAACTACTTCTCGTCCGCGTTTCAGCCACTATTCGCCGTCTGTGCATGCGCCAAATAGCATTGCAAATGACCGGCTTATGATCGTCAACATCAGGTAAGTGCACAGACTTTGTTTATTGTATAGCTATATGAAGAGTATACGCCATCATTTTATGTATATAACCGGCAGTGATATTGATTAAGAACAGATGATAGACGCTGTCGTAGTTGCAGGACATCAAAACAACTTCAACTGCATATTGTGCACGAATAGAAAAAATCACTTGCAGAAACACTAGCACAGTGCTAAGCTCTAGTTAACAGTTTTGATCCGAAACAGAAATGATCTCACTCTATTTCTGATCGCTTTCCATGTTGCGATGATCTTTTGTGCATTGTTCGATAGTACTTAATAGTAATCGTAATAATAACTGAACATCTGAATCCGCCCATCCTCATCAATCATTAAGTATTTTTTATTTTGTTTTATATGAACCATCTTCATGTCTACTGTGCGGATCTCAGCACTTCTCACGTTCGATTCGTTCCCTAGCATCCATCAACCACGAAAAAAGTTTCAAATTTTTACGTGTGGCTTCGGCTGCTGCTTGAGGACTTTTCATTTCATGGTTAATGTCCCAGAATGGTGATCGAGTCGATTCTCCTTGGAGTCCTGAGATAGCCGGACTGGAGCGTTCCCACTTGGATTGCAAAGAGTGATTTTTTTCTCGGACAAGTCTGGTACCAATTTCCCAACCCCGGAGGGATGAGAGGCTTTGTTGGACCGCAACGGAATCGAATTAGAACCATGCTCGTGATAACTGGCATTACTACCACTGTACTATCCGCACCCAATATTAAGTATGCCCAAACGTAATTTAGCCTCTGCTGATGGTTTGCCTGTCAAGCAAGATTTTCCTGCTTTAACTCCTAAAAAGAGCTTCACAGACTATTCTAGAACACAATATGTGCTAACTAACAACTATATTTGTACTAGGATGGTAGTAATTAATGGCGTTGGTTTACTCAAATGCTGGCTACCGGATGACGCTTTTGAAGTTCTTCTCAGGTATGGAGACCTTGCTGAGAGTAACACACCACTGTACATCGTTTCGATACCCAGGAGCATCTATCGGTTACGATGAAGCAACAAACTAATGAGAGACGGTGGTTTTACATAAAAATTTCGAAATGTCTTCGGATGTGACATCAAGTCAACGACATCCGTTAAACATCTAATAAGGCCGTCACGTAGAAGAGTGTCGATTAATTTGTTCACATAGCCAAAATAGTTGTAATGGATGACGACGACGAGTTGTTCAACGTCATGAATTAGCCGCAATTGCTCTTACAGGTCGCCTATAGAGGACGACGTATGGCGTTGTGACGCGTTCACATTAAACGCCTTTAGGGAGGAATTGTTTGTTCTATTTTCATAAGAAACATAACAATGAATGGTAGATAATAAATTATAGACAAAAAGATAAATATGTGAACAACTTGTATCAATTCTAAGTGTAATCTTCAATGAATGCTTTTTAAAGAAAAATCGTCGACTCTCATTTCGTTTCGGATGAAAAACGCATGGGAATATTTCATCCCTGAACCACATTTTGGAAGTTAGCGATCTCTAACAGTACAGAAGCTCTATTGAGCTCAGAAATTCACACGAATTTCCGGTTATGCTCGTTATTAATACTTCTCTACTTCTTGGGACCACGGAAGAAATTATTGGGTTGATATTTGAAAATTTAATAGTGCTGACACTAAAGAAAAAAAATAGAAGCCTTTCCACTTTTATTCCTACGTGACCCGATAAACCAATATTGTGCGGATCCGAGCACTTCTTCGCTCGATTCATTGTCTAGTATCCACCACTCACTACGGTCTTCTTTTTGCATGTGGCTTGGCCGCTTCTTGAGGAATTTTGTCCTTTATTATGAACGTCGTTGAATTCTGGTCGAGATAATTCTCTCTGAAACTTGTTATCGCCGCACTAGGACGTTCCCAGGTTTCTATCACATAAACTTGCTTGCCTATGTGAATCGGAAGCAGCTTCTCAGTCAAGGTGGATAGCAATTTCCTGGAATGAGTAAAACCTTGGTTAGTTCCAGGCGTGGCCGAACAAATGGTCTTGCGCGTGTTTTTTAAACTACTTCTCAAACCGCTGAGCTACCATTGCCACTTATAAGCCTTGGACGAAACCTTTTTTCGCTCCTTTTCCAAAACGATCCAAAAACTACTTACTAAGGTTCGAGTTCATTGGCACTCACTTATTTCGACTGGGATTCAATTCAGTAACATTACAGCGCATACATTATGTGAATCCGATCAAGATTTTCCTGGTATTTAGAAGATTTATGCAATAAGCATTCATTGTATCGATAATGGAGGCCTCTTCTCGAGCAATATCAATTTGAAAAGACTTTCTTCATCATTTTCTTGAATGTAATAATTTCGTTCTTCTTCTAAGTACGAAATTATATCTACATTTAACTCTTCTTGCCTTTTTTAAAGTTCCTTGGTTTTCTTCTATGGTAGCATTAAAATATATTAAAGGTGAATCATTCTTCTTAGACCAGTCTATCTTAATTATACTTCTAAAAAGCGCAGTGGTTAGTGATGCAGTTCATCAGGAAGCAAGGTGCTGCTTCGATCCCCTTGCCAAGGCTTTCCTAAAATCCACCTGGGAACGCCATAGCTCGGTTACCTCCAGGATTGAAAGGACAATCGACTTGACCGGCATCGTACCTTCATAAAGAAAGCGAAATCCTCTTAGACCATTGCGAACAATGAACACTAACGAATCGAATGAAAGAGCTACCTGGACCCGCACAGTAGATGCAGTATGGAGGATCATGTTAACAAGTGTAACTATAATAAGACACCCATTTTATTTTTTATTTCGACTACAGCCTAAGCTTAACTGGGTCCATTGCCGATTTGGGATCCCCAGATGAATCCCGTTGACGGGTGATTGCTGATGGCATTGATCGATAGAACTAGCTGAGAGACAGGAGAAACGAAGGGACCCGCATGGTGTGGTGGTGAACGGATTAGCTCTCGTAAAGGGTAATAGATCGTTCGTTCCCCACCGCAGACGCCTGCGGTCCGGAGTTTTGCAAATATCTCAGCATCATTGTGGTTGTACTGCATATAATACGCTGCCGTGAAAAACAGTATTAGGCAGTAAATAAGAAGTTAACAGTCATCTTATTTATTCTTTGAGGAGCAAAAGGCTGTAGGGGCCTAAATTTACACTTTTTTTAAACTAAATTTTTGTATAAAAATAACGCATAAATTCTACATGGGAAAGTGGGAAAGACATGGAAAGAAAAAAATTGATCGTTCTCAGATGATATTTTTCTTCTGGAAAAATAGAACACTAACAGTGCTCTTTTACTTGGACTTACACATTTGCATTTACGCTTACTAATACATAATTGTTTTCTTTTTCTTTTTTTCTATTTGACTCGTCCTCACATTTGCTGTGCGTATCCCAGCACCTTCCTCATTCAGTTGGTTTCCTCGCATCCATTGTCCGCAAAGATCTTCCATCTTTACGTGTGGCATCGTTTGCTGCTTGAGGATTTTCATTTCATCTTGAATATCGTAGAATGTTGGTCGAGCGATTCTCCCTGAAGTCCTGAGACAGCCGGCTGGTGCGTTCCCAACTGGATTGCAAAGAGTGATTTTTTTTCCCGGACAAGATCGGTACCAATTTCCCGATCCCGTAGGGGATGGGACGCTTGGTTGGCCAGAGCGAAGTCGAACTAGCACCATGCTGGTGATGACGGACATCACTACCACTGTGCTATTCGCCTCACTTCCTTTTCTTTATTCGAACAAAACTGACATCTAGACATTATTTTTACATCTTATAAAGAAACAATTAAGATATTATTCAGGAAACATTGGAAAATAGTTTAATATTAATATAACAGAGTATTATCTTAAAAACGGGCACATAATATCCATATAAGATTATTTAAAGAATACTGTTTACTATAATTATTCCCACTTTCATTTTACGAATTCAGTCGAACAACCTCAAAGAATCGCACCATGTGAGACAGTCATTGCCAGTAAGAAGAAAAGAAAAAGTAAAGAGAAATAAAAGAAAATAAAGGTTAGAAAAGAAATAAATGATAGGGAACTATTCTGCATTACACAACGTTAAAACCTCTACATGTCAATTTTTTTTCTCAAAAAGATATTTCCAGAATATTTTTGCACAAGCGGAAAGTTATCTCTCATATCAGCGGAATCTCTGATCTCTGATTTCTTTTGTGATTCATGCATTTCGCATGGATGAATTCACTACTCCCTACTTATAGCTACAAAATCCTTATATGTTACGTAATTTTTTTCAGTATTATTTTTCACTCTTTTTCGAGAATTTTCTATGAAGAGGTTTTACTCCTTCTCTTTGCGAAACCGACATGTGAGAATGTCTTTCAGTTTCGTTTTTATGAGATTCTGCAAATCGTTAACTGCTAAAATTAAATGCTCCACTTGTACGATGGAATGGGGAATTTTTTTAAGTTCGAGAATTCTCTGCGGAAGCTCAGACTTTGCCTCTTCCGCTGATCGCTCTTTATTAGGTGAAAATATCCAAAAACGTTTGATTTGATGTAATCAAATGCTTTTATTTAGTCTCACGTTTCTAAGCGTAGATGATTTCACGATTGTTCTTCTGTGGTGGCCCAGTTTTAAAAAATCACGGACTTTCATTTCATCTATTAATCGGTATCTATGCATTTCATTTCAGCATCATAACTCCGAGTCCTATCGACGTCGATTATTTTTCCTCACTACGTTCAAAGTACGAACTACAGTGAATCTTTGATTTTCAGGTTCACTATGATCTTCGTGTATTTGTGCTTGGGTGTTGTGTCCGCATCAGTCCTACCACAGTATGTCGTTGGTTCTTTCCCTTTTTTTTGCATTGATTATCCCATACTAACCTTCGTAACAAGCACGTTTCAGTGGAGATTTGTTAAATTCCTTGTACTATCATTCAATATCTGAATCCGTAGTTCAATTACCATCTCCTCAGTAATAAAATATGATTTAACCAGAAGCTACAAAAAACTCCCATCTCTAGAGATGTAAAGAAGAATTGAAGACGAAGATTCAGAAAATTCATAAGAATTTCTACACGAACTCACCACATCTAAGGAACTCCTTGAGGAGATAAGAGTTGAGGCCTCATCAGAGTGTAAAAGAAATGTATTAAACGGGTGGTAATGAAAACCAATCGCCGAAGGTTTTCGCAGTTGAGCTCTAACAACGGCAGGTAAAGAAAAAATATTGGAAGCAGCTCAGAAGCAAGTATTTCGAATTGTACGTCTGTATCATCGTGAATGTTCCGCGCGGACACTGTCTGTATTATAGTGAAAACGGATTCCAATCATTTAGTGCTTTGGAGTGGAGCTAATCCCATATAACCCCTATGAACACATTTTTTGGTTGAACAACCACCATCCGACATGGTGATGGCGGTAAATCCATTTTGGATATTCTTATGTTTCAGTTTCCATAAATAAGACGAAGAATATCGCATTTCTAATGCCAAAAACATAACAATCAATTCCATTCGACCTAGAAATCTTTGTTACGCACTGTGGAGAGGAGCTGTGAACAGAGAATCTTTTAAGCCACCTTCATTAACAATTCCATTTATTGGCATATGAAAGCCAGAATTTCATGTTAGTTCGCTTCCAAAATATTTCTGAATTGAATCTTCACACAAAAGAAGCCATTATCCGAACAATTACAGTAATTTTTGCGATGCTAAAAAAACATGGGCTCCATGAAACTAAGACGTTTGCTGGTCTACTCATCATTTAAAAACCTTCTATGCGTCATCATATATGGAAAAGATGACGATACTTCTCAAGAATTGCTAACATTTTCAATGAAGTGCTGAGAATCCTAAGAAATAGTCAGAGAGAACGTAGGACTTCATTCTACTACACATAAGGACGATATATTTTTTAATTATAGGTACTTTATATCCCCGTACGACAAAAGAACTCTGGATTTTGACGACCCCAGGTAAGACTTCCAAACATGATAGAATTTGAAACAATAAGAATGTGTTTAACGATAAATGATAGCGTACCAATAAATGAATCGCATCCAATCGTTTCCTATTTGTTCGCATTGACTACTCATCTCCTTTTCTTGGTAAGTCGAAACTGAACAAACAAAACGATACCAGGAGAATCCATCGTAATTGTATACACATTTCTACTACAGAATGTTCTCAGCAGCATTCGGTAAACGAAGTGATGCCCTGAATAGACTGAGCGTCAGTCCAAGGTAAGCGCAATTTTCCAAATCACTTTCTAAATCTAGTATTTGCAAGAAAGAGAAGGATAAAAAAATTTTTCTTGTCCATGTACTTTTTAAAAAGTAAATGACCAATCACAACGGAATCAGTTCTTTATTTACTGTCCATTCTTTTTTTCATGGCAGGGTATGCCGCGAAATGCAACTACAGTGATGCTCAGATATTTGCAAAACTCCGGACCGCAAGTACACGGGATGGGACCAAACACGCTATTACCCTTTCCGGAGGCTAACGCGTTCGCCACCACACCACGCACCTATATATTCCATCTAGCAGATAACACCTATAGGTTGAAATACAGCTGTGAGAAAAGCGAAAAGAAAGACATGCATGGTGTGGTACTAAACGCGTCAGCCTCCGGGAAGTGTAATAGTTTGTTTGGTCCCCCATCGTAGACACTTGCGGTCCGAAGTCTTACGAATATTTTAGCATCACTGCAGTTATAAACGACAAGTATCAATGAATAGATCCAATTCATTCCTAGTTCTTCTTCTGACGACAATACGACTCTTTCCTTTCTTTATTCAGAGCAGTGAAGCGATTTTTCTACTCTGGCGCGGATTTCGATGATACACATGAAAAACGGGACTATATCGATCCGAGGTATATGGAGAAATAATTTTTCACTTTAAAACTACTCTATGTGTCATAAATTTAAAAAATTCATTAAGATTTCAAGTGCTCTACAGTACACGACAAAAGGAAGTGTAGGTGATTAGTTGAATAAACTGTGGCAGAATATCATGATAACGAACTAGTGTGTTGATTAGGTAGCACAACCTTAACAGTTTGCTCATTCTACTGTTGTGCTAAAGTAGATACTTACACGATTCATCTTAACATGCTGCGGAGGTCTCCAGCACTTATTTTATTCGTTTCGTTGCCTCGCAGTCTTAGTCCACATAGGTGGTTGAGCGCGAATTCCCTGGAATCACTAGACAGTCGTGTTAGGTAGTATTCAGATCGTGACCAGAGGATGTTCCCAGCCTGTGTGAATCGACAGAAGTTTCTATAGTGTTGAGTTTACTCGAGATTGATATGAGATGTTTATTCGGCTAACGTTTCGACGTTTTCGTCTTCATCAGAGCCAACGACACTCGATGGTCCGCAGTTGACTCTTCTCGATAGGCGTCTTCGTTCAGCATCACCGGATCTTCCTCAGTTGAGCATCTCGAAGGAGCCATATTCAACCAGCCATGCTCTTTTTATAAAGCGTGATTGTCGTTGATATGATTAACCGTTGATAATTCCTTTTTCAATGGATGATCCACCCTGTAGCAGTCGGTATTTTGTAAACTAGCAAATGGGGATTAGCAAAACCATAATTTTGAAATTGACGGCCTTTTAACCTCAGTACTATAATAACCATAATAATATTATTATTGTTTTGCTGCTCGTTATCTGCTAGCTAACAAAATGCCGGTTGCTGCAGGGTGGATCATCCGTTGAAAAAACAAATTATTATCAACGGATAATCATATCAACGACAACCACTCTGTATAAAAGAGCGTGGCCGGATGACTATGGGTCATTCGAGATGCTCAGCTGAGGAAGATCCGGTTCGATGCCAGACGAAGGCGCAACATCGAAGACAGCCTCTAAACGAAAGGATCTTGCTGATTTTCAGACTTTACACTTTCTTACAGTATCGCAAAAGAGTTAGGCAGCATGGTCGTATACTTCGCATGTGTTGCCCATAAGCTTTTTCTTCCTGAACCTGGCTTAAGATGTGGACACATCCCGATGTCTGGTAGTTTTGGAATTTTGTTTACTTAAAGGTGGTGTCTTCTGTCTTTTCTGCAAGAAAAACGAATAAAGTTTAGCGGAGGGAATATCATACATCTTCTCAACGATCCTATCAAGAATAATAATCGCCCAGAGAAATGGTGTTAAATGTCGAACTCGTGTTGATGAGCACAGCAGCATTGCCACCTTTTCCAATGAGTGCAATTAAGTACAGCTCATCTTCTGCTGCATTTTTTGTAGTTTTGATCTCTTTTTGCATTTTTCATTTTCTACAACCACGACAAACGTCTGAATCGCCCGCACACCAGTAAAGGTTTTCCTTGATCCTGGACCGCTCCAGAACGGTCCATAGGGTTATCACCTGTATCACCTGTAGTCCCGTTGATCGTCGAGTGACCCGAGCGGGCGCCGGTAAGTATTCCATTTTTCCCTGTCGCGTGCAAGAGTAGCCCAATGGGTTCTGCTCGCTCTAGGGACTCGTCGAGCATCATCTCTTTCTTCTAGGTTCTTCGTGAAGAACTCTGACCATCGGGTCGGTGGTCTTCCCACAGCACGTTTGACACTCGAGGAATCCAGTCACTAACGGCTCTTGTCCATCTGTTATAAGGACCATGCCATCAGCAAAGCGGAGATGATGTAACTGCCGATCATCGATTTTCACTCCTATATTATCCCATTCCAATGTTCGCATGACGTTCTGGAGGGTGGGGGTAAATAATTTTGGAGAGGTGGTATCGCCTTGCCTAACTCTTCCTTTGACGTTAACATCGTTGTAGAATGCTGGTATCTTAGATGTGAAATCCTTGTACAGCTCACAAAGAATCTTTATGTACTGAGAAGGGATTCGTTGACCATCAAGGATTGAATCAAAGGCGTTCTGTAAATCGATGAAAGTGAGACAGAGCGGTCTTTTTGTGCTCTCGCGACACTTCAGTGAGTCTTGTTATCGTGTGGATGTGGTCCATCGTACTAGATCCTCTTCGAAACCCCTGCTTGCTCAAATGGCTGCCCTCCGTCCAGTGTTCTATCAATCCTGTTTAGGACGACTCGAGTGAAAAGTTTGTAGACGACAGACAGCAAGCAGATTGGGCGATAATTGCCGATATCGTGTAGGTCACCCTTCATGAACAATAACACGGTCTTGCTGGTCTTCCACTGACTAGGGACCTTGCATTCAGACAGGTAACGAGTGAAGAGCCGAGCCAGTGTGTTTACGAGGACTGGTGAAGGTTCTTCAGATGTTCTGGTCTTATCCTCTCCGGACCTGGTGTTGTTCGATTTTTTCACCGACGAAATGGCATGTCGGATTTCGGAAGGTAGAACCGGTGGTACAACATATCCATCCTTCTTTATTTCATATGACGGAAGGTGGATGTGGCTATCGAAGAGATCCGAGTAGTATTCGTGAATAATTTCCTCCATTGCCTTTCTGGACGCTGTAACTGTTCCGTCTGGGCGTCGAAGCGCAATCATCTTGGTCATGTAATTGGCGAAGCTTTGATGGGCTTTGCTAATGCTTTGCCCAGCCTCTGCAGCTTCGACCATTACTGCTGCTCTTCTCTCTTTAAGATCTTCTTTTATCGCCTGTCTGCACTGTTTTGCAAGTTCGGACGTTAGTTCGCGGTTGCCTGCACCTCGTGGGATTCAACGCTAACGTATCAGCTCAAGTGTTTCTAGAGACAAACGTCTCTTGGTGACTTTCGAACTCTCAGCTTTCATAGCGCTAACGTGAAGATGTTGAATGAGCCGATCGTATTCTTCGTCGATGTTATCGACAACGGCATCTTCCCAACAGCCGACTAATGAATTGAATAAGTCCCAGTTTGCGGTGGTTCTGGGACTTCGGTTTTTGAATTTAGCGGCTTTTTTCACCTTCTGCGAGAAATAGTGTTGTTCGAATGAATCGACGTTCTCGTGTTGACGAGAACGCCGACGCCGCGAACTCCTCTACTGTCGCATGTTCCGAGAAACAGTTCTTCTCCGGTGTCATGGACGGCGTTGAAAGGCTGGCGTCTTCTCGTCTCGGCCAGGCCGATGACGTCGTACTTTATCTCTTGCTTGCATGTGTACGTGCATTGTAGGCACAGATCGTCACCATAGTTCTTTGAAATCGAGGCAGCTTCCATTGGCCCTGAGATTTTGGCAGCCTCTCCGTACTCGTCCTACCCAACGGTGCAAACTGAGGGCTCTTTCGGTGTCAGGGGAATGAGGCTCGTTTTTTTTTACTGTGTTTAGCATGTTTGATACCCAGGTATAGCTTGCCCGGTTTCGAACGCGGGGGCCAGGGTATACCTCGCGGGTAGCATTCCAGTCTCTCCCGAAGTGGACATGGAGCTTATTTGTTGGAGGCGGCTCCCTAACCGCCTCTCATATACTTCCCCCTCTCACTTGATTGCTGGTTTTTTGGCCGAAATGACTCGTAGAATACAATCTGCATAAACTAGAACGCACTCACACACGCGTGCATGAATACGCCCCGTAAATGCAGAAAGTATGTGCCAAATCGGCGCAGCAGAAACAGGGAGTCCATGCCCTGGATCCACCTGCGTCTCAGGGAAGCAAAGGACGCTTTGGTCCGCGATTAACCCTCTATCCGCCAGCTGGGGACGCGCCACGTAGCCTCGCGACTAACCTGCTCGAGATCCCTCATATGAGGGAGATCCGTGGAGGGTTATACTATATTATTAAGGTTATATTAGGGCCATATTAGCTTGAATTATGAAAAGCAGTGCAAGTTTCGCAAGAGACTATTCTATAGATTTTTGACGACGCTATCCACTTGTACGACGTGCTCTGATGAGCAAGGAGGCTATCAAATACATGCCCCTAGCCATCTGTGAGGAAACGTGGACCGCTTATTAGAAGCGAACCCTAATCGTCTTCCACTCATATCTCTCACGTGATTTCAGTTTTTGGTAAAATCGACGTACATGAACTACTCTGCACACCACTTGGTACTTGATAGTTGAACGGAAGGTCCTCACTGGTTGTGCGGGCCCCAGCATAATCTCCACTTTTCGGAGATTTGCTGGTTAAACCATTGTGGTTCCCTAGAATCCTGAGCTCAGTCTGGCCAAAGTCTGTCCCAGGTCGTCACCACCACAGGCAGTCGCCGCCTTTGTGGACCAAAGGTAGATTTGACATCATGTGACTAGTTTGATACCAGGACTGTGGTAAATCCTGATATTGGTTTATTCTTAGCTGGGCTTTCTGATGGAAACATTGGACTCTTTCTTAGCTTGTTAAACCCTGGCAGGATGTATCCCCTGCTGTACACCGCAGCCCGACGCAGGAGCACCCGGGAACACCTACCAGCCACGATGAGGCGGTAAACCGTTGGGAGGGATTCTGCATACACGCAAGCATAACCCACGCATGCCTGAATTTGTCCAGTTTTGTAAACAACGCAGGTGCTAATCAGATACTCCTTAAAGAGGAAGCTGATATGGCACAATAATATAGCCGCATAAAGCCACTCACACAATGGAACATATTTCTATATTTCGCAAAGAAACGAAATTGTGAGCAACCCACATTACGAACCCATAGTCTGAACATCAGCTGACTACTTGTGTTTAGTATCGTTCTCGAACGTTTAATGGACTGCTTGGGAGTTCGTTAAACTATGTTATTAGGACCCATTTATGAGCATTTTTTTCCCAGATTTCTCACAAGTTCATTCGGAAAACGCTCAAACTCCGATATAGATGACCGAAGGTAAACGTTGACTTATTTTACTGCCGCTCGCTCAGTTCGTTGTAATATTCAGGCCCATGTGGACGTGGTTCGGAAGACAACGATAAGACAAACGACAGAAACACAAATCAGCTTGGATCCCTTCTTGACCTATGTTTTACAAAATGTACACTACTGAATTTCAGCTATACGTACAGCCGCAGAATAAAACGTTAGCGGAAAAACGAACGGACTCCTTAACACGAACTGCAGAATTTATAACATTTAAATTGTAAACTTTATGTAAACCACACCATTCGAATTAGTACAACAACGCTAATGAAACAGCCGGTTACAACAGAAGTTTGAAAGCTTAAAGAGGAGAATTAAAACATCCCGACCAGTTTCTTATAAAACAGCAAAAAAAATTTGCGTCACAAAAAATTCGGGAAATGGAGGAGAACATCATGTTTTTGTCTTAATATAATACATGTTGTGCTTCATATAAACTTCTGTATATTGCCCATATCGTTGACCAGGGTTAGTAACCGTCACGAACAGTAATAAAGCAATATGTTATACTTCTAGTGTAAATAGAACTAATGAGTGGGGTATAAACCCTCATACGAATATCATACTCCGGAAGAAAAACTCATAATAATACTGGGGTAGGGGGAAGATGGAGAAAAACAATAGTTAGTCAACTTTAACGGACGAATAAATCTTGTGCATAAAATAATATGTAGCTAGGAAACCAATCGTACCTAAAAAGCAGACGATGAACCGTAGTAGATAAGGAATGTACCATTGCTTAGAAATAATACTTTTAAAAAATGGTTAGTAACCAACCAGTCATTAGGAAGAACATGAAGACGAAGATTGCAGTATATGAAAAGTAGAGGATCGTAGAGACCTTAAGTATGTATTATGTGGGAGTAGTACCAATAAAGAGATGAAGGCAATAAATCACGGGCTTGTGCAGTGAAAAACCAGTTTCTCCTCTAACTTGTCATCGTTCAATACATTAATTGAAAACCCAAAAGAAACTGAGCATAATTGTAAAGCACTTGTTTCAGAAATTCAAAACTGCAGCTGTCTTCTACAAAAAAAAAAAAAAAAAAAAAACAAACGAAAACTCACAACACCAGTGATAGATAGCTTGCTGGTAAAGAAACGCACGCAATAGGCAAAAAGATAAACGGCGGTAAATCCACTTGTGAAAAATGAGCGCCACCACCAGTGATAGTCCTCGGCGCACAAATGGAAGTATGCAAGGAGTATTGTCGCTTCAGAACACGTAATAATCAGGATTAAGAAAACCAAGAACAAGAAACCGAACATGTAATATGTCTGATGAGCCCAAATACTGTTAAGGATGAAAAAAAGTTGAATAAATATGCATCCAAATGGGAGTATGCCACCCATAATCATTCCAGGAAGAGGTTTCGTGTACAAAGTTTGTTCAGGGACCTGACGGGGAATTTGATTCGTGCGAACAGGAGCTTCAATCGCCTAGAAAGACCACATGGCACAATGTACATCAAGGGCTACATATGCCCAAATTTTTTGCAAGATAAACAGAAAAACACAAGAATGCATAAAAAGAGAATATTCCACCGTCTGTATCCATGAAGATACAGATTATAAAAAGATTATAAAGATCCGCAGTTAAAACACTGCAGTATAAAACTCGATAATGATTAAAAGCCTTGCGCACCTTCTTCTTGAAACCAAAAAATGCACCAATGAACGTCATTGGTGTGGATATGAACAGCCATAGAGATAGAAGAGCAATCAAAGTACCGAATGGAACAGCAGCTGATGAGCCTTTGGCCCACAATAAAATATTCGTGAAGAAGAACACCGAAAACAGGATACTGAAACTCTTCTTTATGGACAATACCAAAACTATGGAAATAAACACTTTAAAAAGTAAGTAAAACAAAAGGAACCACCCACCCCGGGATTAAGAAGCTGGTCAAGATAACGTTTGTCTTCCAGTGTACGCCTTGAAATGCTAAAAAGGACAGCTATATATGGAATCATATATTACATACTAAGCACCAATAGCAGGATCCACCACCGTCTTGGTATCAAACTAGTCGCATGGTGTTAAATCTTCCCCTGATACACAAGGGCGGTGACTGCCTGGAGAGGTAACCTGGGGCAAACTTTGGCCAGGCTGACCTAGGGACTCCAGGGAAACCATGGCTAAACCAGCAAAAACTGAATAATGACATAACGCATGAAAGCTTACTCTTATACAGCCGAGCAGCTACATATCCAGCAATGATTCCGAAGAAGACATAGAACACTAGTGCAAATGTAATCAGCGCTCCTCGATTTGCTGGTGACAGAAAACCGAGACAGGCGAACACTGAAATTAAAACAATCCTGATAAATAGAAATCGAAACAAGGCAGTAAGAAAAAAAAAACAGAAACTGTAAATGGTTTCAAATTTTGCCTACAGTGAATGACACTTCTGACGAAAACACAACATCTTCTAGCAAAGCTGAAAGAAAAACCACTTGAGAACAATACACTGCAAAATTATACACCTATACCACATTTTCATGCATACTAACAGCAACCCTAAACTTAAGAACAGGACAGAGAAACGAAATTAATGGAATATAGACTAACCGAGAGTGATAGATACCATTAGTAGTGTTTGACATCCTGCACCAATGAAAACGGATAACATCATAGCGTTTTTTGGAGGGCGGAATACATCGCCATGAACCAATTTCCATCCGAATTCCTCTTGAGCATCCTCCTCATTGTCCAACTGGTTATACCTTGCGATATCGCGGTGCAGTGTTCGCATTAGTATCATACCAACCATTCCAGAGAGGAAGAGAACTATTACAAGAGAATTCATTATTGAAAACCACTGAATATTTGAGTGAGGTATCGAATCGAGGATATAGTCCCATCGTGACGACCATTTCACATTCGTTTTCTTAAAAAAATAAAAACAGTGACTAGAGCTGAAAAGCAGAAGCTACACATGGCCACAAGTAACCAACCACCCAATCGACTTTGTACGTGTATGTGATGTTAGCAGCGTTCTCAGCAGTCCTGATGGCCAAAGGTGGAGCTGTTTCTGAGCAATCTAACTTATCGGCAGTTGGATGCTTGATGGAACGCGGCTTCACTAGGATGTGAATGATACGACCACCAACCTGAACAACCGAATAATAACATAAACTACGAAACAACAGGAAAGGATAATGAGAAAGTACAAAAAGAAGCGCAAATCTTCTGTAGTTCACGAAAAGCGCGACAGAGTTAAGGACATTATGTATGTATACATACATGTATACGCACATATATACACACGTATACATATACACATGTATATATACATATATACACGAGTATATATGCGTACACATATAAATATGTGTATAAATATACACGTAAACAGAAAGGATCGCGTAGCGCAGTGGTGGTGAATCATTGCGCGGACGGTGCAACCCGCCTAGGTGGTTCGTCCCACCCCTAGTCCAGAAAACCCCTCATCTCTCGGTCGGCAAATTGGAAACAGACTCGTCTAGAAGAAGCTAACTGCTTCCAATATGCGCCATAGCATGGCTATCTGAGGGATTCCGTGGAGAATGGACTCGACGAGCACTGAACGACATTCGTGACTAAGACGAAAGAAATTTCAAGCAGCAGTGGAAGCCACATGCAAGAAAGCTCGAATACTTTCGGGGATGGTGGTTGCGATGAAACGAATGGAATCGAAGGAGTGCTCGGATCCGCAAATGCATCACACATGTCACGGGTCACGTAATAACAATAGCAATAAATAATCATAAATGCATACATGTGCATGTATATATATATATATTTATTTATTTATTTATATGCATCCTTCCAACGGTTTACCGCCTCTTCGTAGCTGGCAGGTGTTCCTGGGTGTCGGACTGCGATGTACAGCGGGGGATTCATCCCATGGCTGGGTCTCCCAAACTAAGGAGTCCGGCGTTTCCAACAGGAAGCCTAGCTAAGAGTAAACCAATACCAGGATCCACCACCGTCCTGGTACCAAAGTCGCATGGTGGCGAATCTCTCTCTGATCCACAAGGGCTGCGGCTGCCTGTGGTGGTGAAGACGTGAGGCGGACTTTGGCCAGGCTGACCTCGGGATTCCAAGGAACCACAATGGCTTAACCAGCGAATCACCGAAAAATGGTGATTATGCTAAGGACCGCGCAACTATTGAGGACGGGTCGTTCAAATATCAAGCATCAAGTAAGTTCTTTTAAATTTAACCCTACTTCATTTCCAAACTTAAAACAAAAAAATTGAAGACCCAATATAAGTTTTCAAAATTTCAATGGCAAATGCGACCCTATCGTTGTACTTTTTTCATATAAAATCTCGAACATCTAATCGCTTCAGTGTTCGCAATAAATCTTCACAAAAAGGAAGAGAAATTCGCTTCAGATGTCCTAAAATTCACAATTTTATTGCTGTGGAGTAAAATAAGCTGTATCGTGTAGATATATCTGTAGAATATAGTAGTGTTTACGTCTATTAAGTAAGTTTACCAAGAACCAAAACACACTTGTTCAAAGCTTAAAGATATTAAGATCAGAGAACATATGTGAATTGGAATCAATGCGCCTCGTCGATCATGCGTTAATGGGTAATGAAACTCTGCATTTAGTTCAACGGAAGAAAAGTGTAAAAACGATGGCAAGCAAAAAAAAGAATGTTTTTCGCCGTCCAATGACCTCGTAATTGAGACAAATATAACTAATACCTGTTCTTCGTCCAAAAAGTTCTGGTCAGTAGTCATATCTCGATATTCTATTGTAATGTCGACATGATTGAATATATAGTAACTATCCGGCTGATTGAAACGAGGCTGAAATAAGTATTTCTCAATCCTTCAATAAGCTTAATCATCTAGAAAAAGTTACAGCATATGTCCAAGTTTTCGGTCATTACGAATAATCACTGCGCTCTATACATGCAAATGTGGTTGAACTCACATCTATGGAAAAAGAACAAAAATAAGAAAAAAAGAGCAAAGTGAGGACTTTGTTAGAAAGACTAGGCGTTTAGCATTAAACAACCTGTGATAGCCTGTCCATGCAATAGGTTCCATCACATATCACAGAGATAATTGAAAATTATCCAGTCTGTATAAGGACTTACGGGGGGTCCAGGTATCTATCACGCAACTGTTTTAAACACTCGTATACATCTGGTACGAATTTGTCGACCCCAAAGCAACAGAAGGCTTGGTGATGCCAGGGCTCGTAATAGAACCAATGATCGATCTATTGTGCATTGCAGGGCACCTGTCACCATTGTGCAACACACATGTAACCTAGTTTTTGTTAAAGGGTCACTAGTGTTAGACACCAGAAGTTGGTAATTAATCCAGATGAGCCATAACTGTTTCAGTTTCAATGTCAAATATATCTTCAGAACCAACGAATATAGTAACTGTTCCTTAAACACTTCCTTATGTTACCTTACATCGTCTACAATAACTGCTGTACTTGCAATCGTTATACATCTATTCTAGTACATTCTGTAAATTGTCTCTTAACGACCATTTCATGCAGTTGCCTCGCAGGTGACTGGAAAGTATTCTATCACTGACCGACAGTTCGGGCACTGAACCAGCAGCAGTCAGCTGAATCTACTTTCCAGCATCTGCCGTCCCAAAGAAGTTTCCGAACGAGCAGCTGCGCCATTTCACATAAAGCCCTAACAGATTGTGCTAGTAGAAAAACCTTTAGAACCTCTCTCTAGGCGCTGTTTTTAGTTCCCTCTGGCAAAGCTCCACCTACTACAGAAGTAATACAGGCAGCCCATCGGCTTTCGTCTTCAAGTATTCGTAGCGCTCGTCCAGTGTTCACCTAGTCCCTCAGTTCCTCAGTGCTCCAACTCCAGTTTCCGCCTAGCTTCCTTCAAATGTTTCACGTGTTCTCATTTCAGTCTCGCTCGTATATATCCAGCTAACCACATATCGTCACATATCACATACTATTATTGTACCATTGTTGTTGTTATAAACTGTTATAAGCCAAACTCGAGGTTGTTCACGGCAGTTACGGAAAAAGTCCCGCGTGACGAATTCGTACAAAGTCGAGCATTCCACGTACAGTTGTGGCGGACAAAAGACAAATCCAACCAACTCCCTAATCTACTGGCCAACTAGCACAACGAATAAATTTGTATAGGCGAAGAATTCTGGTTTCATTCGATTAATCAAAACGAAAAGATTTGAATAAATGTCAGATTACTTGCAAGAAAGACGTGACATCTGACTATTTGGCATGTAAGTATTATCCACTCAAAAAAAAAGTAGCGCTAAACTGGCTCATGAGCTTACATGGGTTAAAGTACGCTCTAAAAGTAGCTTTTAAAAGTTCAACTTGCAAAAAAAATAAAGCTACTTATCGACTATCTTACGTCAATAACACATGCATCTCGAGGTTGTCCGTTTGAATCCACATAACAGCCCATTGGGAAGCCCGTTGTACAAACTTTCACGTCTTGCTGATTATTGAAGCAGAACGTGACCGGCATGTTGTCAACTATCCAATGATGTTGATAGTTGAGACCCATTCCGCGCTTAAGAAGCAAAAGTTTTTCTATACTCTTCACTGTGTTCGTGTACGTTTTGGTACAAACCTTAGAGCACGACTGACTTTGAAGAAATGAGATCTAAAACTCAAAAAATCAAACGTCAACTGCTCAGTTACAAAGATAGGCACAAATGAACAGTTAATAACTATTAGGTAAATGAAATGGTATTATAACAAACGTTGTAAGGGCTCGGTCGTATTCGCTCTCCAAATAGCACTTGACCCAGATTCTCCACAGGCGATTCTTCTTCAGAACCAATACAAAAATCGAAGCTGAAACTTTCTAGCTCTTCAAAATGGCACACACGATCTTGCTCCATGAAAGTTCTAGACCGTTTTTTTTTCCTGTCAATACAGTTCTACATTGTCGGACGTCATGTTAATACCATTACAAAGATCAGGGTTTGCTCCTATGGTCTATCAGTTTATTTTGCTTGTTCAGCTTTTAATGTATCTCGACCACCTTCTTTTCTTCAACATAGCTCAGTGTGAAATTAGCGTACTTGATACTTGGTACTTGAACGGCCCGTCCTCACTAGATGTGTGGGCCCCAGCACAATCACCGTTTCTCAGAGATTTGCTGGTTAAGCCATTGTGGTTCGCCGGAATCGCGAGGTCAGCCTGGCCAAAGTCTGCCCCAGATCTTTACCACCACAGGCAGTCGCAGCCGTTGTGGATCAGAGGGAGATTTGTCACTGTGCGACTTCGATACCAGGACGGTGGTGGGTATTGGTATTGGTTTACTCTTAGCTAAGCTTCCTGATGGAAACGTAGGACTCCTTCTCAGCTTGGGAGAACTTGCTGGAGGGACGAATCGCCTCGCTGTACATCGCAGTCCAACACCCAGGAAGACCTCCCAGCCACGATGAGGCCGTAAACCATTGGGAGGGAAAATAGCGTACTTCTTTATAACAAGAAATGTGGATATGTAGTAGCTGCTCCAAAAACGCTTAGCGAAAACCTCACCAAAATAACAAGAGAACATTGAAGTAATCAATATGAGAAAAATTTCTACGCTTGTGACAAACTGTTAATAAATAGCTCGTTTTCTGTCAACTGGCGATGACTTCTCAATCAGTACAATATTTGAAGGATTTCAGTTTACAGAAGAGACATGGCATGGAAATGATAACGGAAGAGTTATATACCAGTCTTTTCCATTCCATAATCTCCGTCTCGGACCACGAAATACTACCTGCAAAAAAAACCTCCCGTCATTCTACCCTCTTAAGTTCGATTTTCGATAGAAAGCATGAAGAGAGACATAACCAAGGTTCGATAATGTCACAGCTGACTTCCGTCGAGATGGAGATCACAAATAACATTTCTGCAAACATGACAACGTATCTTCACAAGGAGAAAATCTAGACCAGTGGCGGACCTCACGCTTGGTCATCATACCCAAAAAGGACGACTGATGGATCTACATAACTATTGGTTGACATACTTGTTGAGTGTATTGTACAAGCTATTCACGAATACTACCTTGTCGTGCCGTATCAAGGTCACTGGATGACGGCGCAACCAGTTGAGCAAGCACGAATTCGATAAGGATTTTGCCGCATGAACCACCTCCAAACCGTGTCCAGTGTTAAAGCGGTATGTCGGAAATAGCACCTTCTCTTAATCTTGGCTTTTGTAGACTATGAAAAAACGTTTCACAGTGTCGAAACAATGCAATCTTACCAGCGCTAGTCGACTAAGGAGTGGACCTGTCCTACATAAGAACTTAGTCTGACTGTTGTAGAAACTGCACTAGGAAAAAAACTTTCCCATTCACCTCTTACCATACCTATTGGAAAAGGATTCGACAAGGGGTCACCATACCGCCAAAAATGTTTACTGTCGCAATGCAGTGGATAATGAAGTCACTTGATTGCCCGAGAAAAGCAGAGATAACAAACTCCTATTAAATTCTCACTCCAAAGAGTATATCATCATCTTCTCAAGTACCAACAGAGAAAATGTGACGATCAATAAGCTCAACAACGCGGGAGAAAAAATAAGACCACGCATAAGACGGAGAGAGCCCAATTCATGAAAAACACATGATGCGAAGGTGAACACATCGAACTGGATAGTTCACTGATTACAGAAACCACCTCGTAAGTGTAACCCAGACGTTCAGTGAACATGGAGAACAACATGAAGAAAGAATTAGGCAAGAGAATGAGGTCAGCATGGGTCGCAATCGGGCCTCTTATAAAAGCCACTGACTTACGGAAGGACCCGAAAATCCGCGATCACCTTTTCCATTCAACCTTTCAAGTGTTCTGTTGTACAGCACAGGCGTGGGCTAATATTTCAACCACGTCAAGAATTCCAGGCACCACCTATAAAGCGCGTTTCTCAATGGTTTCCTTCAAAATCTGTCCGGCATTCACAACATTTAGCCAGAATGCGCAGCTTAAATATTCGGAGACCATCCCATTTTTGAGACCCAGGAGAATATACATCGATAGCGAAACATAAATGAGCTGGTAAATTAAGAAGAAAAACGGATGAAAAATGGAGAACACTAGAGTGAACCCCAAGAAAATGCAAACGTTTTCTTTGAGGAGTACTCAAACGGTGGGTGACGTGTTGTTCAGAACTATGGAATGGGCTTCGCGGAAGTCACAGTCTTCGATGCAGCACACAACCATGGATGAGGAATGCACGAGACAAAAACGGATGGATATTGTGCTGCGGGTCCCAGTGCCACTAAAAAACAAACCATCCAAGTCAGCAAGTTACAGGACAGACTTTGCCCTATTGCGATAATTGCACAAATAACTTTTTATAAAATGTAAGTACAACTTTTATTATACTTTGAATCGAGACTATCAAAACAGTTTAGAACGAAACTTGAAATTTTTTCGACTCCAAATGCAAAGGCGGCAGCTGCAAAGACATAAACGATGTGTTGAAAAACACCGTAGTGTCATACCAAACAAAATACCGTTTGCTCATTCGTTTTCGTGTCTAAAACTTGAGCTCTGATAGAAATACGAGGTGGAAATACTTCGTTACATCTATGAAATTAAAATTTTATCTTGGCAGAACAAGATGAAAAAGGACAAAACCCTTGGCGTTGATCAATCCATGAGGGATGCGCCATGCCTACGACTTCAACAAGCATCGTTAAAGACCAATGAATGCATAACTGGCGTTTAAAATGACTTGAAGTGGAGTAATGATGTATCGCGCCAGTGCTGCTATCCTTCCAGACAAACCTGGTACCAATTTGTCGACCCCGGAGAGATGGAGGGCTTGGTAAGCCTGGCACGCGAAGATCGATCCCATATGTGCTGCACGGCGTCTCCGAACACTGCGCTATACGAGCACATCTACGTGTAGAAAAAGGTAATCTTTTACTCTGTAGACATCTACACATTTAAATGGCTCCCATTTTAAACAACAAAGTTCAACACTAATTATGATATATGTCTACATTTGAAAGCGGCTTGTTTTTCACCAAATGCACTGTACTAGTGCACTTCAGGCACTGTGCTTCAAAGCGGTTTCCGCTATATTGGCCCTCATTCGTATCGACAGAGGTGAATCTCAGAAACGTTATAGCACTGAACAGCAGCCGTTCGAAGTCGGAGATTTTACACTGAACAATCCACGAAACCCAAAAACATGAAAAACCCATGAACAACAAGAAAAACCCATGAACAACAAAATTGCAGAAAAATCGAAGCTGTGGTATTCATAGGGAATCACAGACTGATCGCTGTCTAAATGATTGACGTACAACATCACATCGCTCTGAAATCCAAGACGTATGTGAAAATTGAAAGTGAAAAAAATGTGAAAATTCAACTCAACAGATTCAAAAACTAAACTCACCGGACATGTCGGCTTGCGATTGTGAACCTCACAAAAGTTAACTGGAGCCAATCCAGGGAGGTAGAAAGCCATGCATATCGTCGACAACACAACACATAGTGTAGTTACCCACAGCATACTGCAAAGCCAGCTACGCAAAGGAGTCGATGTATCAACTAGGAATCGCTTTCCTTCGATTTCAACAACGGCAGACTTTTCGAGAACTCCCAAAAATCACAAGAATATTAAGAATCCTTCGCAGTGAACAAACCTGCTCAACTGCTTATGCGGAAAACACAAATTCTCATGTTGCAATAAATGTTAAAGCACTTAAGATCGGCTCAGAAGTGACAAGTAATGAAAACCGATGAAACATGGAATGGAATGAGAAGAAAACACTTCATGAAAGACGGTGATGGTGATAGGGCTAAATCTGTATGGAAAGTGGAGAATCTGAATAGAGAACGCCACGTTTAGACCGATGCCACGCAATGTTACCCCTACCACACAAAGCGTTTGTCGCGTTGGTCCTGAGACGACAATAGTTTAACTGTAATAGACCATTTCGACGCTCACTTGGTAAAAATAAGCCAAACAGGAATTACAAAAATTCACCAGCTTTCTGATTACTGGTGGCATACGCTATGCGTTTTGCAGAACTTCGTGTTCAAAAGTACCTCCACCAACTCCAGCTTCTCCCGAAACCACCGAAGCTCGTCATACAATCCGTTGTAGACAGAGATTTGGCGCTGTCAGTTGAAGGAATTTATTTATTTTGTCACTGAATTTTTAACACCAAGGCTTCGTTGTTTCAATCTGAAGGAGTTAATGTTTAGTTTAAGTCTTAGGAAGGTTCTTCTTCGTTCCATGTTAGTTGAGTGATTTTAGGATTCGTTGGTGTTCTTATCGATGAGAACATCATGGGACTTGCCGAATACCAGTATTAACTAAACAGCAAGAAATGTAAGATGACAGTTTGTGACGCAGGTATAACAACCTTCCTATCTGTGGAGCGTAACATCCTAAATATTTGCTCCTTGGCGAGTCTAAGTTTCGAAGGCATAGCTGGAGACGCTACCCACTTTTCAATCAATAAAGTCGATATCTCTACCTCCATACGCTTATTGTTCATTTCTACAGCTGTGGGATTCTTTTATAGTTTACTGTATAAGTCACTGTAAACAGTAGTTTTTATATAGTACGATGAAAATTTTACAGAAGCAGCGGGATATTGCAGCAGTGGATCTTAGCATCGTATGGCTGTGACAATGTCTGGGATGTTGATATCAAGCTGGTGGAGGGCTGTTATGGACCTTTTTTGTGGATTTTTCTTCTTTTTTGTTGCTTCTTTCTTTCTAACCGACAAATCGAGGAAGTCAGGTTACGTAAGACTATGGGGAACTCGTAATTTTTCTTTAGCTTCTCATCTGATTCGGTTAAACACATCTTCCGAAGTGGACAAGGGGATGCCTCGTCAGAGTTCACGCTGCCCAAGTTCAGTTCAGTTTCGACGAAGATGTTAGAGGTGCATTGCTAAGAAGTGAACTTTGTTACGAAAACTGACTTGTCATGGCGATTGTAACTGATGTAGGCTGCAAGTTGTTGAAAATATACGAGCTAAAACTGTCTTAAAAACATCCAGTCGTGTGTTATTATATGACTTTTAACCTGGTAGACCTTTTCTCTGTTGCCATTTTTTCAGCCAAATAATGATGTCAGAGTTTCCGCTGATATTTTCGCACGACTGCAGTGTTTTTCTTATTCAGGACCTCGTAGATCAACTCCAAGTGGAGAATATTCGTACTTACTTGCTTGGATACTTGGATGGCCCGTCCTCACTGGTTGTGCGGACCCCAGCATATTCTCTACTTTTTCGGAGATTTGCTGGTTTATCCATTGTGATTCCCTAGAGTCCCCCAGGTCAGCCAGGCGAAAGTCTGCCCCAGGTCATCACCACTGCGGGCAGTCGACGCTGTTGTGGATCTAAGGGGGATTTGCCACCATGCGACTAGTTTGGTACTAGGACGGCGACGGATCTTGGTATTGGTTCACTCTTAGCTGGGCTTCCTGTGAAAACGCCGGACTCCTTTGCAGCTTGGGAGACCCTGCCAGGGGGATGAACCCTATCGCTGTACATCGCATCTCGACACCCAGGAACACCTACCAGCCACGATGAGGTGGTAAACCGTTGGTAGGAGGACTTATTCATAGCAATATAAAAGTTCGATAGTTGTTGACGTTTCTTAGCTTGACGTAAATTTTACAGTATTTATTTATACGTGGAAGGTTCAGAACACCCGTTAAACAGAGGTTTCTTTTGAAAAAGACTTTTTCTTGGTTTGCAAGCGCACAAACACGAATTTTCCTGGCTGAAGAGACGCACTAAAGGCGAATATCGACAAATCTTCTAAAGTTTTCGTTGTTGTGGAATTTGCGTAAGTGAACACATTCCTTAAAATCATAGCTATAATTGTATTCGATTGTCCTTTTATCTCTGCTGATTCGACAAGCAATAGCTCTTTTACGGTCTCAAATTATTTTTCGTGCTGTGATATTTATGAAAACTTTTTCGTAATTAAGGACGACTTATACCTTGACTATATGTTCTATGTGGTACCACTGAAATTGCGTTATTGTACAAGCTGTAGCAACGAAAATAAGGATAATGTAGATTTTCCCACTCGACTGCATCCAGTTCCGTCTATTTAAATTCTTATGATGGCTGGTTTTGACAAACTACTCTACAGAGGGCGCGTATAGCGCACTGGTCGGGGGCGCCCTGCAATACACATAGGATCGGGCCCCGCCCCTAGGGCTCACCAAGCCTTCCATTCCTCCGGGATGGGCAAATTGATACGACTTGTCTGAGAGGATAGCAGCAGTGGCTGAATACATCGGTAGGCCACCAAGAGTCATTGTATAGGGCAGATATGCATTCAGTCACCTCCAACGATGATTAATGAGGTCGAATGCATGACGCATTCCTCAAGCACTGATCAATGCCGAGAGCTTTATCCTTCTATCCTTTTTACTCTGTACTTGTCTGTTAATCTAGTTTTGGCTTAATGTGCACATTGCACTTGCATTTCTTGTTAGCTTAAGTGGACGAAGAGAGGTCGATCCGTTGACTTCTAGATAGATAAATTATACAGCTTTATTAATGTTGTCTTTTAATGGTTCTTTTCTCATTCCATTTCCGTTTTGGTAATTTGTTGCTTTCAGCCACTTGTAACGTGATTGCAAGATTCCACGATAGCCATTGTCATGTTAAACGTTGGCGCTCAGTGAAGAGTCACCTAGAATGCGAGCTGGTCCCATGTGGGTTAGTTATGCTTAGTTGTTATTGGATTTTGTTGCAGAATTCGCAAAGTCCGTGGGAAACTTATGTGGAGCCCTATGTCTCAGTTCACCAAGAGTTTCTTAATAGAATATGTTGCTGTATTTTCTCAAATCACTTATCACATACACTGCCCTAAGAGAAACAGTTTTCTTCAGATTCATCCACGTGATAATGTTAATGAAATGCGGAATTTGCGAGATCATTCCTGCTTTGATCCGCTATTTGCGAGTCATTACTTTTTTCTCCGAGTTTTGCGAGTTTAGATGCGAGCACAAATCTCTGTCCAATCAAGTCACAGTAGTTAGCTCAGCAGGTATCTTTCTTTTACAACTGTGCAAAATTTTTTTAGAGAAAGTTTTTAGGTGCGTCTTTTTTGCACGTTTGAAAACGGCAATCATGAAACCAAGGTTTTCTGCCTCTCTGGGTTAAGTAATAGTCCTTTAGATACACAGTGGCCTTTGTATTAATCCAGTCCACTCAGCAGATATAATCAACCATCATCGCTCGAGCCTACATACACAATTTCGTAATTGTGATTTTTCATAGTGATTTAGGAATGCGACTAAACTGTATTTGTTACATGTCTGGGAATATCCCCTAATTAAGCTTGACCTGTATATGTGAATGAAATGTTCTCAAGAATAATTTCACTTCATTTTTTTCAGTTGAAAGTTTGAGGTAGTCAGTGTTGTCCTCTTTTTGTGTTCCATTGCGTTTCTCACATGTCAGCATATCCACTACGGATTCGAAATAAACATTACTGAAGATTCTGATGGAAGACATAAGGAAATTTGCTGTAGCAAGAAACTCATTTTCCGCCAATGTGTTTTGAATTCTCGCCATTCTTATAGCCTAAAAATGCGGGTTCTGCTACGCTAGGCATGTTCTTCTTTGTCGAAAATGCTAGGCTATCGTAAAACACTGTAATAAATCAACTATAAAAGACAAGCTAACTAGAATAACTTTGAAATTTAAGAGCTAAGCTAACCTGAACAGTTCCATTTTCTCCACATACAGCAAGAATAACGGGTTTCATTTGTCCGAATTCTAGAAAGTCCTCGATAAAGTAGTTAAGGTGATAATTTGTCTATGGTGAAGTTAACAGATGGGATAGCTGATAGCTAAACATTTGCTTTGTGACATGGTCTCCATTATCATACCGGCGTTATTTTTTCCAGCTTATGCAGAATATAAAGGGCGCGTGTGGCGAGGCACCACAGCGACACACACGTGGAATCGATCCCCGCGCCCATGCCCCACCAAGGCTTCCATCCCTCCGGGGTAGGCAAATTGGTACCAGACTTGTCTGAGAGGATAGCAGCACTGAGTCGATACATCGGTAGGCCACTGCGAGTCATTGTAAAGGCCAGATATGCATTCAAGCGCCTCCAGCGATACTTAATGAAGTCGAATGCATGGCGCGTCCTTCAGGATTGATCAACGCCGAGGGCTTTATCCTTTTTTATCCTTCATGCAGAATATCATTTATTGAACAGTACTTGTATCCGGGACTCGGCCGAATACTCTTCAATTTTAATGCCTTACAATAAATTACGCCTGACTAGTCTGACTCATTGGATAAGTGAGTAGCACAGTGGCATCTATCAATATGCGGCAGTTACAAAAAGCCTTTTCTTCTGTACATGGTGACCCTTTTCTGGCAATTCAACTGGGTTTATTTGTTTGATCTCCTCCGGATCGTGACAAAAAGGTACGCCCTGGTACAGCAATCATAGGACTCTTACATAGAAAGTTTGATTTTATTAATAGGAGTTTGCCGAGAAAACGTAACACTGACGATTTTCCACTCATGTCCCTGAAATTGCACAATTTTCGGGCAAAAATAATTAACAAGAAAAGGCAAATATGGCTCTCCTTTGTTTAGCTCTCACATGAATATGCTGATATCATCATGTTGATGTTCATTTTATTGTTCTGCTTGTATATTCGGTATCACGACGATCACTGTTACGACAGCATATCCTGGGTTGTAATCAAGAAAAACAAACTCGTCACCGGAAGCTTGGTATCGTCATTAATGCAGTTAGCCAAAGTTGATGTTTATACTCCCACGGTTTTGAATATGTCTCCTTATTTGCATGGTTTTTTTTCTATCAAGTAACAAGCGTTCCCATTGGGTGGCTCTATGAACCAAATCTACTTTTGGATTGATCTTCTTGATGAGTCGAAATTTGGCCAAGCAGTAATAGGAACACAAATTAGGGTGTGGTGAGATGTTCTTATGACGTCCGAGTGAGGGACTACTGCCGCTTTATGTTGCAACGATAGCGTGTGGTGCAATCACTATCTTTACGGCAATAAGAGCAGTTTGGTAACGGTGGTCAGCTGGTTTCAAGAGTCTCTCAAACAGTTTGAGATGTCCAAAATGCACGAACAAGGGGACGCGATAACTTTCTTGTGATAATCTACGATTCTATTTTTGTTGTTCTTTATTATAAGCCAGAATTTGCTGTCGTAACAGTGGTCATTGTGATGGCAAATATAGAAGCAGGGCGGTGAAACGAACATCGACATAATGATACCAGAAGATTCATATGAGATCACTTAGACAAGGAAGAGCCATAGATGCCTCTATCATTAGTTTTTCGTAACCCAAAATGGTGGAATTTCAAAGACATGGGCTGAAATTCATCGATGTTACGTTTTCCGAGCAGACTCCCTATTAGTGAAATAAAATTTTTTCACTTAAGTTTCCTATGATCACTGCATTAGGGAGTACCTTTTGCCACAATCCGGAAGGGATTAAATAAATGAACCCAGTTGAGTTACCAGAAAAGGCTTACCGTGTACAGAAGAAAAGAGTTTCCATAATTGCTGCATTTTGAAGGAAGCCATTGTGCTACTCACTTAGCCAATGAGTCAGCGTAGCAACAATGAGCAGCGGTTCCACTTCCATCTGCATTTACATCTGCTCTTGGATTAAAGGATGGCAACCAGATTCTTTCAGAGAAATGAGACTCAAGAATTAGGCCCCAGCTTACAGTTGTTACAAGTGTTTCCCCAAAAATTTATGTAGATTCCTTTCGATCTCGCCTTCCAACACCACCTCCTACTGTAATTCTATGACCTCATGTCATCTAAAGTTTACCCTCTTCACTAATGCTTCTCACTGTGAATATATCGTGAACAGTTTCCGAATTATCTAAAGCATTTTCGGCAATCTTTGGAATTCCGCCGCGGATCTCACTCATACAGAGATCTCACGCCCGCAAGTGGCGATGCTAGGTGGCGTGTCACCAGGTAGCAGATAGGGGGAAAATCGTGGACAAAAGCGATTAGTCCCTTATGAACAGAAATACGATATTCATTAATGCACATGGAGAACAAACGCAAAATAATACTTCGGTTCTTGTTCGCACCAACTGCACCATCCGCTATAGAATAGCGGTCTATACCTTGTAGAATTCAAATTACTGGGAAGCCCGTCACTGGTTCTTTCTTATTTAGCAATCTCTAGCATCAATAAAACGCCTTCTTATTCAATCAACATATTGTGCAAACGCTCCACACAGACTAGTCACCTTTTGTTTACTGCCCATTCTTTTTTTTCACGACAGGGTGTAACGTGAAATATAACCACAATGATGCTGAGATATTCGCAAAACTCCGGACCGCAGGTGCTTGAGGTGGGGATCGAACGCGCTTTTACCCTATCCAGTGGCTAACTTCGCATCACATCCTGCTATGAAAAAAAAGGAAAGGCACTAAATAAAAAAGTGATTTGATTGTGATTTATACTACAGCCTTGTCTTAACTGGGTTCAATGCCATTTTGTGCTCCCCAGATTAACCCTATTGACGGGTAATTGCAAATAGCACCTATAAAGAAACAAGAGGCTAAGGGAAAAGCGAAATGAAGGACCCGCATGGTATGACGGTGAACGCATTAGCTCCCGGAAAGGGTAGTAGCGTGTTTGATCTCCCACTGCAGACACTTGCTGTTCGTAGTTTTGCAATTATCTCAGCATCGTTGCAGTTATATCTCACACGAAATTTTTGAACTTGATTTAAGCGTGGGTGGACGAAAGCTTACCCCTTAGTTGTTTGCCGGCACCACTTGGTATGTAGTTGTTTTTGGGTGTTAAGGTGTGACATGCATGAGCGAATACGCAGGCAATGACCTCATCTCAGATGATTAACATTTACATCCTGAATCTCAGCTACTATTTGTTTCGCCACCTTTTTATCAAAAAAGGTGAAGAATGGGTGTGATATCAACTGCCTTGCTATTAATGTAACACGAGCGAAACGAACCAATCAACGCGCGATGAACGAATGGGGTATTCTAGCATACTTGTTTTGAAATCATTCTCCCACATGAGGTAGAAGCTCTTCCCAATTCCTGAGCTTTTCTATTCAGCAGAAAATCGCTACCTTGTATAGTAAGCGGAGTCTGAGTTCGGCTACGTTTTGCAACTCTGCCTTTGCTTCTTATTGATTTGGAGTCTAAGCCTAACTTTCTTAACATCCCGAGATCCCATTCCAAGTCGATAACTTCAATCCCAAATCTATTTACTAACGACAGCATGGTTTTTACGTTAGACGACCACTGGATATGGGGGATAAAGTGGACCCATTGTTCACAAAGCTCAAATTTTTATTAAGAAAGATTAAAAAGAACACGTATGTTGGACCACGATTATCACTTTGTCGCAGTTCATTCTGGCGGCCATCGTGAGTAGTGGACCATTCTAAGTTGTTTTTCCTTAAGTCGAGCAGAACGACGGGGAAGCTGAAAGAGACTGGACTAAGGAGAGTAAGTCAGTGCAAACTTCGATCACTTGGTAGCAACAACAGCAGTTCCTGTTATACAGGCAGCCCATAAAATGATAGAAACATACCATCTGAGTATCGACGGGCGAAGAGCAGTCGCCGTACGAATACTTGCGTTTACGCGACATTAGCTGTTAACAATACTTTGTAATGGCATTGGATGTACAAAACCTTTTGCGCAAATGGTCTTTTATAACGAACCTTGGTCCTTTTCTTATCTTCATTCGTAGGAGATTGTGACGTCCGATTTTCATTTTCTTCGCCACCATTGGACGTTTCCTTTATTTCGGAACCATTTACCACTTCCTCCGTCAGTGGGTGCTAAATGAAGCACTAGAATTTTCAGCCAGAAATACCTTACAAGAAAAGTTATACAAATAGTTTGCAAAGAAGAGCTTGCAAGCTGGATTCTTGTAGAATTAAGGGAAAAAAACGCTTGTAATTGTTCTGTATATGAACTCATGTTTGTTTAGAATAATATACATTCTGCTTTCTGTGACATAAAAGTCGAGAATTCCCTTCTCAATGGTGTTCACGTGGCTAGGCATGTGATCGCGATTATTCTAAGCGCTTTCAACATGTCTCGAGAGGAAGTCGAAATCCATGAAGGAAATTCACTTTTCCCAACGTTTCCCTTGAGCAAGGTTAAAAAATAGGTCTTCCCTTCTTTACTACATGTTAACTCAGGACAAAGAGATGAGCAATTATTGGAGAAATCACCCAAAATGATAAGTGATAGAAGACTTTAAGGTCTTACGTTCTCGTTAGAACAATTGTGGACTCCATCATGATCCCTTTTTCCCTCGTCAAAAAAGTCGTCCATATCTACAGTCGTCATCATGTCGGAACCCTGAAACTTTTCAATAACTGTTCACAACAAAATGTTTTCACAAATGAAAAAATCTAACAATAACAGGGAAGTAGAACTTTAAGCTCTGAACCAGAAACGTTCTTGAAAGACGTCCGTCAGAGAATCTAAGTCTCGAACCTCCTATGAAAAGAACTGGCTCCACATTGACAAAAAAACATGTTTTGTTATAGAAAAAAAAACAGTATGGATATATACATATATAACGCGGCTCATTCCAAGGAGGAAAAAATATGGCACAAATCAGCCTGAGTAGGACACGAAAATCGTTCCTAAAATTGGTATGCAACGACTGTGTGTGTGCCTAGTGATTTGCCATTTACAAATTCAGACAAATCATCTCAACAGATCTGTCGATCACAAACGTAGATGTACTACATCAATGCACTGAAAAATACCTAAGAATTTCAGATTTCTGCTCCAGGTGACCAGCCTTTTGTCTTGAGGCTTAAGCAAAAATTATCAGCTCTTTACTGATTTTCATCTCTAGCTTTGACACCGTTCTCGGCCCCAATAGCGACTACTCCTGTGTTAAGCGACGAAGGGAACAATTTTGTCTAAAATGCCAAAAATGATAGAGATTGCCAACAATTCCTGAACTCGTGGTGTCACCGTCCCACATTTTTGCTCCAATTTAGTTATCATGTCGGAAAGACGAAGAAAAAAAAGTGGGCATTGTTGCAATATGAAGGTCCCAAGCACTGCAAGGCTGTTAAAGATTCATCGCCTGCGGCGATTCCGAGGTCGCTCATAAAAGACGAGGAAAATGTTAGGTGACCAGTGAAGGACACAAGCTTCCTAATAGATTCTTGTCATTGATTCCTACCTGCTGTTTAATTTTGGCAAATTCGAATGGCACTGAATGCTGAATACACACGCCGCGACATTGCTGCATAAAAAAGTATGCAGAAAAACATTACCTGATTACACTTTGGATCGACTGTCATGTCCACGGTCATTGTTTCCATATGACCACTCTGTTCATCAGTTCCACGTTCCATGCTCTCACTCATTGTTTCAAACTAGAAGCACAGTGTTGGGCTCAAGAAAGGAACGATCGACACTTGAGAAATGTAGGCGAAATGCCGAGGAGGAACTACCAAAACAACAGGCACAGTGACAAATGTGAATATTTAAAGATAGGAAACGTACAGAAACGCGAGAAAAAAAATGAAATCAAGAAACTGATATTGGTTTATATACGTCTTATTCATGCTTATCATCAGCATTTACACGTCACTATTAACGTGTGGAACACGTTCAGTTCGAGCATGGACCGAAGTTCACATGTTAAGGCAGATTTCAGGGTAAATCGCGATACCGTCTGACTGGAGTAAATATTGATTGAGGATCGCTACCTGCGTTCTCACATGGTGGCATCACGTACATCTGCTAGCTTGTTCGATTGTAGTTCATGAACTCTGCGTCCAGACCTAAAACCACCTGTACCTACAACTTTCAGCACCGTTGCTTTAGATACGCTACTTCTATAATGCGGTGTCGTTTACAGACACGCTTTTCATCATATGGAAATGGTTTTTGAAAATGCTTAAGATTTCCCGAACCATGGAAACATCTGGTTGACTACGAATTTGTACGATACAGCAGCGATGTGTGAGAGTGGTATAATTGCGTTGTCACAGTCGTCTACTCGTGACTCAATACACATTGCAACACCCAAAGACTGAAAGATTGACCCAAGTCGTATGCTCTTTCTTTTCACATCTTTAGGTTTTTTGAATTTCCAAGTGCGCTGACGATCACCCGTGGCCACATTAACGAATGCCGAACCATTCAGTAATACTAACTTTTTTATTTGCTGCATGCTGTAATTTCCCACGGCAGGGTATGATGCGAAATACAACCACAATGATGCTGAGATATTTGGAAAACTCTGGACCGCAGGCGTCTGCGGTGGGGAACGAACGCGCTATTATCCTTTCCGGGCCTAACGCGTTCACCACCATAGCATGCTGGCCATTGTTTTTCCTGTCTCTCAGCTAGTTCTATCCATCAGTGCCATTAACGATCATTCGTCAACGGGATTGATCTGAGGAGCCCAAATGGGCATTGAACCTAGTTAAGCTGAGGCTTTAGTTGGGATCGCAATGCTAACTTTTTCTATTTGCTGCCGAGGAGAGGCTGCAGAAATCTCAAAACCGTTTTAAGGTACCAAAATCACAAAGGGTTGTAGTAATGATCCGTACTTTTGACACATAAACATAAGGATTGCCCATTCTAAGAATATAAATACAATGGATTCTCTGTGACAAGAAAATGTTAGCAACTAGTGTCTACTGTGAAACTACCTACTGTCGAAATAAAACTAAACTGCCATCTGTGAAAACCGCTCGTGATACTGCAAATGGACAAATTGTCGTAGCATACAATAATACAGGCGCTCAAGAACCTTCGTCAACATGAGATTGATCATGAAGATCGATTTCTTTCAGCAAAAGAGACCACGGTTAAAGATTAGCGGTTAAAAAGACGTGAACCAATACTGAGCTTTACGACTTTTGTCGCACAGACCCTCAATTAAAGTTGGTACTGGACTGTTCCGTAAAGCTTTTAATAGCTTTATAAATTTGCTGCAGATTTGTCTGGGCTCAGCTCATTCATTTAAGTCCATAAATCCACAATGGAGCATCCTAGCGCTGCTGGACTCAAAGCAGAATGGACTCGATCAGTATTAAACGATATCCGTAAACACAACAACAACCCTCAAGCAGCAAATTGTCCAACATGTAAAAAGTTGAAGGATTTCAGTGGATAATGGATACGAAGAAACTAATGCTGCAGGTGATCGAAAGCTATAACTAAGAGGAGCTTTTCGTAGATATGAGCGAACAGATAGCTTTCGACTTACATCAGGAAAACAAGGAAGTGGCGCTAATTTTTTTTCGTAGTTAAGTATGTTTTCAACCCAGTGTCAAAAGGAAGACCAAGCGAAGGATTCGGTGCCGAAATATACTTTCTCAGATCTACATCGTGGCGAGAAACTGGATACGCCTCTGCAAGCTTAAGTCAGGACCGGGACGATCATACTGCTCAACCAGCAGTAGATCAGCCTCAGTACCCCCGCACACTGGGTGCTTCCGTTTATGATGCCAAGCGGTGAACAGGTTGGTGAGAGGCCACCATGTCTCGGACTACGCAGGACGCTACCTGGGATCGGATCTGATCAACACACGCACAAGACATCAAGGAGATTGTTTCTTACTCCGCATGTATGAAGCCAGAACTCCCTCCACAGACGCCAATCTTCACGCGGTTCTAGAAGCCGAAAATCGCATAAAATGTTATGTGATTGCATGTCAATAAACGAAAAACTGGAAGACTGAAATACGCCAACTAAACAACGGAACTCTTGTAATCCGCGGAGAAAAGGTCCCGTTACATAACGTCGGTGGCGTAGACTTTATAGCCCACTTGTCCATTGTCCATCTCGTCGACTCGTACGAGATCCTTCCTCCTCGCATGGCCGCACTCCGTCTTCAAGTGACGCGTTATATGAACATTATAATCATCGTTGCTACTCATCGAGCGATGTTGCTGATGAGCACGAATGAAACACATTCTACTATAAGTTGGAGAACGTTATCGACAATGATAGAGTATAAGATAATTATCTTGTCGGAGACTGTAACACCATAATAAGAAAGGCCAACGAGAGCAAATACAGGATCGCAAATTTTGGATTAGGCGAAAGGCATGGGAATGGAAACCGTCTCGCAGAGCTCCTGTTTTCAGCATGTCTGCTAAGGAAAAAATGAGAGCCATTCAACATGCGGTATTCCATCCATTGGAACATGACGATGTTCCTAAATACGTTGGAGTTTTTTGGATACCAGGACTTCGTTTGGAGTCTAAAAATTTAGGTCCAATATTCATTCCTTTGAAAAATTCTGGTACTAAACAACTTCTAAACCAATTTGCAGTGTTAAAAAAGCCATAGTTGCCTTGAAATCGATGAGACAAGGACTTGTATAAGCCAGTCACATTTTCAACTCTTATGTATTCTACTTATCGATGAATTCCCAGCAGTTAGCGAGAAAATCAGCTTGGGACTTGAAGTGTTGCATGCGCTGCACATACCAAAGCAATATTTTTTGCAAGCCAACCTTCGTTTAATCTCAGCATAAACGATCAACGCATTTTTACAATGATAAAGGAGGCTCACTGCGAGGATCCAAATCGCAAGAATGGACGGATGTGGACAAACGACTCCAGTCATTCCTGCTCTGAAGAAGGCAAAGGGCCCGAAACGTTAGCCGAATAAAGACTTTGTAAGGACGTCATGTAAGCTAAGCTATCTAAAAGAAAAACAAAGGAAACAAATGAATCAAGGGTTGGGTGGGAAACCTGAGATGCTGTTCGTGTTTTTCAATCCACTGGAGCTCGTTGAATAACACTGGCACGCCTTGGCGACGAATGGAGAACACTGTAGGAGCAGGGTCGTGTTAATTGTTAACTAAGAGACCATAAAGATAAAGGTTAGAGAAGACCGTTCTTAGAGTAACTAGAAAGCTGGTGTTTTACAACGATCCATCAAGGGGTTCCAGCTCTGAAGAAACTCACGCAGTTGAAAGACTAGATGTATAAATCACGATAAATAGAAAACCCACAAAGACCAGTGACTTTCTCTTGTGAAGACCTAGAAATGCCTAAGCAGAGTTCCATTCGACCAGACATCAATTGCAACCATGGAGAAGCCGAAAGCCTCTAGTAGGTTGAAGCGAAACGTAAATCTGAAGAATGTATTCGATCACGGATGCTGGACAACGAAATGAATAAAAAACAGTACTGGGGAATCGAACGTCTGAAGACGGATTACATAAACTAAAAAAGTGAACAATGGATAGGCAAATAAACACGTAAAAAAGACAAGCCTTCTATTCGGTTTCGTGTAACAATGACGAGACAAAGCACATTACTACAGAGTATTCTCTAACACCACCTTTTCTTGTGTTCCTAATCAATGTAGATCGATGTCTGCTCTCGTGATCTGGTCTTTGTTGCAACTATTGGTGACGGTTCTACCTGTTCACCTACTCGGCTCGTCTTCAGTGTTACCCTTCTTTGTGTATTAAGTACGACGATAGGGACGGCTGGGTAATGTACAAGTATGTTTGCTAGTTCCTCATGCCACGCGCTATTTCACCCTGGGCAGTATTTGCACCCACCAACCAGGATCTCGTTCTCGTTGTGCTAAATGTAGAAGGATTTTATATCTCAAAGCTAGCCACACAATTGTCAGTATACTGGATAAAATTGTTGGCCTCATCACTGAATAGTAACCAACATATTTCCACTGCTTTATGCTACTTATGTTCTTACTTCCTGATTTCTGTAGTGCTAGACTTGAACTGTTGTTGTATTTCACTGTATAAATGAATCACGAGACATGAAAAACTACAACGCTATACGAGTTCTCTTTACACTGTTTGAGGTTAAAAAACCAATTAGTGAGGAGAAGTACAGCGTAACGCTAGGCAACCGCATTGAAGCGTCGCCATTAAGTATCATATTTTATGAATTATTGTTTTACGTATAGAACTTAGTTGTGAATAAGGAATTATTCACTAATGCTATCGTTTTTTGAAGAATTTGCTAAAATGAAAGACTCTCTCGATGCTGTTTTCTTATCGATCTGAATTTAACAGAACCATTCGATCTTGCCATGTCTACCCTGCCGTCACTAAGTGGGGCCGTACTTATAGCCCATTCACAACAAGTTATTTCGTGTTTACGTTTCAGTGAATGTTCCCATTTCTTACTTTTCACTCCCCAGTTCCAACATATGCTGCGATAGGCGTAATCGCTTTCTCATTCATTTGATTACGCTTCATTTAATCTCTGGTATTACGGAAGGAAAAACCACAACACCTGCAACTAGGTGTTCTGCTTGAAACACTGCCAGTAAAATAATCCATACATGGCTCGCACATGCTTTTCTATAAGCTTATCTTCCGATATATGAAAAAATCCTGTGAAAATGAAGTAAAATTTGATAGAAACACGTTGTCGCGAACGTATTAGGAAATCTACGACGACAGAGATCCGCGTGTAGAATGAGTTTAGCAGTGAAACAAGTTCATTGTATCACGATTGATTCCATGCTTATTTCACTTTGATAGATTTTCAAGTACATTTGAATAAATGAATGGTTTATTTTCACGAAAAGCTGGTATGTCATCCTCTTGATAGTTCTCCTGGTGAAGTCCCAGGAAGCCCTTATCACGGTGTCCCCACGAAATGGTCGCCACGGGTAATCGTTAGCCCGCTTTGAATTAGAAACAAGTTTGTCGCCTCGCTAATCTGCTTCTGTCTAGTGATAATACTATCAGTTCCGTTCTAGCAGGGCTAGTGTTACGTCTCATTTATTCGTAGAATATAATATATTGTAGAACAAATTCATTAACAAATTTTCAAATACGAAAGCCTTTTCTGGCGTTCGGTAACTACTTGAGTTGTACTTCATTCCCAACAACGCATATTTTTCACTAAAAACTTGCTGTGATATGAGTACAAACTGTGGCCCTACGTTAAACTTCGCTCTCATGACCAACTGTCCACTTATCAGTACCTTCTCCTCGCTTTTTTCTGGATCATGGTTATGTTGTTTCTTATTAGTCTTTACTGTCGTACATTTCCAATCGACTGCAAGAACGGCTTGCTTATTTATTGTGAAATCGTCTTGTCCTTTATCCAGTACCTTCGCCACTGGGTGCTTATCAACGTCTTTTAGATAATAGGTTGATTTCATAAACATTAAAATATCATGGTATCAATGTGGTTAAGTTCATTTTGATTTAGTTCTCGTTGTTAAAATATCCAGAATCTGGATGAAATCCTGCAAAATGTGTAAGATAAGTTCAACGAAGCTGAGATATTTGCAAAACTCTGGACCGCAGGTGCCTGTGGTGGGGGAACGAACGCGCTATTGTCCTTTCCGAGGAGTAACGCGTTCACCACCACACCATGCGGGTCCTTCGTTTCGCCTTTCTCTCAGCTAGTTCTATCGATCTTTTTTGCCATCAGCAATCACCCGTCAACAGGATTGATCTGGGGAGCTCAGTTGGATCGTGAGATCTCTCACCATCACATCAGTGTTGATTGCAGAATACTTTTCATTCGTCTGGTTGTCTTGCAGCAGTTATCCGTAGCATTGGATCTTCTTCCGTGCTGCTGCTCACAATTTAAAGAAAAATTGAGCACGGTAAAAACGCTTTAAAAAATGAACAGTTGGTACTAATATGTTCATGGCTTATTGATGAAGTGATATAAAACTAATCCCATATAATGGTAAGGCCGATGTCGGGATGATTTCTCCTGTAGCACTTTGACAAAGTTGCCTTCGAATTTTATTGCAGATTCGGTGCGCTAAAAACGTGCTGTTTCATCGTTTGACAGAATTTCAGTTACCTGGGAAACCAGCTTCGGCATATTTAGCGCCGCAATCCCCACCTGTGGAGGCAGTCCTGGACTTAAATCAAACTGTCAATCCGCAAAAACGTCGGTGTTCATCGTTCTCTGTTGACACTGCACTTAGTTTTACAAATTATCCAGTAGTGACGTTGTGCGCTTAGATGCTCGGGTTTCAGGAAGTTAGTGTTCTCTTGCAGCAACTCATTCCAAAAATACTTTTTTGGAATTTCACGCTAATTTGCTTAGCTGATTCGTAATAATTCAATGAGATCTCGTATTTTTTTAAGTACCCTTCTGGTAGTGATGACAATTAACCTTGTGATATCTACTGGTGTAACGTCGCACACCTTGATTTTACCGCTGTTGTTAAGACGCCTGGATCTTGCGTAAATAAATTGCCTGGTAAGTTGACGTGTCTTCCAAAGGGACGAAAGTGCATCTGTCACTCTGTGAGCTTTAATTCTTATTAAAATCCAGATAGCGTTCGAAAATTTATTTAGCTGTACTTTAGGAATGACGGAACTTTCTAGTAAAGTCTCACTGACTCACGCAATCTCTTCAATGGAAAAAATATTCCCGCAAGCGTACATGTTTTATCCTCGTTCATTCTTTTTGCCAGCTCATTATGAGGATCTTAAGGTAAGCCTCTAGAACACCTTTTTACATTTTTCAGACATGAATGGTGTGTTCTCAATATAAGTGTATAGGAGAATACTTTTTTTATTTACAGGGCTTGCAGTTAGTTTTTATGTGGAAACGTTTAGGTTTAAAGTGATTCTTCCGACGGTCTTCAAATTACTAGTTCCATGTCGTTGAGTCGCTAAGGTTTGTTATCAAGAAACCTTTTTTGAAATCTATCCAGTCATTCTTAGACCTACTGGAAAGAGACGTTACTACGTCATAAAGAGCAAGGCCGAGACGAGGAGCCATATTTTATCGTTAAGCCTAATGATGATACGAGTCGTTTCCATTTTCATACGATAGTTGTTAAATTAGTGACTAATTCTTCACTGAAATTTACTTTTTCGTTTGATATTGAGTTATTATTTCACGATTCAAATTTTATCGATGGTGTTGAGGAAGTCTGTTTAGGAGGGCAGAGTAACGGGATTAACTTAATTAACGGTCTAAGTCAGATTAGAGATCCAACGATGGAACAACTCGTACAGGTAAGTACAGTTTCTTCTCTAGAATTCACTGTATCATTTCTGATCTACAAACGTGTATGAGTTTCTCTGTGTTTGACGTTGCGTTGTTCCTAGAAGGACTGGATTTATTGCATTGAATTGGGCTAACGAGTATAGCTATAAATTAAAGAAATGGATTAATTTGAGGGAACAAGAAATATAAGAGGGAACCACAAGAAATCAACAGTGAAGCGTTATGGATGATATTGTTTTGTGCGTAGAATTTTTCACCCATTGGAACAGGAGTATGTATCGGATCCATTCCTCGTGAAGGACCAACTGGAATTCGATTTTCATGTCTACGGACTGATTGAAAGCCTCAATCCTTTGTCAATATACGTTTCCAGAGAAGGTATGTCTTCTTTTTAGTTGAAATTATAGTTATGCTCTATTTTAAGGATGTGGTCGTCGACAACCTCCTTAGCAAATTGTTCAACGACTTTGTCAGATGTTATAGTACGCTGAATGGACAGATCTGTCCGTGCTTTTTACCACTAATGTGAACAAGCCATAGACAGCCATGGGTCGTCTTTTTTTTCGAGATTTTATCAACGCCACCTCATGTCTTCTTTAAGGTGTGCAATGATTTTATGGAAGAGTTACTTTAGTATTGGAATTATTTTACTGAAAAACAGTTTACAATGTAAGAAATTTCTCAACTGATTTTACAATATCACTGTTAGACTGCTTAAACGTGCTTGGTTCGACCCTCTCCCCATGTTTCATGCCTTCTTTTTTCTTCCGCTTTTCTGTTCTTTATATATCGTGAAGGTGGATAGGTAAAATTAGAAACAAATAGATTTTCTTTTTACATAGGTATGGTTCGTTTTTGTGCAATGAAATATTCAACAACTTTTTTTCACATCTTACGAACTATTCGTTAAATAAAGTAAGCCAAACCTACGTTCACAGTAATTCACTCGAAGACCAAGTTACAGGCAGGAATGTGTACTTGTTCTAACCAAAATATGGGTCACCAAGCACCCTTTTCTTTTAAGGCTTTCACAGTGTTGTAGAGGTGCTGTCAATGCTTTCACTTCTATGATCGTCAGTTTTGCGGCATGCAAAATTTTCTCTAGCAGTAAATAGTGCTTGTCACGAAATAAAGCAGAGGATTCTTGCTACTCAGCAATTCTTTTCTGATTCTCTACACTAGGGTGGATATTGTATTGAATTCCTATAATAGTGGAAAGGTTTCCTTTGTTTATTTAGCATTTACCAATTCGCAGTTGATTTTTAGGAAGCAAACACCTGCTTCCAACTGTGTTTTATCAAATAGGTGTGTGTGGCATAGAAACTAAGAAGCTTTGGCACGATGTGATGCTCATAATCGTGAAAACTGTGCTGGCAGTGGTTCCAGAAATAATGATTCATTACGAACATCAATTTCACCGCAAACGTGGACCACAGTGCTTCCAGGTGCTTTTGATTGTTTGTTTTTTTCTGGATGTGAAGTTGTGCCGGGGAAAATTTGCGTTAGTGGAATGCATCTGTAGAAACGACCATTCGAGAAAAAAGCGATTCTTATATGCAGTGCTAGCGAAGCCTATTTGCGCCACGAAAATCTGAAGGAAAGTGATTTAGTTTTCAGCGATTTTCATAGGTAACAAGAGAAAGTGTTTAAGAACTATAAACAGTTCTAAATGCTTTCCCACGTAGTAAGTTGATTCAAAATTGTTTTGGTGGTTATTCCGGTATTATGCCTGTACAAGTCGTTTCCGGGTAAGCCTATAACACATCGCACCGATATCAGCTGTTACAAATCAACATTCATTATGTCTTCCAAGCGGCTTCTCCTAGAATATTTTCATCTACATGGAATTCCAGCTACTGTTGTCACCTCTTCACATCAAGTACTCACATAAGACGCATGTTCTCGTTCATCACGTCAGAATATATTTCGTAGAGGTTTAACATACGGGTGTGCCATTGATAGATGTGACTACCTGTTCTGGTTCTGAGAATATTGTGATAGTGCTTTTTGGACAGTGCTTAAACTTCGCGTTTCCCGCTAGGAGGACTGTTGATATCTTTAGAGTAGTTCTTTTCCAACACCCCTTCGACAATTTTTTTCGTTTTTGTAGTTTCTTTTGTGCTAGGTTTCCTCATCGGGCTTCATTGGCAGCTTTGTGAGCTCAGGTGCAGTTGGATCTACTTCTCGCTTTCTCTTCTTGAGAAAGTTTCGGTGGATATACAGATCTGTTCTGAACCTTTAATTCATGAACTCCATCATATTTGATATAATTTTGTTCTCGTTTTTACTTTTTGTTTTGATAAGCAGGATTCTTAAGTTTCCGCCAGAGCTTTCCTGAGCTGCCACTCATTTACAAAAGGGCTGGATTCGCAGAATTCTTTTTCCGTAAACGATTTGCACTTTTCTTCTCTGATGATGCGACATGAAACTTCCCTACACGCGGCTATATGTATGCAAAAAGAACGCAGTGGTCGAACCCAAAGCATAATGATAGCATTAACGCAGTGTCAAGGAAAGCATCTCCTTCTGTTTGGAAGGATGAAGTTGGTCTTCGCGAAAGCAGTGTCATTCGCCGATTTATGCATCCGTTTGCGATTTCCTTTCTTTCCAAAACAAAAATTTTCACTGAGTGGGTGTTCTGTAGGTCGGAGCCCGGCTAGGCGCTTCCGTTCTTGCTTTTTCATCAACTAATGCTGGGAAACCTAATACAAGCATAGTTAAAGAGCTCTAAGGTTTATGCGGACGAAAATGCGGTACTTCTATGATTGGTTAGTTTTTCCGGAGATTTGAATCTGCTCCACCTGGCGGTTATGTAACATCTCCCATGTAAGCTATTGTTGAACTATAAACCAAAACTAAAAGCGCTGAACTGAAATATGTTAATCTAGTCTACCTTCACTTTTGTCTGTATTCCTGCTAACATTTGAGATTGTTGGATTTGATATAATGGTCCGTGAGGACGGATCACTCGTACTTCTTGATGTTAAAGCATCGCCATCGTTGTCCATCGAGCAAAGTCCACGCAATAACAGTAGCAAAAAGAGCATTGTAGATGAGGTTTATCTATGATTGCTTTTGTTTTATTTTTTGGCTTTGTAGCACCACATGTTGCATTAAGGGGTTATTAAAATTCCTCTTGTTCGCGACACACTACTCCTTGTTACAGGTCAATTACTCGAAGCAACGAAACCCGCAAGGTTAGCGTTCATTTGCTGGAAATGAGCTATTTGACTTTAATAGTTTTAAGTTTTGTTTCTATTTTTTGTAATGGTAGAACTGTTATTGTGCTCTCTTTAGCTCCACTGCTCAAGGAAGCTCGCGATCGACAGACGATTTGAAAGTCCTAAAAATGGCTAAAAGACCTTACCTTAGTGAGGTAAAGTGTTTTATCTTTTTTTTAAACATTTCGGATTTCTGAAGTCGTGTCTTATGTTGTTGTTAAGATACTCCCTAATCGCTATGGCTGCGAGGTCGCAGATTTACTGTTTTTCGATCAGATGGTGCACATATTTATGCAGTACGCAAATCTTCGTCTGTCGACCACTATAGGTGTGCCGAGCCTGAAGCGCATAATTAAGTAAGTTTATTAGTTCGTTTTGTTGCTTCTTTCCTGCTATGAATTGGTAGTTGTCATCGAAAACACTAATTGTCTTTGTATTTACTGTGTTATTTTCTAGAGATTGCGGAATTCAGCAGTACTTCATTGGAAACGAAGTTGAGAGAAAGATTAAGGAAATAAGCGAGTTAAAACTGCCATACGAATATTGAAGGTGAAGGTGTCTGTAGTCCTTTATTAACATTCTAAGTGCTGCGGAATTTTTTTAGAGGCATTTTACGTTTTCTTCCAGATCTCTCGTTTCATGGCTTCGTCCACTTCATGATTTTTCTTGCAAATCGTCGTTTTCATGGTGAACCAACGTAACAGGATAGACTTAAATGTTCGATAAAGACGAGCGTAAGTGCTCTTCGACACAAAGGAGTACGATCACGGCGCCTGCGTCGAGAAGAAGTACACGAAAAATCTGGAGGGTTGGTTTTATTTTATCTATTTTCGGATTTCCACTTTGTGACTTCTTAAAACAATAAATGCCGTGTTTTGCATTACCTCCATCATCCGTCGTCCCGCTGATTGCCCACTGACTCGAGCGGACGCCGATAAACCTTCCATTTATCCTTGCGCGTTCATAAGTATCCGCGTGTTCTCCTGGCTCTAGGGACTTGCTAGGGATCACATCTTTCTTCTGGTGTCTTTCTGACAAGCTCTGACCATGGCTTAGGTGGTCTTCTTTCTGTTCGTCTCGCATCCAGAGAAATCGGGTTGATAACGGCTTTTGTCCATCGGTTGTCTCTCCTAAACATTACGTGTGCAGCCCAGTATATCTTCGACAGTTCGATAGATAGGACGGCGTTTTTGAAATTTAGTCGTAGACGTAAGTCAGAGTTTGGAATTCTTCCTCTCATTTGCGTTTTGAGGAAAACTCCTAGCATCGTCATTTCCACTACGCGCTTTGTAACGCAGTTTGTTCTTTCATGGTGTTTACATGGCGAACAGATGTCTGACGCACACGTCAGGGCAGGAGGAATCATAGTTTGGGATTGGCCATGGATTCAGATGTTCTTTAGACTCTTCACTCCATGTCTTGATAGCTTCCCAAGCTCCTCGATCCCTCTTCTTCAACTCTGGGGGCTAAGTCGTTCATAATATTGATTTCAAGAGCTAGACACACGTAGATGGAGCATTCGAAAATACTACGCTGAACATGAGCGAAGCATACGAGCTCAATTCGTTCGTCATTCATGAACATCGTTTTTCCGCTATTTTATCGAATTCTAATCTTTCCAATGGCACTTTCAAAGTAGGCTAGCATTCGTTCCGCCTGCCCAATCCTTGAAGTTGTAAAAGCTGCGTCATAAGCAAAGCGAAGATGAGATAATTGTCGAGCATGAATTTTTACTCCCCATGTTGCCCGATTTCAGTGTTTGCAAGACGTAGCAGCAAAGAATTTTGGCAAAGAGTTATCGCCTTGCCTAATCCATCTCGTTACCTCTAAGTTACTGTCGTTGTAGAATGGCGATATTTTGGAAGTGACTTTCTTATACAACTTGCCAAGAATCTTTTTATACCGAATAGAGATGCCCGGCTGTCCTGCACATCCATGCACGACTGCTTCATTCTCATCTGGATCAAATGCTCTTTCCTAACCGATGAGAGTGATAGAGAGCGGTCTCTTGTATTATCGCTATTCTTCACTGAGCTTCATTATCGTATGGATGGGTAACAGCGATATCGGTTGGACAAAATTTTCGATATGCTACTATGTGGTCTATTTCGCTATGCTACTTCCCATTGGGAGACTTCCATGTTCAGAGTTCAGAGATGGGCTTCTGCAATGCGAGTCCGCATGGATGGCCTTGCTGTATGAATCAAGCTCTGAACGTGGAGGCAAGGTGTACTCATGGGTTGACTTGCCAGTCTGTCCCAGAGTAGATGGGGGATTACTTCTTGGAAGTGACTCCTTACTGCCTCCCCGTACACTTCCTTGTCATTTGATAGCAAGATTTTAATTGAATTGACTCGTGGAATACAATCCGCACAGGCGTAAACACTCCCGTGCACGAATGCATGAATACGTACTGGTTGAAACAAAACGCATATGCTAAATCGGTGCAGCAGGAGCAGCGAGTCTAACACTGGATCCATGCCCATCTTAGGAAAGCTTAAAGTCGTTCTTGGTCCCGCTATCAACCTAGTGTCCTCGACAAGGCGACGCGCCACGTTACCCGGGTAACCTGTGATCCCTTCATGAAAGAAATAAGTTTCCTTTTTTGAATATTTTAATAAAACTACCAACGTCGCAGTTCTAATTTTTAAGATCATCATATTAACAGCGCTATGTTGATTTTTGAAGGGCGCGTGTGGCGCAGTGGTCGGAGGAACCTTGCAACATACACGTGGAATCGATCCCCGCGCCCATGGCCCACCAAGCCTTCCATCTCTAAGGTTGGTTCGATAAATTGGTACCAGACTTGTCTGGGAGGATAGCAGCACGGGCTCGATATATCGGTAGGCCACCGCGAATCATTGTAATGACCAGATATGCATTCATTCAGCTCCAAACAACTATGCTTAATGAAGTCGAATGCATGGCGCATCCCGCAGGGGTCGACCAACGCCGAAAGCTTCTGCTCTTTCATGTTGATTTAAGAAGGAAAAACGCTAGAAAGATGGGGTTCCTAAAAACGCGCGTGAAATACTCCGATATAGGAAGGAAGAGAAACACTGGAATGAAGTGGTAATGTTAGTGTGCATAGTTTAAAACGTGTTCAATCTCCACTTTATAGTGCAGTGATTGATTAATAACCATTGCCAAAATAAACCTTAAACCTTAAACCTCAAAATTTATAGCTTCCATTTTTATGTCTCTAGGAAGAGATTCTTTCGTCATTGGTTATGTTTCAGAGGAAAAAAAGATATACCTGCTTCCAAGTCGGACCAACAAACGACGGTCGAAGTCCTGCGAACCGACAAAAATTGGCCATCAAGACATGGATCGTAACGCGGATCGAAGTAACAACAACAAGTGCAACGTTATGTTTCCTCAGATCTTTCAAAAATAAATCGTTTTATTCTTTCGCATAGAACGATAAAGAAGATTGGGTGTACCTAATATGTTGAGGTTACTTTTCCACGAGATTTTTGCAGAACTTGACCTTCATGTCACTTGAAATGAACTTTGATGTTGTGATCGGTAAAGAACACTGTTTTTTATTGGGTGTACTTCGTTACAGATTACGAAATTGAGTTGATAACCATCTCATTACTCACGACTGCTCTTTTTGTCGCCGCAAATTGTTTCATGAAGCTGTGTGGCGAAGAGATGCTCCAGGATGTAGGGCTGCAAATCAATGTTCGATTTATTCCTCGGGTACGCTTGTCAGAGTCCATTGTTCTCGGAAGTTAAGTGGCTCTGCTATGTGGTGGTTCACATTTGTGTGAATTCCGAAGAAGCTCAGTTGCGGAGGGCAATATCTCGGTGAGCACCAAAGTAGTAGGATTAAAAAGTAACGGTCGGCACGAAATGTATTCTTAATGGAAATATGAGAATAGGAAAAGAAATCATGTTATCCCATTATCGACATCATGAAAATCTAGTGCTATGATTGGGCAACCGAGCGCAGAGCTATAACCACAATGTTGCCGAGATATTTCGAAAACTCTGGACCGCAGGTGTCTTCAGTGGAGATCGAACTCGCTATTATCCTTTCCGGTGGTGACGCGTTAACCGCCATATCATGCAGTTTCCTTGTTTCTCCTTTCTCTCAGCCCTGTTAGAAACAAAACGTATGAGTTAACAACAGGGCTGAGTGAAGGGTGAAACGAAGAACCCATATGGTGTGGTCGTAAAGGCGTTGGCCTCCAGAAAGTGTAATAGCGAGTTCTATCCCCACTGCAGACACCTGCAGTCCGGCGTGTAGCAAATAACTCAGCATCGTTGGGGATTGTATTCCTAAGGATAGTTTTCTTACTTATTCTGGCCTCCTATGGCTGATTCCCTTTTCGCTGTACTCCGGACCGCAGGCGTCTTCACTGTGAATCGAACTCGCTATTATCCTTTCCGGGGCTAGCGCATTTTACCGCTTCACCATGTGGGTCCTTCGTTTCGCCTTTCGCTCGGCCGTGTTAAAAACAAAAACCTATAAATTAACAACACGGCTGCGAGAAAGGTGAAACGAAGGACCCATGTGGTGTGGTGGTAAACGCGTCGGCCCCGCAAAGTGTAAATAGCCAGTTCCATCCCCACTGCAGACACCTGTAGTCCGGCGTTTTGCAAATATCTCAGCAAAACTGTGGTTATAATTCACATCATATCCTGCCATGAAAAAAGAATAGGTAGTAAATAAGAAGTAGTTACACTATGATTTAAACACAAGACAATTTCGTCAGAGCATCTTTGCTTTTCCTCGAAATAATCTAGCCAACCATTTTTATAACCAGCTAGTTTGTACTGTGTAAAATCGCACTTCTCGGATTTTTGACAAAGGTTTTCTTGCCACGGCCAGTCTACCGCCTGCAAGTGCTTTTGCATTTCCATTTCGATGCAAATCCCATCGCAAAGTCTCATACCATGTATATCTAGTTCCAGGCGCTTTATTGTTGAATTTATGAGAGCATTCCTTCACTTTTATGACAGTATCGAAATGATAGCACGAGGAAGACAACAATCAGATCCAGTGCAGAACTGTGGCACTTTTGAGATGTCAATGAAATGACATCTCCTTTTGTGACGGTGTTGTCAATTTCTGCATACGGAACGGATTATACAGACAACTGCAATCTGGAATTTCGCAAACATGTCACCATCATTGTGATTATATTCATAAGGATAGTTCCCATTCTTATTCTGACGTCCTATGTCTGATTCCCCTTTCTCTGTACGTTTTCGTCGGAATACCCGAATTTCGCAGACGTTTTATCACAACTTGCTTTTGCTCGCGGAGCACGTTTAGAATTGGCAGTACTGCAGAGATTAATGTAGTTCTACCTATGGCAGCTTCATGTTTTTCAATTTTCAAAACGTCACCTCTCGTCAAACGTTCGTAGGCAAACTTGAAAAAAGATTCGATGCATGAGGGATGTGCATCATTTGTACTAGCTGCACTCTCACCAGTAGTTTTGAATCACCATTTACAGAACTTGCTTTTTTCAAAATTTTGGTGATAAACAGGAGGAAAGCCAGAACGGGTGAGAAGTTTACAAAAATATCGACGACGTAGCGAAAATGTCGAGTGTCAGGTCAAACGTGAATGAATGCACGCACATTAGATTTTAAGGAGTTTCCGACCTTGATCATGAGGTCAACGACCTGTGCCTAACATTACTATCACCTACATATTCTTGCTTGTTTATTTACTCATCTATAGAAAGCAAAGTGCAAAGTGTTGCACGTTTTTCAATTTCTGAGAAATGCGCCATGCATAGCATTTCGTCAAGCGTCACGGAGTGGTTGAAAGCACATGCTGCAAGGACCACCAGATGTCTTCTGTATTTCAAGGTAATGCCACTATCCTTCCTGAGAGGTATGGTACCAATAGGCCGTTCCCGGAGGAATGGAAGGTGGCCCCGAGGCGCGAGATCGAGCTCATTGCAGAGCACCTCTAACCATTGTGCTGTACATGTTGGCAGATGCCTTTGTATGTATGGTGATATATACATATATATATATATATATATATATATATATATATATATATATCACCCGTCAGTTATCGTCTCGATGTTGATCGAATGACTCGTGGGAGCCCCTGAAGATCTTCCATTTCTAAATATTGCGTACAAATGTAGCCCAGTGAGTTCTGCCTACTCTGAAGACTCGTTCATATCTTTCTTCTAGAGTATTCGTGAAAAACTCTGACCATCGATCGGGTCGGTGGTCTTCCCTGCAGTTTGGCATGACGAAAAATCCAGTCACTAACGGATATTGTCTATCGGTTGTCGTTCAGCAGCACGTTGTGCGACCCACCTTGTTCCGAACACAGTGAAGTAAAGAACAACATCTTTCATTTTTAGCGCTGACGTAGACCAGAGCCTGTGTGATAATGGATGCTCCTAGCATAGATTAAAATAGCGAAGACCGTTGATTTGAAAAGATGGGCACTGATCGGGTGCTCATTGTTTTATTCACTACATCTTTGACACTTTAGAATTTCCTTGAGCCGTTCCCTTTTTCATGATCAGCTCTGGAGCTAACTCGTTCATCGTGTTGATGGATAGACGCAGCTGGGGCATTCGGAGATATTCATTCCATTAAGTGTGAATGGGGCGTGCGTAACTACTCTATTCCTCGTGAACATCGTTCTTGTGAGATATAGTCGAAGACCAATCTTCCTACAGGCTTTATCAAAGTCGGCAAGCACACGTTCTGCTTGGCTAATGCTTGGTGTTATAAGAACGATGTCATCGATAAAGCGAAGATAAAGTAATTGCAGACCATCGGTTTCCACTACCATGTTGTCCCATTTTAGTGTTGGCATGACATTCGCGAGGGTAGCGGCAAATAATCCTGGCGAGATGGTACCGCGCTGCTTCACCCCTCTTTTGACGTCGATGTTAACACCGTTGTAGGATGATCATGTCTTCGTGGTGAAATTTTCATAGAGCTCACGAAGAATCTTTACGTACTTAGTAGGGTGCTCTGGCGGCCTAGTGCTTCCATGAGTGCTTCTAACTCAAATGAGTCAATAACAACATAGGACGAAGGAGAGAGAGGGAGCGGTTTCTTGTATTTGCGGGATACCTCAGTAAATCTTGTTATCATTTAAGGGCGGTCTGTCGTACTGACTCCGTTCGCAGCCCTGCTTGCTCACATGGCTTTCCTTCGTCCATTGTTCTGTCAACACTATTCAGGATGACTCGACTTAACAGTTTGTAGACGACAGATAGCTAGCAGATTGGGCCATAGTTGCCAGTGTCCCGATGGTTTCCATTCCTAAATAGTAATGCAGTCCCGCTGGTTTTCCATAGAAAGGAAACCCTGCAATTAGCCAAGTAACATGTGAAGAGAAGAACGAGTGTGTTCTTGAGGACTGACGGTAGGTTCATCAGGTATTCAGATCTTTTCCTCTCCCGACCTGATGTTCAATTTCCCACTTTAGAAATAGCATGTCGAATATCGGAAGAAAAAGCCAGTCGTAAGTGAAATCCATCCTACGTCACTTTGTATAAGAAAGATAAAGACAGTTGCTGGAAAGATCACTGTAGTAATCTTAGTCTCTGCAGCTTAGATCAAAACTCCTGCTCTTCACTCTTAAGGATCATGTTTTGTGGTCTTTCTGCACTATTTTGCTAGTTCAGACGTAAGTCAGCGGTTGCTTTTAGCTTCTAGGATTGCACGTTCGCGAACAAGCTCGAGTGTATCTGGAAGCAGACTTCTTTTGGAGTCTTTCAAATTCTCAGCGTTTATAGCGCTACCGCGAATATCTACGAATCTATAGGGTAATGTGGTTGGAGGCGCCACTGCGACACACGCTTGGAATCGATCCCCGCGCCCATGGACCATTAAGCCTTCCATCCTTCAGGGGTCGACAAATTGGTAACAGATTTCTCTGGGAGGATGGTGTTTGATACCAAGACGGCGGTAGATCCTGGTATTGCCATAAGTTTACTGTTAGCTGGTATTCTTGACGGATACGCCGGACTCCTTCTCAGTATGGGGAGATCCCTGCCGGGGGGACGAATCTCCGCGTTTTACATCGCAGTCGGACACCCAGGATCACTTCCCAGTCACGATGAGGCGGTAAACTGTTGGGGGGAAAAACTACCACACCTGCTGTTTGTTCCATGATAAGAAAGATGGGATTTGGAGAACGAAATAGGCCAAAAATCGAGAATAACATACATTTCTGCACTAATTAAGCGTTGAATATGACATGAATCCTTTGCGGTAGAGACGGCAGCTAGACAAGAGCTGTAGCGAAGTCGAACCTATTCGTGTTACACAATCACTATAACGCTTTTGTGAAGGGGTAAAAAACTATACAACTAAAGGCAGTCGTCTTCACTGTCCACTGGTCAATGATTCGCGTCATTGGGTAAGCCCAAAATGATAAGGCGATCGCTAGATTCACTCAATCACTGGACATGTTGGGAAATAAGTAAATAAGAAAAAATAAATTTTATACAGATAATAAAAGTTTTTCGAACTGCTGCATTATATCCCTATTGCATGAGCTAAAATGAAACCTATTTCGAGATGCCAACATGGCCGAAAAAATTTGCATCATGATCGTAAGTGTTTCTTTGCGCAGTGTTCGAATGTCAACTGAAAATATCCACTATTCGAGTGAGTTGACCCTCATAAATCCTAGTGGAGGTGCAGCTGCACGTCTCACTCAGACAGCCGAAGACCTTTTCCCTCCGCAATCGTGCCATTCAATCTAGTGCATGAGTTAAATACACGTGTCAACTTTTTATTTGCTGCCCTGCATATTTTTTTCATGGCAGCGTATTATGCGAAATACAACCACAATGGTGCTGAGATATTTGCAAAACTTCGGACCGCAGGTGTGCAGTAGATCAGCCTCAGTTCACCTGCACAACGGGTGCTTCCGTTTATGATGTCAGGCGGTGAGCCGGCTGGTGAGACGCCACAAGAACCGGATCTGATCAACACACGCACGACCCACCTATGAGATTGTTTCTTTGCGCCGCAGTATGAGGCCAGAACACTCTCCATAGACGTCGATTCTTCACGCGGTTCTTGAAGTCAAAAATGACATAAAAATTTATGTGATTGCACTGCAAAAAACAAAAATCAGGAAGACCAAAATACGCCAACTAAACAACGGCACCCTTGTAATCGGTTGAAAAAAAAGTCCCGTTATATAACGCAAACTTTGTTGTCCACCTTGTCCAACTGCCCTTGTTGTCCATTGTCCATCTCGTCGACTCGTGCGATACCTTCACGCTTCGCATGGCCGTCCTCCGTCTTCAACTGATGCATCATATAAAGATCATATTCATCAATTGCTGCTCACCGACCGACGCAGCTGATGAGTACGAATGAAATACATTCTACTATAAGTTGAAGAATGTTATCGACAATGATAGAGCGTAACATAAATTTCCTGTTGGAGACTGTAACACCATAATAGGAAAGGCCAACGAGAGCAAATACAGGATCGCAAATTTTTGGATTAGGCGAAAGGGCATGAGAATGGAAACCGTCTCGCAGAGCTCCTGTCCACAACACGTCCCTTCTATGGAAACTCGTTTTTCCAGAAGAAAGAAAGCCGCCGCTGGACACGGAAGTCTCCTAACGGCATGTCTCATGCGGAGATGGACCACATTCTGACAAACAGAAGATGCTGCCTATTTGACACATCGGTAGTCCCGTCATTCTGTGCTGGTTCCGATCATAGCCTTCTTCGTGCGAAGATTCGATTCAGCTGCAAGTTGGAAAATGAACTCTCTTCATCAACCACGAGGTAAAAAGTGTGGCCGCGTACGACGAAAACATTATGAGGGAATTCCCTATCCAAACGTGACGGGCAGATTAAAGAAGACGCGACCGGAGACTGCGAGCTGGTTGTCGAAGGACTGAAAAGCTGTGCCGAATTCGGTTCATTTCCTCAAGCAAGAAGATCGGATCGCATCTCCATCACTCTTAAGGAGTTGCTCGAAAAGAGAAGGAAACTGAAGCTTGATCCTACTGCAACACGTTTAACATGGCTAGCAATATAGTGCCAGCTGCAGAAGAGCTTTGCAGGAAGATCTATAATGCTACAAATAGAAGAAACTACTGGAAGCAGCAGAGAACAGAAGCAGTTTGAAAAAAGTGCCGTCGGGACTTGTATGATTACAATGTTTCGCTGTCAGCCCCTGATGAACGAAGATGGGATCGTCAAAAGTTCCCGCCATGATATGGAATTAGTAGCGGAAACGTTCTACACCAACCTTTTCCCGTTCCACAATCCCCGTCCCGGACCCTAAAATCCCTGCTGGAGAAAAACCACCTAGAATTCTTCCGTCGGAGGTTAGAGTTGTTGCGATAGAAGAGCATGAAAAGAGGCAAGGCTCCAGGACCCGATAATATTACCGCCGACTTCCTTAGAGCTGGAAGCCACAATTTACTTGTACTTCTCGCAAATCATATGGCAGCCTACCTTCGAAAGCAAAGAAAATCACAGACCAGTGGAGAACGTCGCGCACGTTCATCTTGCCCAAGAAAGGAGACCGAAGGGATCTTCGTGACTATCGTCCCCACATGCTTGTTGAGTGTACTCTACAAGCTGTTCACGAAGATTGTTCTCTCGCGCATATCAAGGACATTAGAAAAGGGCGCAACCAGTCGAGGAAGCAGGATTTCTAGAAGGATTTTGCTGCATGGACCACATCCAAACTGTGTCCAGGATCACCGAAAGTTTGACGGGAATAACACCTATCCCTAGCCCAAACCCTTTGTCGACTATGGTAAAAGCGTCTGACAGTGTTGAAACGAATGCTATCCTATCAGCGCTCGTCGACCCAAGAGTGGACCCGGCGTACATAAGAACTCCGTCTGACTGTCATCGGAACTGCACTACGAAAATACAGCTTTTCCATCGACTTCCTACCATACCCCATAGAAAAAAGGATTCGACTGGGTGACACAATATCGTCAAAGCTGTTCAGTGCCGCCGTGCAGTGGGATAATGAATTCACACGACTGTGATGAGAAAGCTACACGTATTGATGGGAAATTCCTATTAAACTTTCGTTTCGCCGACGACATCGTCATCTTCTGAGGAAAGTGCCAGCGAAGCAGAGGCGATGATCAATGAGGTAAAGGAAGCGGGAAAAAATGATCGGACTATGGAAGAAGAACGAGTTCTTGAAAACCCATGGTGCGAAGTCGAAAAAAAATTGAACAGGTAAGGCTCTCTGATTGTAGAGACCACCTCGTACGTAAAACTTTAGGCAATCAATGAACATGAAAAACAAAGATGAAGGAGGAACTAGGCAGAAGAAGGAGATCAGCTTGGGCCGCATTAGGGTTCTCAATGAAGCCACCGACCAACTGAAGGATTCGAAAATCCGCGCTCACCTTTGCAATTCAATGATCCTCCCACCGCCCTTGTTATGCTGCTGAGACGTGGGCTAATACTTCAACCACTACGGTCTTCTCTGTTGAACTTCTCCTAGTCCATATAGAACGCTTCGACTTCCTCATCGTCATAGTTTGATTTACGACGCGTAAACAACGAAGATTGTCAAACCCGATATTGATCCACATCTCTTCAATCGCTAACGTTCGATTCCAGTTTCTAGTTGTTTGAAATGATTCAATGTTCATGGACAAACTCGTGTTGACGAGAACGCCGAAGCCGCCCTACTCTTTTACTGTCGCATGTTCCGAGGAACAGTTCTTCTCCGGTGTCACAGACGGCGTTGAATGGGTGGCGTCGTCTCGTCTCGGCCAGGCCGAGAAGGTCGTGCCTTATATTTCTCCCTTGCATGATCAAGTCCTTCTATGGAGGACTCGGATGTCAAGTGTACGTGCATTTGAAGGTACAGATCGTCAGCTTAATTCTTCGTGATCCAGGCAACTTCCACTGGCCCTGAGATTTTCAGCAGCCTCTGCGTACTCGTCCTACCCAACGCTGCCGATGAGGCCCGTTTCTTTTACTGTGTTTAGCATTTTGATACGCACGTATACCTTGCTGAGCTCCGAATGTGGGGGGCTAGGGTATAACCACGGCTAGCTTGCCAGGCTCCTCCCAGAGTGGGCATGGAGCTTATTTGTTGGAGGCGACTCCTAACCGCCTCCCATATAATTCCCTGTCACTTGATTTCAGGCTTTTGGTCGAATTGACTCGTAGAATACAATCCGCATAAACTTGAACGCACCCACACATGCGTGCATGAATACGCCTCGTAAATACAGAAAGTATGTGCCAAATAGGCACAGCAGAAACAGGGAGTCCATCCCTCCATCCCCTGTATCCACCTGCGTCTCAGGGAAACATACGGTCGATTTTGGTGCGGGATTAACCTCCCTATCCGCCACCTGGGGGACGCTCCCACGTAGCCTCGCGACTAACCGGCTATCGGGGTCCCTCATATGAGAGGCTTCCATGGATTAGCGGAGTAGATGTGGACAAATGGTTAAAGGACCAAAGCCTTATCACTACAATGAGAAGGCAGAGTGCGTTCATGATTATAAGCAGAAGTAACTTAATCTTTTGTTATCTTTATCTTTTTCTATCTTTCAGGGGATGAGGCTTATCACTGCAATGATAACGCGGAGTATGAAAAAGAGCCTTTTCAGTCCATCGTCATTTCGTTTCCATCGAAACTCCTCAACATGTCCAGAGAAGTGAGGAAATTCATCGAGTTCGGGACTAGTTACCACATCTGGAGAACAAGCTGCAGCTCTTGCCCAGTCAAAAGCAGAGGATCCCAAGGAGTGATCGAACTCCACTAAAACGGAATCAGCCGACGAATCGATGGTCTCGACGGTCGGCTTTCCAAATAGTACGTTCTATAGATTTCCTTAAAAATTGAATAGGGTTTTAGCAGCCCATTCCTCAATTCATATCCGTCCCTAATTAAGCCTTGGGTTTTCCTGAGTTTTTAGCGCGTTTTTCTGCCATACCATGTTGACCCCTATGGGTATGATATAATACGGAGTTATTCAAGTTCGCTTATTCAACCAATCTGTAACGTCTTCAGATGGATGCTCAATCATCGGCAACTCGTTGAAGTCGACAGATTTAACTCATTAAATTACTGCTTATGAACTTAATCATATTGAACACTATGTACTCTCCTATTCAGCGTCGACCTTCGTCACCGCGAACGACTCCGGCGAAGAACAGCTTTCTTTCGATATTTATGTGGAGGGTGACGAAGGGAGCTGTTTTGAGACGTGCAAAGGGTATGACGAGGTAAATGGTTCTTCTCTACTCACCCTTTATTTGATTTTTTTCGACGTACATTCGAAAGGGTTCGTGTTTCAAGGAGCTCGATAAGTCGCTCGCAATTTGAGGCCGATGTTGTATGTATGACAATAAAGGTTTCCTCCCAATGAGTAATGAACATTCATTTCAAACGTCTCAAATACTTAGTAACCATGTAAATTTTCCTCTAAGTTGTTGAACCAAAAGTAGTTTCGACATTTCACAGAAACATATCGCTACAACTGTTTAGCTGTGTAGTATTGAACAAAAGATAAAATGGATCTGAGAACATCGTTCGGTTAACTGGTTTCTTCTAATGCTACATCTACTTGTACATGGGTGAAGAATCCAAAGTGACAAAGGACTATCTCCACAACTACGTAAGCTTGAGTGGTTGGTGTGGGAAGCTTACAAGGACTTCGAGGAAGCAGAGAAAAGGGTGAAGAACACTTAGATAGAGTAGGCACCTCTTAGCATACATCTGACCAGGATGGGAGTTGTCCGTATTATCGGAAGTTTTACCAAAATTTTAATGTCAGGAGCATCTCGTACAGCGCAAACTAGAGAGGAAATGTAGAGCGGGGATTTTCTATTGAGCCATACACGATACATTCTAGCAATAAGGGATGGATAGGTGCCATTAGAAAACTGGTTTCGACCAATTTTATTAAGCGCACGGCAAGGAGATCACAGAGCTGGTGATCAGGCTTCTTCGTGAATACCCTGGATGAAAAAATATAGTGCTTTTGTTGCCAGCTGAACAAGCAGAACCCATTAGGAGACTTGGCACGAGATAACAATGAAGCAACATAGAACCAGATAATTCGCTGGAAAGGCAAGATTCTCTTTTCTAAAAAAAACCGTGTGCAAGTTTTTCCAGATCGGCTATTGTCTTATCGTCGGCACTGCAGTTACTCTGGCCACTGGCTTACTCTTAAGCCCATTACGGGATGGAAATATGGAGACCATATTATTTATTTGCCGTGCTCCTACACTCCCAGCGGTTATTGTCTCGATACGGTTAACCGAAGTACCTAGGTGTCGAACAAAGGGACGAGCTTATTCGAATAGAAGGGTAGACTTCCATACGGAGTATAAAGTGAAAAGTAAACCAAAGGCACGGCACAGTGACTCTATGCTACTTAGGCTCATCGAGCAACCACGTAACTCCGAGGCAAGAATGCGGTGAATGGATCTTATTAGAGCGGACCTTTATCGATAATCTCAGCTGATTTTTTCTAAGCAAGCCAACCGCTTTTTGCAAACTTGAATAAACCACTCAACATTCCATCCATTTTCAGTTCACGAGTTGTAATTTGTTTCGAAACATTGGTTCCTAATGTCATAAATGTCAACGAAGTCGTGCGAATAAACGATTAACGACCAGAGCTCACAGATCAAAAGAAAAATTGTTCAACCAGAGAAAAGCCTCCCTGAAAGGCTCGAACACTGCAAAAAATTCGGATTTATCACTATAAGAAGTCAAACGACCAGTAACCTCTGCAATTTGCACACCCAGATAACATAGGTGAAATGAAGAAAAGGCTTCAGTGGCGGAGGGATTTACTTTCTTCGGCACTCACTAAACTAAGGAAACCTAAAAGGAGAATATGTTACCATAAATGGAGCATTTAGCGACAACTGTAAATCGACAGGTTTCGTTGCAACTGCCGATCAAAGTAAACAACGAGCACCGAGTGTTAAAACTAGAATTCTCTGCAACTATACTTACAAGATGAGGGATTCAAACAGCGCTTCAACTCTAGGCATATTCTTAACAAGCTGAATTTTGTCCACAATTTTTTGCACTACCCATAATGGCCAGAAGTGGCCCTGCAGGATCACACAGTGACAGACACACTGAAATTTTTTCATGGATGTGTTCTTTCTAGGGCGAATTCGGGATTCCTCCGTACTTTCCCAAAGTAAAGTAGTTCATTCTTTACTAAAAATCCACAAGCGCGTGTATTCAACTTCACACCAACCACTGAACTGAAAACCACGTGTTTGTTGGAAGGGCACATCGATCATTTAGTCAAAACAGCTTTGAAAAAAGAAATGAACCTGTGAGCCCTATGCGTAGCTCCAAATGGATCATTAACATAGATATCACAAAGTTCAGTTCACGAACCGTAAGATTTCTCCACGGCTTCAGGTGTAGCTTTGATCTGAAAATCAAAACGCCATTAACAAATGCATTGACCGTCGCGTCAACTATATACATCCTCCGGATCGAGTCGACGTCACTGTTCACCACTCTCATTCACACATTGCGATTCCACTTAATCAACAACGTAATCCACTAGGAATTTTATGTCCTTAGAAAAAAACCCTGGATGTAAACGGTAAAAAATGAGGCAATGCAAAAGTTTTGAACTAGATACAACCAATACGAACTTAGTGAGAAGTCTCTTTAGCTCATCGGCAACAGGAGCCAGTGTGTACTTCATGTTCTTCCTGCCGTCATGATATCCAAGACATGACAATGACAAGGACATGAGAACGACGGATTTCATGCCATTATCCAGGCAATGCTAAAAAGAAAAACTTTAGAAATAGATAGTGATTGTGAAAGCGATTTACTGACCAACTTTTCTCAAATCTCAACAAATGGCAAGAGGCACATGTGGAAGGTTGCTAACTAAGCAACAGCTATTGAATTTGGCATACAATGCAGCATACTATGTACGGGATAGGCTGTACAAAGCCAGCAGTTCACTTGCCGAATTTCTAAGCGGAAACTCTAGACGGATGTACAGAGGAAGGTAAAGTACTGATGGCCATCATTTAAAGCGATAGTCGAACTACGTCAATTAAATTGTGAAGAAGAAGCAAAAGTATGAGAGCTAATTATTTAAACTGTGGACAAGAGCTGGTCAAGCATGTAATATCACATGTATTTGTTGATAGCAGGATGTCCAGAACCGTCATCTGGCAGGGTTGCCGAATGCGAGGGTTCTGGAACAATTCTTGAATAAAGGAATGCATTTGTACAATGATAGCTTGCATTCAGTTGTAACGGTGAGCAGTAGCATACTCCAAAAGAAGACGCACATGATTTCGTCTCATTTCACATCAACTGAAGACAGAGGAGTCCTCAACGAGTTTATTCACAAAAGCCAGGGACAATGCAGTTGGGGGGATCAAAATGATAACAGAGATATAACTGCATGGACGTGGAAAGGATGCGGGCAGTGCATCGGCTAGAGGTGCCATGCAACAAACACATGGTCATCGGTTCTATGCCACGCCCAGGAATCACAAAGTCTTCCATCCCTTGGGGGTTGGGATACTGGGACCAGATTTACCAAGAAGAAGGAGAAGAAGAAATGGTAAGAACTTGTCTGGAGTGCACTCGCGGTTGTCGGTTCGACTCCATTCCTTTGATCAAACAAGTCCCTTAATCCCTTCAATATTGGGAAAATGATGGTGGAATTGTTTTAAAGGATAAAACCATCGACTTCATACATCGGTAGCCTTCCGCATTGCTTATGCATTAAACTATTTCTTTGATAGAGCCACAATGGTGCTGAGATATCTGCAGAACTCAGGAGGCCAGGTGTCTGCGGTGGGGACCGGACACCATATTGCCCTTTCCGGGGGCTAACGCATTCACCATCACGCATTTGGGTCTTTTGTTTCGCCTTTCTCTCAGCTATATATAATACCTATTTGATTTTGTGTTTGAAGTCGACTGTAGTCGCAATTAACTATTTTGCTTGTGGAACTCAGGTAGATGCTCGTATCCCCCATGGTCGCGTGAGTGTGGATTGCAAAACACTTCCCATTCATCTTCTTGCCTTGCAGCAGTCGTCCGTAGCATTACAGCCCCGTTGGTAATACTGCTAAGAATTAAAAAAAATGAGCACGGTAAAAAGGCCCTCTAACAAGGGAATTATTCGATGCTAATGTGTTCACTGCTTATTGATAGAGTGATATAAAGCTATTTTCATCTAGGGGTACAAACCAAGTCGGAGTGATTTCTCCCGCAGCTTTTTGACATTGTTTCCCTTCGAACTGTAGTTTATCTTCTTCAGTGGGTGTGCTTTTTAATTAACTGTGCCAACTTTAACCTTTTTACTTACTGCCTACTCTTTTTGATGGCAGGGTATACTGCGAAATATAACTTCAACGAAAATGAGATATTTGCAAAACTCTGGACCTCAGGTGCCTATGGTGGGGAACGAACGCGCTATTGTCCTTTTCCGGGGAGTAACGCGTTCACCATCACACCATGCTGAGGTCCTTCGTTTCGCCTGTCTGTCAGGTAGTTCTATCGATCTTTTTGCCATCAGCAATCACCCGTCAACGGGATTGATCTGGGGGTGCCCAAATCGGCATTGAACCCATTTAAGCTGAGGCTGTAATTATAATCACAATTTTTAACCTTTTACTTGATTGCTGATGACAAAAAGATCGATAGAAGTAGCTGAGAGACAGGCGAAACGAAGGACCTGTATGGTGTGGTGGTGAGCGCGTTACTCCCCGGGAAAGGACAATAGCGCGTTCGTTCCCCACCATAGGCACCTGCTGTCCAGAGTTTTGCAAATATTTCAGCTTCGTTGAAGTTAACTGTGCCAACGTTACACAGAATTTCAGTCATTTGAAAAACCTGCTTCTCCATATTTAGCGCCGCAATCCTCATTCAGGGAAGGTAGTCTTGGGCTTAAATCAAGGGAGAATGCTATTAATTTCCCCTTTATTAGTGAAATTTTTCTCTTCATTACTTTGTGGTTACACTTCACTTAGCTTTGCAACTCTTACAGCAGTGGCGTTATGCCTCCATATCCTTAGGCTTCAAGTCGTTTTTGTCTCTCGCATCGAGTTCTTTGCAGTTTTTTTTCTTCTGCAGACTCCAGCACATAATTGTGTAGATCAGTTATGCATTCGACTACCTTGTAACACTACGACTGGAGTCGAATCTTTGGCCATGTCATCCATAGGGCTTTCAGTTCTGCTTCTGCACTATGATTATTGCGTATTGATCAAGTTCTATGGTGTAGTTGTTGCGGAGAAGTGAAAAAGTGAACTGTGCCATCGTTGAACAAAATTTCTCTACACCGGAAAGCAGCGTCGCCGTGTTTACAATCCTCATCTACAGCAGCAGTTTATCATCATGTCACAGGTGAGTGTTATTAATCTTCCCTTTGTTAGTGCAACTTTCCTTTGCTTGTAATAGAATGCTTTCGGTGTTAATTCAAGAAACGTCGATTATCATCCTTCTCTACTGACGCTGCGCTTATTTTTGCCAATCACTCAGTGATGATGCCATGCTTGGGCTTGGGAGACTCTGCCGGGGGGATGAATCCACCCACTGTAAATCGCAGCTCGACTCCCCGGAACACCTCCTAGCGACGATGAGGTGTAAACCGTTCTGTCTTATAAAACCGTTTTCGAATGTTACGTTTAACCGATAAGCAAAGACATCTTTGTCTATATAGTTTCTAATATTCTACCGAAAACTATGAAATCTAGTGTTTGTTGTAGTCGGTCCCATTTTGTTCGATGCCTGAAATCAAACGACCGTCATCCAGGTAGCGTCGAGAAGACATTCATTGGCTTGGCTCGTCAACTGGATGCTTTCTCTATCCTGGAGGCGCTCAGTTTCCGAGAAGTAGGATCTCCATAACGAATTGCATTCGAGCGATTGACACAGAGGTGTTTTAATGTTGCGATGATCCGTCGATCAAAAACGAATCGATTGGCCAAACAATGGGTTCTTCAGGCGAACCACTCGTACGCCTCTTCTTCGTCATGTGGTTGGATACGTCGTTGAATCTTAAGTTAATATCATAAGAGTTTTTTATTTCTGAGTTCATAGCTGATTCTTAATGATTACGTTGGCCTATCGTCTATCACAGTGACATCCTGGTTTGTCTATTTGTTCATCGCTTCGCTTGGTTAACTTTGTGTGCATCGTAGCCCTGGTTTTTTTTTCCAGAAACAAAACCATTTTTTAACAGAACTATAATTCGAACATTTCTCTGTGCCGTTCAGGATTTTGACCAATCGCTTTCAAGAAGAATAAGGTTGAATCAAACGCGTTCCCATTTCAAGATTTTCTTTGTAAGAAAATGTTCAACACTTTCTACTTCTTCTCTCTCTCCCTCTTCTCTCTCTCTCTTCTCGGTTTTACGACCATGTCGAATTCTATTAACAGCTAGAAGGCTCGGCTTCTTGTCGCGAGAAAGCAAGGAGTAGTGCTTTTCGAATCAATAACTATTACTCAAAGGTGGACACAAATAAGGGAAATCTTACCGCATTCGGATTGTTATTGGTAGAAAATGAAAGAGTACTTATTGCCCTGAAAAATAGTGGGTATCATCTTGGAGTAGTTAGTGATGCCGTCGATGAAGAAACAAAAGGCGCTAGTTCGATCTCCACCCAACATTCTCCACCGATCCACGTGAGAACGCCTTAGCACAGCTATCTCCAAGAGTGCAAGAAGAATCGACTCGACCAGCATTCTACGACATTCATGAAGAAGAACGGAATCCTCTAGCAACAACTGAAACAATACGCGAGATCTTCGAAGACAGTTGAGGACGATAAATGAGAGGGAAAACGAATCGAAGGCGAGAAGTGTTGGGATCCGCACAGTGGATGTGATGGGTCATCTAAAATGTGATGAAGCGAAGTCATCATGCAATAGTGTCACGTCACTAACTTCTAGCTTCACACGTTTTTTCTTGTGGTCTCTTTTTTCTCTTCTTTTCACTTGCCTCTCCCATTCGACATCTGAAATTTTTCTTCTTCAGAAGCAGGAAGAAATCCTCGTTAATATTCTTGATCGGCGATGAACCGATTTTTCGAATGATATTCGAATTGGTAAGTGATCTTTAATGAGTTTTTATTTCCACTTTTGTATTTTATTCATGGGGATATCTCATAACGTTTCAAAGTATCAACTATGTGAAATGCAACCACAACGATGCTGAGATATTTGCAAAACTCCGACCGCAGGTGTCTACGGAGGGGACGAACGCGCTATTACCCTTTCCAGGGGCTAACGCTTTCACCAGAACACGATGCGGGTCCTTCGTTTTGCCTGTCTCTCAGCTAGTTCTATGGCAGTGATCGTCAGAACTAAATGAGAGTCGGACGAAACGAAGGATCCGCGTCGTGTGGTGGTGAGGGCGTTGGCCCCTGGAAAGGGTGGTGGCGCGTTCGTTCCTCTCCGTGGACACCTGCGGTCGGAGTTTTGCAAATATCTCAGCATCGTTGTGGTTGTATTTCTCATAATACCCTGCCGTGAAAGTTGTAGAGGCAGAAAATGAAAAGTTAACATTATCAACTAGGTGTTTCTGCATGATCAGCTTGCCGATCAACTGCAGACGACCCCCGAAGGAATCCAACGGCGTCAGCCCGGCGTCATTCGGAAGACGATGCGTGTGTAGATGGAGCGAAAGGGATATCTTAGTAAGCGCAGTGCCGCTGTTCTGATTCAAGCTGGAGTTCGAGTTTGGAAGGTGGGAAAATCTTGTCTTGATTTGGATCCGCTTTATCAATACGGTTATATCCACATGACTGGAAACTTATGAGAGGTAGAACAATGCTTCAGCATGTGCATCGACTCATGAATTTGTCAGCAGAGGAATTTTCTCAAAATTATGGCAACACCTGCGAAACTTTGTTGAAACTAAATTTTCGAGTTTGCTTGCTGAAACGTAAGTTTGAGATCTCTGTGACAACTTAACATTCGTTGATTTCAAATCACTTTTAAAGACCATGTCTGGTCATAGGTATAGCCTTGTATCCACTACAACATGGCATTTCTTTGGTGCTTGCAGTTCCAAGGGCGACGGTTTTTTATTTCGTCCATTTTTTTGTTTCTCATTCTTCTTCCTAGTCTCAGGAAAGAATATTATATGATTCGAGCAGATGTTGAAGAAACTGAGCAGCGAAATGAAACGGAACCATCACCTCAGTGTACACCATGAAGTGCTCATGAGCGAATGTTCCAAGAAGGTAATTATTATGCTCCATTATTACGTTTGTTATTATACTATTATACGTTAGTGTTCCCTTTTTGAGGAGAGCTGGGGTTGTTAGTGGCAAGATTTACACAGTACTACCCCAGAGCCTGGAGCTCACATTAACACGCAAAGTACTTATCCCAACACATTAATAACCCCAGCAGAAAAATCTCATTATCTGGATTTCAGTCGCATAATAGACAGCTTCTTTTATGCTCGCACCGTTTTCTTCTTCATATGCCTTTCAGTTATTTGATGAAGACCAATCGCAGGGAGTCCTACACGGGTTATGAATGTGTGTGGTTCAGGTCAATGAATCATCCAGAAATGTGGAACAAGACCACTCCTAATAACGAGGCTACGGTTCATCTTCGAGTTTTTTGAATTCATCTAAAACGACTCTAAAGTTTTGTGCACTGATCCTGGTATCCATGAGCGCGGATTTTGACTTATACTTCAAAATCTTCTCTGTTGTGTCTTTTGCCCCATGAGTGCCCCGTAAAGTGTTTTGTTTTACTTCAGTTTAAAAAAAACCTTTAAAGGACATTAGACGGAAGTTTTTCATGTAGGACTGTCCATTTTTGCAGAGGAGTATAAAATATCCGTGTTAAAAGTGTTGAAGCGTCCCGGCAAAAATCCAGAAGTGAACCTCAGGAAGGAGTGTTTTGTCATCACGCACGACGTGGCCTCACACTTCAGGCTGATTTTTTGCCCTGAGCTAGAAACATTCCTCACCCATTTTGGACTGTGTGCGGCTGGTCTTCTTCAGGAAGTGGAAGACTTATAAGGAGCAAAACCGTGAGTGTTTAAAAGAAGGTGTTCACTATGATGACGAGATTTAGGTATTGAGTCATTTTTTTGGGGATCATTAAAGGCCACGGTTGAGTGCATAGGGTGTCAGTTTGAGTTTTATAGGCTCTGAAGAAGGAGAAACTGCCAGAACATCAGCAGATTACCGAACAACTCTTCTTGTCAACAACCTCGTGTCTGATCAAGAGGAAAACCTTGAGTTATGCAACAATGCCGAGATTAACAGAAAGTAGGTTTGGGAATTATTTGTTATTATTGATCTTTTAATGTAATCTGGACTGATAAAATTCCAATGAACTTGGTTCTCCTTCGCTGTAGTTTATCATGGTGACTATTGGGAAACGCGATTTATCTCAGAGGAACGAAATTGAGTAGTCTTTTGCAGTCCAGAAGTTTTTGAAGACGTGGAATGTTAAAAGGCATCTTCACGACCCTTGGCGAGAACCGATTCTGGGACCATTTCTAAACGAAGGAAGCGACCCCGCTTTTCAGAAATCATTGGAAATTTTTAAACTAGTGCTGAAGTATACGAGTGATTAGACTTTGATTAGGCAACAATTAGATGATTTTACTCAGCAGATTGTAAAGCAGGTAAGAATTATTTGTATGTTTTGTTAAGACTACGGCTTTTACCTCCGAGCAATACAGTGCGGTGTGGGCAATACCGTTGATTGCCAACGTTTTCAATAGTGGTATCCAACTGAGTTTAAAGTGTACACGTTTTTTTTTTTCATAGTACGTGACTCGAATTAGGATGGAAGGCGCAGTTTAATAGTGTAAATTGGAGATGGATTGGAAGAGCAATAGAACGAGAGGACGAGTAAAATTGAGAATACAAATACACTAAATGGAACAGCTTTGTTCCTGTTTGCTACTCTGCTAAGAGCATTGCTTCAAGATTCCCAAGTGTGTTGAATAAAGAGCTTTAAAAGTGGCATGTTAGCTCAAGTTCTGGTGGATCCACCGTTCCTCGTGTATTCTCATCGCAGTTAACAGTTTATTAGCGTCTCCATGATCATTTGATGTGATTACAAACTGTGTGATAATAAAGAGTATCAACAGTCCAAATCAAAGAGATCGGGTATTTGTGCAGTTGGCCAACCGAATCCACCGTAACACCGTCAAAGAAGATTAGTCAAGATGTTGTCGATTGTTACCCGCAGTCGGGACATTAGCTCCCGCGGAAATTGTATTTCGATGTTAATCACCTAATGGCCAGTTGCTTTTCGGGATAGTTATTTGCTTCTTTCGAGGGTTCCCTATAGCTGGGTAATGGTTTGGTGGTTTGATGCGTTGATGTCTTGGATCAGCAGGTTCGAACATTCTGGAGTATCAGTGCCGTCGCGTACTACTCACACGGAGTTTGATTGGTCGCCACTACATTGTGAGTCTCACATGCTAATTTTCTGTTTAGTTTCTCTGCAGTCTGAAGTGTTATCCGCTTTATGGTGGCTTTCGCGTAAAACCCTATGTCGGTTTGTTTCCAGTATTAGTGCTGAGTCCGTGTTTTGCCAGAAGACATCCAATGCTATTTACCTCGCATCCGACAACAGTCGTGCATTGTCTCTACCATTTATCACCAATTTTTGCGATAAATGGGTTAACTATCATTCCTTTAATGTCTATAAACAGTTTCTCCTCTTTTTTGTATACTTCTTATCCTACTTGTTCCCTTTAGTCTTGTCGCTTGAGACTTTTGGCTTTATCCACTTCTCTGAAATGGATTTGTGAGAATATTCGTTGACAGTGTTTTTTGCCTTCCCACCATTTTCTACTCTGTTATTCATTAACTACTGCTTGCATAAGAATGGATTTGCCTCCAACTTGACCTCTAATCCTCCCCGGTGTATTGGGAATGAGCTCTTCTTTTAACCATGTGTTCTGGTCGGTTACCGATCGATTTTCTTCTGCCAATACCTCGTCGGTTTCGTATTTTGCCCGATAACTATCTAAACGAATTTTAGCGCACCGTTCCTCCTTGCGAGTTGTTTCTGTTCTTGTTGTAGTTCGATATTTCACGTACAGATAAGTACCCTCGTCTTCTTTTTAATGTATTAGTCAATTAGGTCATTACAGATCCCTTTCACGTTTTTGAAACTGTCCTGCTGTTTTTATCTCATCTGTTTTTGTATCAAATTTTGACCTTCTTTCAAAAATAATATGATTTTAATACATTATGACATAATGGCTACGATATAACAGTGACTACACTTCTATACGATTTGTATCAGACAACATGCCCTCGCCTTTAAATGATCCACCACATCGGTCGTTTTCCATGGAAAACGGGGTGTGTGTTCTCCTCTCCCTAACTCTCCACAATTTGTTAAGTTTTTTTTTCTTGTTCTGTGAATGATATTGCTATCATAAGGTTCTACTCGAACAAAGGCCATTGTTTTGTGCATTCGGGCAACATATTTTGATCAGAGACATTTCCCACATCGTCATTTCCCGCATCATTTAGCTCGTTGTCTGAAATACTGCCGCTCCTCCATTCCCTAGTATACCATGGTACATCGCAAATTGTTCTTTAGTCATTAGGCTGCGTGTGGCGCAGTGGTTGGAGACGCCACTCCGACGCACACGTGGAATCCATCCCCGCGCCCATGGCCCACCAAGCCTACCATCCCCACGGGGTCGGCAAATTTGTAGCAGACTTGTCTGGGAGGATAGCAGCATTGCTTCGGTACATCGGTAAACCACCGCGAGTCATTGTAAAAGCCAGATATGCATTCAGTCACCTCCAACGATACTTAATGAAGTCGAATGCATGACGCATCCCTCAGGGATTGATCAACGCCGAGGGCTTTATCCTTTTTTTATAGTCACTAGACTCCCATGGGAAACGCTTTTTCAACACGTTATTCTACTTCTCAGTCATCTTTTTCCACTTCCAACTTATTTCAAACTTTTAGATGGAAGAAGGAAGTACTACAATTCCATTAATATTTCCTTTTCGAGCTGTTAGTTTAAATTTCGATATAAAATTGGAGATGATCAATATGTCGTAGTTTCGGATTCTTGTTCTATCGTCCATTCCTAGTGGCTGAGTGGTGTATGTTCAGGAAACACGACATGGGACAACTCGGTTATCGTCCGTCAATTCAGCATAGAACAACAGAAGTTCGTTCCCTTTACTTTTTCTCATCAATGTGATAGTATGCGTGATTTTTTATTTTAGGTTTTGTTTTTTTTTCTGTGTTTACGAGATATCCTTCCGCATATATCTTGGTAATCGACGTCATATATTCTGTTATAAATTTCTTGGTCCTTTCCCAACCTTGTTATCTAATTTGTACTGCCAGTATGTTTATTTCGATCTTTGATTCTTTGTATTTTATCTACATATTGTTGTGCTGAATTACTGTTTTTACTTGGAATATCTTTTCATTTGTTTACTTCTATAACCTGTTGTATAAGCGCTATTACCCTTGTTGGCTTTGATTTCGCTGTTTGTGCTGATTTCATAACGACACCGTACTTGTTTTTTGTTGTAAGTCTTTCATCCTGTTTACATGGTGTTTGTACACCCTGCGTCTGTGGCGCAGTGGTCGGAAGCGCCCTGCAACACACACGTGGAATCGATCCTCGCCCACATGGGTACCAAGCCTTTCATCCCTCTGGAGTCGGCAAATTGGTGCCAGACTCGCCTGGGAAGATAGGAGCACTGGCTCGATACATCAATAGGCCACCGCGAGTCATTGTAAAGGCCAGTTATGCATTCAATCACCTTCAAATGATGCTTAATGAAGTCGAATGCATGGAGTATCCCTCAGGGATTGATCAACGCCGAGAGTTTTATCATTAGTACTGAAGAATTCGCTCTCCATAAATTTCCTTGCTAAGAAGCCTATTCACATTGTTCATTCTAGGAACACTTCAATTGGTCACAAGTATCTCGGAAAGAGTCTTTGGCTATGCTATCGTAAAGCCTTCGTTATCTGTCTAGTTATCATAGCAAGTGGCTGAATGCCTAGAAGTGTCGAAGCTTCTTTCATAAGAAGTAATCCTCAATAGCTCCTTCTTTGCTCTTGTTTCATCTGAGCAGAACCTCTCGCTTTATCATAGGAGCAATCGGTGATTGTCAACGCTACAGAACCCAACTAAATGGTTTCTACGCCACTTGACATATAGAATATCTGCTTCACCTACGCAATGGATTGTGTCCATTTTTCCCGACGTGGACGGTTTTTGCATACATTTGAAATGGTCTAACTTAAGTAATATGTGTGACACTAGTGTATAAATATGCCTATGCAAATAAATTAGTGTGGAGTTTGGAGTGCGAATCAACATGATTGGATACATGCGGGTCCAGGGAACTGTAACCACTACCAAATAGTCGTGTTAGGAAGCCCTGAAGGAAAGCCCTGAGAAATCGAAGGCTGCTTTGCTGAACTCAACACCACGAGTTGTCGTTCCAGTATTGTCCATTAGAAATACGCCTATCCATCAGCACAACTAGTCCTCACAGTAGATTTAGCCTTCTTGCAATAAATTATTTTGGCCAAAAGTAACAGAAGAAAAAACATCTGTAGAAGAAGCGTGATCTCCTTCGTGTATTCCTCGAGAAAATTGAGACCAATAGACAACAGAGGCATTCGACATGGACCACTAGAAGCAATGCTGGTGTCGCCTCGAGTTACTCGTTGGTTGACTAGGTTATATTTGGCAGAGCTGATTGCAATCATGAAAATGGAACATGAAGTCCTCGTCGGTGATCCCTCCCTTAGAGATGAGCTATATAATGGACTCCACCCGTAGCATGATTGGAGCGAGTGAATGCGTTGCTCGCCTATGCAAGACTTGTGCGCGACTGTACTTGGAAGAACGACCCGTTTTCACGAGTTATTCGGACCCCAGCACTTATCCATTTTGTTTCTATGCATCGCAGTCCTCCACAGTGGTGGTTTGGTTGGAGCATGCTGGCGGGTGCGAGACTCATACCGTCATCTGTATAACACTGCAACTGCGACCACAGTTAACTGACATTGGTTGTGAACACTTCCGCCCAACGTGTAGGTTCTAGGGAATGCATCCTAGTGGGGTCCTGGTCCTCTTTACATTTCTTTTCGTCCACCTATCTGCTATTCTTCACATTGTATAACCGGGTCATCTATGTTTCGCTTCCGATTTGGGTTCTCCTGGATCTCGAAGATGAGATAGATTACGAGGATCAGAGCCTTACGTTTCGGCAAGATGTTGTCTGTGTTATTTATATCATGAAAGGGTGCTTGCTTATCACTAGACGCCGGATCGAACCAGTGACCACGTGCATCAAAGGGCACCTACAATAGCTAGTGCGTCACACACACTTAACCGCAACACTTTGTAAGAAAATATTTTTTCTAAAGATGTGTTTTTAATAGATCTTCGAGGTAGTAAGTAAGTAATCCTTATAGGATTTGCTTTAAAGTAATAGTAAGATAATTGACAACAATGCGTAGTAGATCATGAAAGAATCAAAATGAGTTACGGCTGTGCAACATGGACGACCCTCGTCAGAAGAAGGCAACAATGGTGCAAAAGAAAACGAGAGTTTTGAAAGAGGATGCGAGTAACTATTGGTCCTATTCCCATTGCGGTAATCAACGATTCGTTTTTTTCTTCACGATCACTTTGAAGCTGAAACTACGCCAGAATGGCTCCTAACAAGATATTCAAAGCGGTTGAATAAAAATTTACGTGCATAGCCAATAATCCACTGTAAAATTCCCTTTCATCCTCTAATGCACCGTACAATTCCCCAATTGGTTCGCTTGATGAACAAACTCAACGGAGGATATCAACAAGTAGCTGGCTGTGCCATGTCATATGGCTATACTAGTATCTCATTCTTTCTTTCCTCCTCATTCCTTTTCTAATGATATCGTTCTTGTAATGTCAATCAATAGACGGGCAGAACGACAGTTTCCCGATTTTGAAAGCGCTTGCTTCGCCCATGTGTTCGTTCGTTCGAGAAGTGAACATGACGATGGACATGGCGCCAAAGCTCAGCATGAAGAAGGGAGTGGGCTAGATGGTTCCAAGAATATCACGGATGTAGTGAAGCAGATAAAAAAACCCAACACCGAACTCACATTTTCAACTCTGCAAATCTTGCCTTAGCGTAAGTCTCGGAAACCTGAACGCGAGGTAAGCAAGATGAAAGGTCAACCAGCGTTGTCAAATGTGTTACTTAGAAGGTGAAGCAGTTAGCATCTCATGACATTCAACTGAGAGAAGGAAGTCGAGGTCCCAGAATACGTCGAAGATTAAAAATCACAGATGCCATTGTATAGTTCAAGCCAAAGAAATTGCTAGAAAAAAGAGAAACTCTACTCACGTCTGTTCATTTAAGTCGTAAATATGCTGCCGCTCAATATTCACTGGATCCATCCCAGCTGCAGTGGTACTTCCTCCGATCACTTAAACGTTCTCACCAGTGGAACCCAAAATAATCAATTTAGAAAGACGGATATGAAAGAATAACACTTTGCAAATACAACTTCCAGGGATCAATTAAATCAATTAAATCAATAAATTAAACTGAAAAGGAAGGCTCAAACAACCTAAAGCAGAAGTACTTGTCTGGGAGACAATATTACCTCACCAGATATAAGATAACCTATAAATACGTTCAAAAATACAACAAAAAGCACGGACCGTATATCATCGAAATCTACATAGAAGGTTATTGAATAATCAAACAATTTGAATGAACAAGGGAAATAGGAATTTGCTGGCAGTAAAGGATCCCAAATATTTCGCAACGTCACCATAGTGATTATACGCTAAGCGAGCGAAGAATGCGTTGTACGAAGGAGAAAGGATAAAGCTCCCAGCGTTGATCAATCCATGAAGGATGCATTATGCATTCGACTTCAATAACCATCGTTTGGTCGTGACTGAATAAATACCTGGCCTTTATAATGACTCGCGGTGGCTTACCGATGTATTGAGCCAGTGCTATTAACCTCCTAGATAAGTCTGGTACCTGCTGACCCCGGAGGGATGTAGGGATTTGTGGGCTATGGGCGCGGGAATAGACCCAATGTGTATTGCGGGGCGCCTCCAACCACTACGCCACACGTTATCTGTATAACGTATAAAATGCAGAAATCACTACAAATATGCGTACAAAGGATAAAGAGGAATAAGCGGATAAGATGGGAGAAAAAAAGGAACGAAATTGAATATTGGAAGATAATACACGGTATTCACTTGTTCAAACCGCTGTTTAGTAGTAACAAAATACGAAAAAATAAGACGACGTACAGTAGATTCGTTGCCTCTCAGAAGCGACGATTTTAGTGATGTTGTCGCAAATAACGAGGTGAAGCATGCGTTCGCATGTTCGAGATGCAGCTCCATCAAACATCTGAAATTAGCAGAAACTATGTTGCACACTGGTCATATAAATGTAACTATGCACATTTAGATAAGGTAGTAAAATCCCAGTTATCCATAACCTGGCTAATTTGAAAGAGGAAGAAATGATCGGGACCAGCATCGAAGCAAGCCGACTGGAGCTATTCACTTACTGTAGCACTCCTTGTAAACAAGTCAGACCTTGGCGAAGCTGGAGTTGGAACACAACTAGCCAGCAGCACACATATACTTGCAAATGGAAAATGATAGCATAAATATGTGCGCGTATATAAATGTATATACACATATACATGTATATATAAGCTCACAAGGGAGAAAAATCCTAATGAGCAATTACCAACCAAATACGAAAAGGAATGCCACATTTCACTAGCGAAGGTACGTGTAGAGCTTCGTTTTAAATCAAACTTATGTTTTGGACTCAAAATTCAAGAAAAATTTCAAACTTAACGAATACTCCGGTCCGCAGGTCTAAAAAGTAAACACTGTGAATTCAACCACAGTTTCAGCTTAATTGGGTTCAATGCCGATGTGGGACTCCCCGAGACCAATCCCGTTGACGGGTGATTACTGACGGCACTGATCGATAGAATTAGATGAGAGAGAGGCGAAACGAAGGACCCGCACGGTGTGGTGGTGAACGCGTTACTCCCCGGAAAGGACAATAGCGCGTTCGTTCCCCACCGCAAACACCTGCGGTGCGGAGTTTTGCAAATATCTCAGCAATCTTGTGGTTGTGTTTCGCATAGTAATAACCTGCCATAAAAAGTATGAAAGGCAGAAAATAAAAAGCCAAATATCTGTGTGGAGTGTTCAAATTTCGAGTAACAACATCGACTATTCGAGTGAGTTGTTCCTCACAAATCACGCTGGAAGTGCAGAATCAGCCAGCCGATGGTGCACTTTGCCGCAGGCGTGCCCATTTCATCTACAGCAAGAATTGAATACACATTATTCAGTAGCTGGAGAACCATTTGCCTTACCTAGTTGACAAGACTCCAACTTATTCAGAGCCAAGACAGTGAAATCGTTCGCGCACTCAAACTGGAATGATTAAAAGCCTCCGATACACCAGAATACAATCGAATGCAAATGTAAGAGCTATTTATTTGTGTTCTCATGAACTGATCTTGTTGAGCCAATGCGAGGAAGCTGTCACCGGAAAAGGAATTAGAGACCAGAAAAACAGTTTTTTCTCCGTTAGAAGTCCATAGTCTGGTCATGAACGAGTGGTCCAACAGAAATTTCGAAGAAATCATATAAGAGAGTCATAGAAGGGAAGCGGGCTCAAACACTGTATAACTTCACTGGAGGAGGCATCGACAAATAATGGTGAACTTCGTAACCGTCAGACGTATATCTGACCACAAGTGTTCGCTAAGGGCCACTGAAAAATTTCCTCGACGGACGCAATTCATGAAGAATGATATGTTAATACAAGGATGCCTCCACAAATGTGGTAAAATACGCTCAAAAGCACAACACACAGAACGTCGCAAAAGTGACACCCACGTGATATCTATGACGAGCACACTCTTTATTCTGGATCTCAAGTATTGGCATCCTAAGAAGGAATCTTGCACCGAAATAATCAAAGCCTTTGATACAAACCATAACAGTTGCAAAATAGAATGGGCTACTAAGCCGGCTTTAAAAAAGATCTGCACCGTAGTTCCTTGGTTTTAAAAATCCTACGATACGAACAAAAATTAGGGCAAGGGAAAGCCAACAAACCTCAGCATTACTAAATTTATAAACAGATAATCTCTCCTTTAAATCATTCAGGCACGTATCGCACACAATAGTAAACTACAATCCTCAGCACTTATACAATACTCAAATTATGTTTAAAAAATACCAAAGTATCAAATTAACAATCTTCCATGTTCAAGGGAAATGAAAGTTCTACAGTACTCAGAATAGCCCAATACATTCAATCATGCATTACACACAACTACTACCAGAATGGAAACATCAAGTCATTGAAATCTTTAGGAGTAAACTATAACCTTGACAAGTAAAAGGAAGCGAGTCAAAGAACTACAGTTGAACTCCTAACGGAGAAGGTCCTTAAAAACTACATCGGGATGGAAAGCGAAAAAACAAAAGATGAAGTTATAGTGAAAACAAGTATATTCAAATCCTCCTCCAATTAATCAAACACTCGAATGCTCCATCGCTCCCACTACATTTGTTAGCGCCATGTCCGATTCAGCGCGCATTTCCTTCACTAGAGCAGCTCCAAAGGAAGTGTCTGATCGCCTTCCCTGAACATTATCTTTCTAATATTAACTTATTTGCTACATACTACAACTTTTTTATGGCAGTGTATTAAGCGAAATACAACCACAATCGTGCTGAGATATTCGCTCTGCGGTGGGGAACGAACGCTCTATTACCCTTTCCGTGGGCTAACGCGTTCACCACCACGCCATGCGGGTCCTTGGTTTCGCCTCTTTCTCAGCTGGTGCTGTCGATCAGTGCTATCAGCAAAGTGAGCAAGCAAGTGATAAACAGCTTCAACTTATTTAACTTACCTGGATACTCGGACGGCCCGTCTTCACTTGTTGTGCGGGCCCCAACATAACGTCCATTTTTTTTCAGACTTTTATTGGTTTAGCCATTGTGGTTCCTTGGAATCCCAAAGGTCAGCCAGGCCAAAGTCTTCCCCCGAGTCTTAATCACCACAAGCAGTCGCAGCCATTGTGGATCAGATGGAGATTTGCCACCATGAGACTTTGATACCAGCGCGGCGGTGGATCCTGGCACTGGCTCTCAGCCAGGCTTCCTGATGGAAACGCCGGATTCCTTCTCACCTTGGAAGACCCTTCCAGGGGAATGAACCTCCCACCCGCTGTACGTCGCAGTCCCACATCCAGGAACGGAACACCTCCCAACAACGATGAGGAGGAAAACCGTTGGGAGAACATGGAATGTTGGCGCAGAAAATCTTATCTTTAGTACGTATAAGATACAGGATCATTATAAGATAATATATCCCAGCTCAATCATGGCACATATAAAAGTAAAGACCAGAACACTTTTGTTAAGAATTTTAACCAATTACTCACCAACTGAGAAGTAGCATAGCTCAAATCCGATGCACTGGATGAATCGTCCATTTACTCTGAAATCACCAATACAGAATTTCATAGGCAGATGACATACGCATCACAAACACTTACGAAATACACGTCACACGAAATCAATATAAAACCACGGCTCTGTCAACATATAACAACCGACGTTTAGTCTTAGGTTGCTCGCAGACCTAGTAGCGCGTTTGCCATCCAAACAGCACAGAACATAGTAGGTTTTTCTATAAGCAAAAGGCTCGAGAAGTCGGGAAGTTAAGGTGGTTATAGAGGATTCCTTGGTTTCTTATGTAGGGTCACGTATGTTACTACATACTGTATGTTACTATAGTCGATCATCCAACCACACCACTGTCAGTGTGCGGCAACTCTCTCTCGCATCTTATGTTGGCTATATCTCGGTATAACTGCCAATTCCATACAGAAGACATGGTCATTATAGCGAGTGAAAGTGAAGTAACAGTTCTTTACCATCCCATATTGTCCCTAGGTCTCAAATTTCTGGATGCAGAGGGGCTAAGGCTTGACAATTAAACTCATCCCAGAAAGTTTTTTTTTGTAAATTATGAACTGCTACGAATAGGTATTCCCGGCCAAAATCCGTCGCTACTAAAACCTTGCAACAACTATCTGCCGTTACCCGTTACTGCTACTACTACCTGGAGCCCAAAAAATCGTATGAAAACTAAAAACTGGGAAAACGAGGTGAACCTGTCTAGTAAACGTCTCGACTACGTCACCAACATACAATTTTCATCAAATAAGGACGACGGTTTGATGCCACTACGAGATGTATTTTAAAGACAGTGAAGAAAAAGGTAAACTATTAAGCACAGACTCACCAACAGCTAAGGCACATATGTAACCTAAAAGAAGGTTGACATCATCGCATATTACTGCCTAAACAAGTGAGATACTCCCTTAAAACAAGAACGTGTTACTATAATAAGTGAGTGATTAACTCAACTCTCCAGGTCAGGTGGAAAAAACTTGGATCATCAATGCAGTATTTCGAGAATTTCTTAGTAAAGGACGCAGTCCTATTCTCCATAGAGCATATTGTCAACAAGCCAGCACATCGAAATGCGATACGTTCGGTTCCTAGCTATGATCCTATAGTAATACTCCGAGCAATATCATGATAATCAAGATGTACGAAACAGTCCATGTGTTACAGCAACTGATGCAAAATTCTCAGAGGTTTGAGAGACAATTAGAAAGAGCCCTCAGCCAATTTTTATAGATGAACTTCAGCATGAACTAGGTTATCGAGGCAGTGGACGAGAACCAAGTACGACGAACAGAGATTAACAGCTTTTCTGAGTAACTAAGAGTGTTTTGCGCGGAACAAAGTCCCTGGTAATTGTTAAGAAACAGTTTTAAAACAAGTGCAATCTCATGAAGCAGGGAAATGCAAACTAGGCAACGGACCACAGTTCTGGAGATTTTTTAAAAACATACGCTTTCAGGCATCGAATGAAAGATATTAGAGGCCGTTTGCGCCGAGGAGATGTTCCTGGGTGCCCGCATGCGATATACAGCAAGGTATTCATCCTCCCGACAGTGTATCCCAAATTAGGGAAGTAGTCCACCGTTTCGATCAGGAAGCCCAGTTAAGAGCAAACCCATACCAGGATTCACCACCGTCTTGGTACTCCCTCTGATCCACAAGGGCGGAGACTGGCTGTGGTGGTGACGATTTTTGGCCAGGCTGACTTCGAGAGTCCAGGGAAACATAATGGCTAAACCAGCAAAACTCCGAAAAAGTAGAGAATATGCTGAGGCCCGCACAACCAATGTAAACGGGACTCCCAAGTCCAAGTAAGTGTCATATGGCGTGAACGAATTGCCCGCAGAATAGCAAGAGTAAGGATATATTTTCGTTTACGTCCTCCACCAACTCCTGAATATCGTAGTCGATCAAACACAGTAGTTATAGCTAGCACAGAGAAGCGATGTGGAACAAATTTGGATGAAAATGCTCCAGTTGCGGGAGAATATATGGAACAAAGTGGGGAATTCCCAACTGTTTCGCAATTTATCCGGTTGGTGCCTACCAGGCCCAAGGACATGTGTACGAACTTTCTTTTTTTACGTCTGTTCCAAATTTTCGTGTATCGTATAAAATTTCACCTTCTCAGTGTTGGCGCCTCACGACTAGGTTTGACTTGCTTTACGTATATCGACCTACTTGGTAAATAGGATCCCCGTCTTCAGTAGTTGTGCGGGCCCCAGTACAATCTCCACTTTTTCGGTGATTTGCTGCTTTAGCCACTGTGGTTTCCTGGAGTACCGAGAACAGTCTGGCCAAAGTCTGTCCCAGGTAGCCATCACCACAGGCAGTCGCAGCCCTTGTGGATCATAGGGAGATTTGCCACCATGGGACTAATTTGATAACAGGACGGTGGTCGATCCTAGTATTGGTTTACCCTTAGCTGAACTTCCCGATGGAAACGCCGAACTCCTCATTCTGGAAGACCCTGCCGGGAGGGATGAATCCGCCGCTGTACATTAGAGCACGATCCCCCCCGTTGGGCGGGCGTATAATAGCCATACATAATAACTGAATGAGTGAAGAACATGAACAACAATCGTATAACCGTGTGTACACCATTGGATTAACACTTGAGAACTTAAATTCCCACCAGTCATTTTATTAGTCTTCCGAAAATTGTTGTGAAGGTGTGGAAAGCGTCAAGCACTAAGGAACAGAACCGACGATCACTGGAAATTTCAAAAAAACACGTTATAATAGCACTTTTGAACAAAACGGAACACAATTGAACTAAGAGGAGAGAGAAAAAGGAGGGAAAACCTCAAAAGGTCGGACAAAAGCGGACGTCCAGTACATTTAGATTACTCTCACGCATCTGCAGAGTTCCACTCAACAATGGTAAGTAAAATGCTAGAAGTGCTGGATTTTAGGTGCCCGAACTTTCAATACAACGAAAATATCGCAACGCTAAACTGCCTGTTCTGCCACAACTGTGTCTCACGAAAGCAAAAAAACAGAATTTTTATGGAAAAAAAGCCCATGAATATAGACACAACTAGCTTTATTCCATATTTTTCTGTACAAAATTGCAAAAAGTGTGAGAAAAAAGGGGAGTGTAACGCTTAG
>JADANN010000078.1:0-110096 GCA_018806985.1 Angiostrongylus vasorum | reverse complement strand
GAGTGACAGGTGATATTAAATGCACGACCTTCGCGACTGGTACAACTATATCTCTTCAATATGTAATCTTTCTTTGATAAGGATACACGAAGTTGATAAGCATTCTTTATATTTGGCTAACGTTTCGACGGTTTCGCCTTCATTAGATCCGATGAACCGAGTCGATGGTCCATAGCCGTTCGTCTTCTCGACGTGGCGTTTTCGTCTTCGTATAGAGTTGGGTCCTTCTCAGTGGAGTATCTCTCGAATGAGGTATACTCACCCGGCGATGCTCCGTTATACAGGACGGTTGTTATCGAAAGAGGTGCTTGCCGGGTGATAACATGTGGACACTATCGACTTGGATCATCGGCTCTGATGAAGACGAAAACGTCGAAACATTAGACGGAAATAAAGAACATTATCAACTTCGTGTAAACTTATCAAAGAAAGAATATATATGGAATAGAATAGATATTATATTCGATTAGATACATGATTCGTTGTACAACATCTGAATTTAAAGCAATACTTTTTAGATGTCTTAGCCAACGTAATAGAGTATGAATACGATATAAATGTCATTTTTTGATTGTAATAGTAAAGAATGGGGTAATTGCTAATTGGCTGGTTTCTAGAACAATAATTTAGCGTTTTTCTTTCCAGCGTTGCATAATCGGGACATGGTGAATATCATTAAGCTGGATCGCCGCATTTGTAACTACGAACTCAGCGTAGTGAGCAGATTCTGAAAACTGCAACAAATTAGTAAATAGGTGTTTAATTAAACGTGAATCATGGAATAAACTAAGTGAAGCAACAAGAGGCACTTATCACTAGGGTTTAATGCCAAGGAGAAATATTTCACCTTCAATTGTACAATACATTAATGCATTGCTACGCATTTGAGCGACTAATCGTAACCGAAAATACTCGCGTAAGTGAAGGAACAATATATGTTTGTATTCTACTGGAGATTCTCATCTATGACAGTGAGCAATCAGGTAGGAAATTATTTCACTTTTACCAGGTGCCTGCATTCTGATGCTCATGATTACTCCATGGTGGCTGAGTGGATTGTCAAGGCGACTGTAATGCTCTTCATCAATCTCCTATAATAATTTTCGTGTGGGGGTTTCATGTTTTCATCCTGTCGCCCTGATAAAGTTGTTCTTACGTTTAGTGTTGTGACATAAAAAGTGGTCAAGCCTTCGAAATCAGTTATTTTTCAACTGTTACTTCGATACTGGTGGTGAACATTACTTGTGCTCGTGAATCACACAGCATCTCATGAGTTCCGGTATATCTCTTGCAGCAAGGTAATTATTAATATTGTAGCTATATTATGTGTTAGATATTTTCTCCACATGAGTTATGCATGAGACATATGTGTGTCTAAATCATTGTCACAGCCATATTAAATTTAACGGGTCATCAGTGAAAAAAGAGAAGAACAATATAGATCATTGCCAGAACACTTGCTACCCAAATAGTTGTGTTATTTAGTCTCAATGCTGCCTTTGCTTTTTCTTAGTTCAATTACAACTCTAATGTATCGAAATCCAGCAACCTGCACAGGCATGCTTCTTTCATTTCACGTTGTTTATAAGTTGATTCCAGTTATATCGGCGATGAATAGCAGATTTATTTTAACTCCAAACTGGTTAAAATATTTCCAAGTGCACGTTTTAACAAATTGCAGTAAATCAGTATATGGCGCATATAGCGCAGTGGTCGGAGGCGTCCTGCAATACACATGGCATCGGTTCAAGCGCTCCTGGCTGGCCTACCATGCCTTCCATCCCTTCATGGTCGGCAAATTGTTACTAGACTTGTCTGGGAGGATAGCAGCACTGGCTCGATACATCGGTAGGCTATCGCGAGTCATTCTAAAAGCCAGAAATGCATTCAGTCACCTCCAAACGATGCTTAATGAGGTCGAATGCATGGCGCATTATCCTTTAATTTAGTATATTAGGAAGTGAGAAATAGAAAGTATAAGCTGTATATTGTATACATTCGAACGGTATACGGATTATGAGACTCTCGAGATAGTCGAATGTTGCTCTTGATCTCTCGATAGAAATCCTATGTGGTTACATCTACCAGCAATTCGCGCATTTTTTAATGATAGTAATTTGGTGTATAAGGTTTCGATTACATTCGAATACATGTGATTCGGAGATCGTTGTGTTTTTTACTTCTTCCATTTAGAATCGTGTGCCATCTATTTTTTGTGTGCAATTAATTCTTCTTCGCCTCCGTCGCTTTTAGTGTGGTCTCTCCTCCAATGATACAGAATATTTTTTTCCCTTAGTTTGTGGTGTTTTTGTAATGACTTTGAACAGAATAAGTATTTGAAAGATAAATAACTAAACGTACAGATAGAACTAGCTGAGAGACAGGCGAAACGAAGGACCCACATGGTGTGGTGGCGAACGCGTTACTCCTCGGAAAGGACAATAGCGTGTTCGTTCCCCCACCATAGGCACCTGCGGTCCAGAGTTTTGCAAATATCTCAGCTTCGTTGAAGTTAAAGTTTCATTTATTTTCTTTCGATCTATAAAGGCGTACAAGACTCAAGTTTTTTGGTTAGTAATTGAAAGATCTTCTCTTTTTCCAGTCGCTGTGATAAATCACAGCTTTCGGAGAAGAATGGCATAATAGACACAACACCTTAACAATCTCTACATGGCTTTTTTTCATCACATGCGAAAGAAATAAGTGTTTAAAAAGCACTGATAGAATCATAAAGAGGATAAATGCAATGATTCAAAAATAACACATAAGAACGTGACAAGGAGATGGAGAAGACGACCCATACAGCGAAAAGAGCAAAAAACAAGCGTGCTCGCCTTCGGGAAACTATTATCATCTGCGTTGAAAACGATGCAGACGATGATTTGTAAACACTGTACAGGACACCGAGCAAGTACAATAGTAAGCCCATAGTATACAACACAAATGGAAAGTGTGAATCATCAGCTGGCCACATATAATGGAAGAGAAGAGAAGGGCGAGAAGAAGTGGTTTCACACTTTAACCATGATTCTTCTGTAATGCTTGCGATAGATGGATGCTGTTACATCTATAGATTGTTTACTGATCATGAGACTTTTAAGAAATGGAGGATCCAAGAGTGTGACATAAAAGCAATTTGCGCACCCTTTGCGGTGTAGGCCATCCAGCGGGTGGACTTGGAAGAATAGCTTTAAATTTTAAAACCTTCATTCCCACTACAGTCTTAAGAATGTCAAGAATGAACTTATGTGCTTTAGCGCATAATAAACAGTTGGAATAAGACATGCAAGGAACGCTCTATGAGGACATCAATAGTGTGATATACTCTCACTTCCTGATTAGATATGCAAAGTCTATTCGCCATAAAGTTACTTCATTTCAATGTGTTTCAACGAACATGTACATCAAGTGATTTTAGTTATTCCAAACATATCGCAGCCGTTTTTCTGGATGTGAATCGAACCTGCAGGATAGGATAACGGTGGTAATCTCCTAGACCAAAATCCGTGTAAAGGACACCAAAATTTCTCAGCGAACTCGTTGAGATTAGTTCTATTTTTCTTTCTATTGCACTGTTCGTAAACTACTGCAATAATTCTCTAATCGTAGCATCATAATTATTAAGACCGAACTAAGGAATCGTTGACGGAAAGATAGTTCCCTTGGATCCGCATCATGACAAAGATTTTAAAAAGACCCGTGAAAGGTAAGTTAGGACTCCTGAGAAGACCAAATTGTTCAATCAGCAATAGGGCGGCCTCAATACTGCGCACACTGGGTGATCCCGTATATTACATCAGGCTGTGAGACGACAGGTGAGACGCCACAAAACCCCCGGCTTATTCAGGACGTCACTGGATCCGGATCTGATAAACATAGATACGACAAACAATGGAGAATATTTTTCGCTGTGCTCGTATAATTCCAGAATACTTAACTTCGGCATCCGTCTTCACGCTCTCCTTGAACACGCGGATCGCAGAAAGTTTCACGTGACCGCCTTAAAAGAAACGAAAAGCAAAATGTCTGAGTTGCGCTAACTAAAAAACGGGACCCTTGTCACGTGTGGTGAAAAAAGATTTCGTCACGAAATGTCGGTGGGGTCGGCATTGTCATGCACCCCTTCATTACTCACCTAGTCTTCTTGCACGAAATCCTTTCCTCTTGTATTGCCGGCCACCGTCTCCAACCAATCCGTAATGAGAAGATCACTATTGCCCGTTGGTACTTACAGACCAGTGCAGCTGACGAATAAGAATCAGATGCGTTCTATTATCAAATCGAGGAAGTTAGCCTCATTGATAAAGCCTGTTATAAGTTTGTTTTCGAAGACTTAAACGCCAGAATAGGAATGTCAACGTCAACTAGGGCAGGGTTTGAAAATTTGGGTAAGGATAAAAAAAATAAGAATGGAAACCGTCTTGCAGGACTACTGTTCACAAAACGTCCCTTACATTGAAGAGCACTTTTCTAGAAGAAATAAGGCAACAGCTTGAAATAATGGGAGTCACGCAACGGTTCGACACATGCACAAATCGACCATATATCCGCGAAAAGAAAATGGTGCATGTTTGACACATTGTAGACCCATTATGCCGTCCATTCAGATCCCCACATTCTCAGCATGAATATTTGATTCAGCTGACCAGGAAAAAAAACCAGGGAAAAAAAATCACGTCATCGACCGGTAGGAAAAGACCAGTTGTATAGAAAAAAGAACATTCCGAACAAAATCCTTTGGAAACATGGCTAACAGATTAAGCAAGATCCGGCCCAAATCTAAGAGCTGGTTGTCAAAGATCTTAAAAGTTGCGCTAAATTCTCCTCAGTTCCTCAAGAAAGAAAAATCACATCGCATCTCTATCACCGCTGAAAATTTGCTGGAAAGACGAAAAAAACTAAAACTTTAGTTGCTTGGATACTTGAATACTTGGACGGTCCGTCTTCATGAGTTGCGCGGACCTCAGCACACATGCCATTCATTCCTTTCTTTCGCAATCGTATTCCATGGTGGTGGTCTTGTTCGAGCATGGTAGCGCGTACGAGTCTCAAACCGTGATTTGTAAAACAACTGCAGCTGCGGGTACAGCTGATTAACTTTGTTTACGAATACGACCGCTCAACGTGTAGGTAGTCGGCCTAGGGACGTTTGCATTCTCTTGGAGTCCACTCTACTGTTCTTTTCGTCCATCTGTCGTCCGTTCTTTTCATTATGTGACCGGCCCATCTATGTTTCGCTATCGATGTATATTCGCCTGAATCTCGAAGATGTGACAGATTTCGAAGGTCAGAGCTTCGCATTCCAGCTAGATGTTGAGAGTGCCGGTTATATTTCAGAAGAAATCGCTCAAACGCTCTGTGAGTAGCGCGAAGCATTCTTGACGTGGTTGAAGTATCAACCCACGTCTCTGTAGCATAACAGAGCGCTGGGAGGACCGTAGAATCGAAGAGATGTGCTCGGATCTTCGGGTGCTTCAGTTGGCCGGTGGCTTCTTCTTGAGAAGCCCGAATGCGACCCAAGCTGCTCTCCTTCTTCTATCTAGTTCCTCCTGCATGTTGTTTTCCATGTTCATTGATCGCCCAAGGCATACGTACGTGGTGGTCTCTGCAATCAGAGAGCCATGCTATTCAATGGCCATGGGTTTTTCATGTAGTTGGTCTTCTTTCGATTTATGCGAAGTCCGATCTTTTTCCCCCGCTTCGTTGAGCTCGTTGATGATCATTTCTGCTTCGCTAGTACTTCTTGAGAAGATGACAGCAAAACGAAGGTTTGATAGGAATATTCCATCAATACGTATACCTTCCTCATCCCAATCGAGTGACTTCATTATCCACTGCAGTGCGGCAATGAACAGCATTGGAGATATTGCGCTGCCTGGTCGACTCCTTTTCCAATGGGTATGATGACAGGTCGATGGAAAAGCTGTATTTTCGTAGTGCAGTTCCGATAACAGTCGGACAGAGTTCTTATGTAGGACGGGTCCACTCCTTGGTCGACGAGCGCTGATAGGAATGCATTCGTTACGACACTGTCAAACGCTTCTTCATAGTCGACAAAGGTTAGGACTAAAGGCAAGTGATATTCCGGACAAACTTCCAATCACCCTGGACACGGTTTGGATGTGGTCCATGGCGCAAAATCCTTTTTCGAAATCCTGTTTGCTCGGTTGGTTGCGCCTCATCCAATGTCCTTGATGTGCGCGAGAGGATAATTTTCGTGAAGAGCTTGTTGAGTACACTCAACAAGCAAATGGAGACGATGGTTACGAAGATTTTTCGATCACCTTGCTTGGTCAGGATGACCGTGCGTGGCGTCATCTACCGGTTTGAGTTTTCTTCTGTGTGTGAACGTTGACAAAAAAGAATAAATTGTTCATTGATGTTGATTGCTCCGTCAGTGTGTTTTGTAGAGCAACTGATGACGATCTTCAATTAAAGTTCCATCCTCATCTTAAAGTATGGTGTAGCCTAGTGAGAAAACGACGTGAGTTCATATTTATTGTGGAACTACTATTCCACTTTCACAAAATATTTCTTTAAAAAAAAGATGAAAAAACACAGAAGCACGTTACGCTCAAGTAGTTTTCAAACCTGAAGTAACGAAGATATAGAAAGAAGAGGAACAATCGATGTAGTTTCACAGTTTCTTTGCCTTACTTGTTTGTTCTACCTTGTACTACCGCTGATAGTAGAGTAAATGCGGCTGGAGTCTCAATTTGTCCCAATCCCATCTTACCATTACTCGATTGGTTATCTAGACATGAGACAATTCAAGGACGTCATTTTTTGAAAGTTTTCTTCATGAAGAATGTCATGCTACGAGGTCCTCTGCTTTCCTAGCTTAAAACTCTTTTTTTTCCCATCACTGATTTTTGATCGTCGATTCGTGCTTGATCTCAACATTATCAATTTGACTTCTGTGATACCGGATGTTCCGAGCAGCATCCGTTGAACATGGTTTCGAAAAGTTGGCAGATCTCCTGTTTTCTGTGCAAAGTTCAGATTTTCGGGGCGCACCGTGAAGTCGAACGAAAAGAAGGGCAGGAAGCTGGGTCTTGGTTTCTTTTTTTTATCAAATTGCGGTTGCGGTGCTGCTCACCTCAAGAGGCAAAACAATGAGCTTTTTTCATTTGACCAATATTTATCGGTCATGCGGCGCATCCTTGTGTTGTGCAATTTTCTTTGTTCAGAAAATAACCATCTTCCAAATATCTGCCAAGGATCACGAAAATCAACATGCTCAGGGTACCGAAGCAGAATTTGTCGTAGCATACCAGACTATGTCGAAGATCTAATGGGTGTGATTAATTGTATTGCAAGACAACTTACCGTTGATCACCAGCACTTTCACTTCCTTTCATCGATCCATTTTCGTCGCGTTCTTCAACAGAAACAGCAGCAGGGTCAAAGTTTCCTCGATATTCGCTTTTTTTCATTTTCAGTCTTAATGAGAAAGCCATTGCGGCAGAAGCTGGAGTTGTCGTCAAATGACATTACACAGTATTCAGTTTTTGGAGAGAAAAATTGGTTTAAAAAAAACGGATAAGCGGATTAATTTTGAGTAGTAAAGTGAAAATAATCAACGTAGACCTGGGTAAGAAACAGCAAGAGAAGGCAGGGAAGAAAAAAAGCCGACGGTGGAAGACAAAAGTGGCGACAACCACACAAAGGGGTTCCTTGCTTGTGCGAGTCATTTAGAATACTTCTGAGGAGTGATCGAGCAATGGCTTCGATTTCATCGGTGAGAATTGTAGAAAAATCCTACCGTTTCACCTAAGTTGCCATTATGCGAACCTATCGATTGATTTTTGCTTAGAATTCATACGTTCCCGGAGGCAGTTGCACTTTAAACGAGCATATCTATATCTCATTATTAGCTCTACGATTTAAAATAAATACTTTCTGGTGCAAAAAATCTTCACCCGGACAATAAGAAGTCTTCTTCTTTAACGTTGGAAACTTATTTTTTATAAAAATTTTGAATCTTAAATAAACTTAAAACAATAGCTAGGCTTTAGGAAAATCATCACTTTTCCCTTGAGCGAGAGAGGAGAGTTTCTTCCTGAATTGCTATTTAATTCGTAAGTCCTTCTCAACGAAAATTATTGGTGTTTATTAGAAGATTGGAACAATCTGTTATCCAGGACATATGAAGTTGCCAAGTTCAATTTGTGGCCAGTAACACACTTTTTTCCATTTCTAGTTGTTACGGCTGGTTCAGGTAACTTACAATGATCTGTTCGGATCACGAACTATACTGAAATATAGTAAGTAATAGAATGCGTGACTCCACATTGATAATCCCAAGACTCTTCTATGACATTAGGTTCTCTACTCCATATTCCGCCAGATATCGAGAACTTCCCGTTTATCCATCTATTTTACTTATTAAATCATCGTCCATTGTTTCTACTGTGGGGATCTCGGCACTTCTTACATTCGATTTGTTTACCTCGCATTCGTTGTCCACAAAGGTTCCCTTCCATTATGTGCGTTGTTTGGGTTGCTTCTTGAGGATTTCGTCTTCGTTATGAATGTCGTAGAATGCTGGTCGAGTCGATTCCCTTAGCAGTCCAGGAGATAGATAGTCAGGTTGATGGGTTCTCTTGTGGACTCAAGGAGAGCGTTTGGAGGGCGTCGAACCATACGTCCTGTTGGACTACATCGCTAACCACTCTACTACTCTTCCCCAATTTTACTTTTTTTTCTATTTGTATTCCAGAAACGGGTATTCCTCTGTTTAAATGACGGCTGCGTTTTACTTTCTGTGCAAACGTCATAAATTAAATTTTGTTCCTTCCCCACGAAAATTTCATTATCGGCCATTTTGTGCTGACAACAATGTTGCAGAATTTCAGAGGTTTTTCCAAGCAGTAGAAGTGTTTTGATCCAGCTCTTGATTAAACTTTGACCTAAATGTCGCCTGTTCTTCAAAGATTACATTGTGAAACGTTGAGATGTCATTCCACTTTGTTTTTGTGAAGTGCCAATAAAAGTGAAATTCCAGAACTGTTTTGTAGAAGTTCAGTATGTGATAAGGCAGATCAGCAAAACCTTTTGACCAAAATTTTATAAAGTTGTCAGTTGCTTAAATTCTACAGTTATTGGAAATCATATAGTGTTTCGTATGGTGCAAGGGGCTTGTAGCGTAATGGTTGAAGGCTCCCTGCAATAGACATGGGATCAAACCCCGCGCCCAAAGAACATCAAGCCTTCCATCCTTCCGGGGCTCGGCAAATTGGTATCAGATTTGTCTGGGAGGATAGCTGAACTGGCTGGATGCACTGATAGGCCACCGCGAGTCATTCATATGCATTCATCACCTCCAACAATGCATAATGATGTCGTCTGGATGGCGCATCCCTCAGGGATTGATCAACGCCGAGAGATTTATCCTTTTTTTATCCTTTATGGTGCACAGTGTCTGTTATCGAAATTCTGTGGCAATGTTGTTAAACTGCATGCGGTCAGTACAGCATTAGACATTCTTTTTTCTTCGATTGGGAGAAGTAGTGCACTAATTAATCCTTGACATGAAAAAATTGTAATATTTCTGGATGTCTGTATTCTTCAGTACACTTTTCAGTGATGTTCTTTATTTTAAACCGAATTTGAACTGCAGAAATGTTTTCCTATACACGCATTAATTTAAGCTGGATATGATTTAATAACTCACATATTTTAGCATCCATAAGATAACACATGCCTGTGAAGTGGGTCATCGTAGGCGCATCGACTGAAATCCGCTGAAGATGGATTGTCTAGAGAAGAGCAAATTATTGTCAACTGACGACCAGTTAACAACCCCGGTACAAATGAACACTGCCAAATGAATTCACATCATTTGAGCGGTTCTCCACTCTAGTGCATACCTTTCGTCCCAACGGTTTATTGCCTCATCGTGGCTGAGAGGTGTTCCTGGGTGTCGGACTATGATGTACAACGGGGGATCCGTCCCTACGGAAGGCCTTCTAAGCTGAGAAAGAGTCCGGCGTTTCCATCAGGAAGCCTAGCCAAGAGTAAACCAATACCAGGATCCGCCACCGTCCTGGTATCAAATTCGCATGGTGGCAAATCTCCCTCTGATCCACAAGAGGTGCGACTGCCTGTCGTTGTGAAGACCTGGGGCGGACTTTGGCCGGGCTGATCTCGGGATTACAGGGAACCACAATGGCTTAACAAGCAAATCTCCGAAAAAGTGGAGATTGTGCTGGGGCCCACACAACCAGTGAGAACGGGCTGTTCAAGTGTCAAGTTCAAGTGTATAGTTTTATCTGCTGTTCAACATAAGATATTTATCTTTTCTCCGGCTTGTCATTATTCGAAAATCATTCTTATTTTGTTTAAATTATTCTCCATATGCATTTAGATCGTCAGAAATAAGCTCTATGTCTGTCGAAAAAAAATGATTTAGTTTTGAGACCACCTGCATAAATCTTGTATAATGTGGACATAAGTGGTTTTACGTAACGACATCGGGATTTCAAAAGAGCTAAAACTTTGGTTTTTTTCAATGTCTGCATCAGTTATAACGAATCCAAAGAATTATTTCCCAAAGAACTGGTAATACGAATTGAAGGCGAAGCATACGCGGGTGGGCGGAATGAACTGTACGGATTAATTTCAACGCACATTCTTTCTGAGTTTTTTATCTTCTACAACGTGCTTATTAGCTGTACTATCTGTAGCATTCAATGGATGGATCATCCAACGAGGGTGTTGTGCCAGATACTATCCGTAAAAAAAAACGCTCGCTACGCTTAGTATTAGGTTGCTTGGAGATTAATGTTCGATTTTAGCCACTATTTTCGAATTGGTAGGTCTCAGGTGGAAAAATCTCATTAATCTAAATAAAAAGCCGTTGGAATCTACACAATTTTATCAAAGGGAAACAAGTCACTTTTACCGTCTGCATAAACCTCTGAAATTGTAGAGTCAATAATGTGGTTAAAGAGAGCATCGGGCCCGACCTGGTTTCTGAAGAGTTATCCGCTTAGGGAGGTTATCCAGAAACTTGAAGAAGAGATAAGCGGTAGGTGAGAGGTAAAGCGAATATGGTGAAAGAGGCAGAGTTTCGTTTCCCATTTCGTTCCACGTCAGTTGTGCTATGCGTGGGCATATGTCGTCTCGGAGAAAGATTAGTCTCTTTCTATTGGCCAAAACAAAGCCCGGCTGTTGAAGTTTCTGGCGCATTTCGTGAATGCAGGGCGTACTCCATTGTAATGGTCTCATTCGGATTAAGGAAGTTTTGGTGAATTAAATTTGACACGAACAACTGTATGGTGCATTTCAACTACAACCTCAGCTTAATTGTGTTCATTGCCGATTTGGGCTCTCCAGATCAATCTCGCTGACGGATGATTGCTGACGCCACTGATTGATAGAACTAGCTAAACAACCATGTGGTTGCCACCACCTTCTTTTGGGCTTGAAACGAAACGAAACGAAAAGGAAGACAAAGTGCCCAACTAAGGACACATAAGACACAAAAGCATAGCGGAGACGATTTTAATATAAAAACCACCATTTTTGCACAAGTTTTCCAAACACGAAAGCGCAAACTTATTGAGGGTTTTTGGATAAGTACCAAAAATCCTAAAACTAATATCAGGGAGAATGCCTAGAGATCACACGTGATCTCGTGCCGCATCTTTGCATCGACTTTTGATGTGGGGTGATGCACTTACCAGTCATATTGCGACTCTAATCGGTTGTACTTCCTCACTGGAAGACACGTAAAAAACGGTAGGTTTTTCGTGAGGCTGTGGATTATGTGGCTGCCATATAGGTTTTTCTTTCTGTATGTGTTATTGAAGTGTTTGGCATAGTAAAAAGCATACCAATATACCCTTTCAGGCTCTGAGGAAGGTGATAATGCTTTTTGTGGTATGTGTGCTTTTTGTATGGAAGTAAACGCATGCTGTGTAATAACCTCGCGATTCCTGAAAAAGTGAACGACGCAAAAGACGTTCTTCAATATTACTGACAATTGCGACCAATTTCCAACCGCACAAGGAAGCGAGTTTTTGCAGTTGCGGTTAGGGGTATTACGGTCTTATTGCTGTACTACTGCTCCCCTTACTCCTTACGCTGAGGCGATTTGCTATACCCACTCAACGATAGTAAGTCGATCGAAGGCTGCCTCGCTTCCGAAAATGGAATTCTTTTTCATCAATATGGTTATAAAACATCGGTACCAACAGTTTCTGTTGCAAAGCTTCATACTCATCGGGTAGTGTGCTAAAACACCTACAATAATACGATTTAGCAAAACATCGCTTATCCATCGCTGTTAAGGCGACTTGCCCATTAGGGACGCATCCGATGCGCTTCTTCCGGACATCGCCATATCTCAACCAACTACCTATCAACATCAGTGGTTAAGTCGAACATTTCATTAGCACCCTCTCCAAGATATCCTTTTCTTGAAGTTTCACTACTTCTTGGTGTCCAAAGATACCACTCCACCAAATCAGTTTTTGATCAACACTACCTATGATGCTGCTAACAGTGAGGTATGCAGGCAGCTCCGATTTTTCACCTTCTTTATTTCCCACTAAATAACCGACTTTTAATCATTACTTCATGATTGCCGTAGTTCTGCATAACAATATATTAGTGTTCGAATAATACATAGGATTATAACACTATTGCAAATTAGGACCTTCTCAATCGTTGGCAAAGGGCTTTTTTTCCGCATGAAATTTCTGAATCAGTGCCTTTTTAAGAATGGGCAGTAGGAATGCGATGTGGCTTAAGAGGTTAACTTCATGGCAAATTGCTAAATTTTCACGTATGCTTTCAGTCGTGTTATCTCAGTGTACGACTTTTGAATTGAATAAGGAGGGCATGTAATCATTGCCTTTTTTCACGTGCTTAACTCCTCCTCCACTCGTATTTCCGGAAAACACAAATACATTGATAGCACTACAGATTTAGAATATTTCCTAATTGAATATTTGGATCACCCACGGTGCATGTACCCCAGAGATAGTGGTCTCATTTACGGGCCATCCAGCCTACCCAGGCATAGGTTCGACCCAGCCATGGGCTCACCAAGTTTCTCATTCCTCTGAGGTCAAAGAATTGGTTCCCGTCTTGTCTGGTAAATGTTTGCTTTCTCTACGCCATATGAGAACGGTCTAGCACCGCTTTCTCAGAATTCAAGATTGATTCGATTTGACCAGAATTTAACAATATTCGTGAAGGAAATAGAAAAATTCCTTAAGTATCAGGCGAGCCTACGTGGAAAAAAGTGTCGGAAGACCTTCGTGGAGGGAGAATGTGAGAAAATAGATGAAATTTAAGTGTGTTGGATCCGCACATTGTGACACTTTTGAAGTCGGGTTGTGTTATCACAACAGTTAATAGACTACCGCAATTTCCATTGGAATAGCTTGGTGGCCGGATGAGATTTATTTCCTTGGGGTCCCAAAATGGCCGTGTTACAGCTTTCTCGGATCGTCGCTGTCTGCAGTTGCCAGCTTTCCTAGGGAGGTTTGGTCACGTAGTGACTAAGTTGTCTCTTGGGCAGCTTATCAACATTTAGATTATATTTAAAACGGGAATCACGCTCTCGTTTTCACCTAAAAAAATCTTGCAGTCTTTTCTTGTGCAAGAATTAAGAGCGAGTGTTTTAAAGCTCAAATGACTGTGGGTGTAATGTCAGGCAGCCCGTGAGTAGGCGTATGGGACATTGCCCGAGGTAATCTTGAATTAGGCCAAGGAAACTCTCGAGCTTGCGATTTCATCCAACACGCACAATCACTGCTGCACAGCTTCGCAATTTGATCAAGTCTCCCACCACTCGGAAATTTGCAAAATGTCATCAATTTGCCTCATCTCGATTAGCAAAGGTCAGTGAGTGCCTATGGTGAGAAATTGGGAACACTCCAACAGAGCTGTCTTGCGATTTCATGAGAAATTAACTGGATCAGTGCTAACTGACATTTAAGACGAAGTTCTCGATCTATTTGTTGAACGCACAACAAATCAGAAAACTGTCGCAGATTAAGGATGCAAGACAAAGAACCGAATAAGAGAACTATGCGAAGTCGGTTAATGTGAATTTGATTGGAGATAAATATAGTCGTGAGCTCTCATCCACAAACGCCATATACGTAGTTAATTGATTGTACTGTTCTGGAAAAATATAGGTGGTCAACAGGTATGAAACCCTCACGTAAGGTTAGAGCAATAGGGTAATACGATGTCCTTAAGAAATTTTAAGACTACAGCGTAAAAAATTTTTTCCCTACTGATTAGTCATTTTATGGAGTATTGTCCTCACATAGATTTGAAAGTTAATAGATCCTATTTATTCATATTAGATCAACAACTACGCTGTTATTGCTCTTATGGCTGGCAACGAGTACGATTCAAGTGAATTTCGTAAAGATAAGCGATCGTCGTTTTTCAATCTGGTGGCAATATCCGAGTCGGGCATCTACAACCAAATAACCCGAATTTTATTCATGAACCTGAAATCCTAAAAAATGTGCGCCAGAGATCTGCAAGAGCGGAAAATTCTACCCATCAACTACACTCTAACGTAAGTTGCTGTGTTCAAAAAAAACTTTTTTTTCCTTAAAATGTATTTAAGTATGTGTATGTGCATAGATATATCATTACTGATGAGATTGTCTTGACTTGCAATTAGGCCATCTAACATAGTAACATTAACCACAACGATGCTGAGATTTTCGCAAAACATGGACCCCTGGCCAGATAGAGCAATGATTTCCCTTTACGGCGGCTCGCGCATTACACATTGAGCCACGGAGGCCCTTGCTCTGAGTTTCTCTTAGCTAGTTTTCTATCTACCAGTGCCATCAAAAATCACCCGTTAAAGGGGTTGATCTTGGGAAACCCACATCGACATTGAACCCAGTTAAGCTGCAGATGCAGTCGAAATCACAACGTTTACTTTTTTTATTCACTACTCACTACAATTTTCAGGCCAAGGTAATAATTTTCGCAGGTATGTTTTGCGAATAACTCAGCATCGTTGTTGTTAGTTCCACATAATACCCTACCGTGAAAATTGTAGTAGGCTGTAAATAAAAAGGTAAACATAGTAACATTAATTTTTTTTCTGTGGCGAACTTTTTAATGGTCTGCATTTTCATGATACCTTTCGGCTACGATTAACAGAGGAGAAGGAAGAGAGTAAATGGCTTTGAACGTTAACAATTAATCAGATTGAGAATGGCTTTTGTAGTACGCGATGTCGTTTCAGCTGCTGTTTCACTTCAGGATCTTGACGATGGAAAGCTGCAACAAATTCTCAGGTGTTGAACATGCAGCGTATCTGCACTATACTAAAAATGCGACCGTTTACTTCGGTCCGGGTTGCAACAATGGTATGAAATTCCGTGTACATTTTTAACCAATATGCATTTTTTTGTTAGCATTACGTCTTAGCCATCTGATCTCCTTATGGAAAGGTGCTGCTAATGTCATTTCAAACACAGTTTTCCTACTATTGATTTTCGCTACTAACAAACCAGTCCAGCATACCCTGAGCATCAAAATCGCCTCTACTGTTTCTTCTCCAGCTATAAAATAGATGAAAAACAAAATTCTGGCTTTTTTCTTGATCACTGTCGAGAAAAATGCTACAGTGTCACTAGTAAATCTGCAAAGGCCTCATCAGAGCAGATCCAATCGCATGAAACTTTTACGTCGTCATCGAACGACTTTAAAAGTGTGGATTTGTGATGCTACGTGAGCAGCTTCTAAAAGAAACCGCTTTTCACAAATTGTCTCCACTGCTAAAAAATAACATCGTCATGGTTTTTCGACGACGATGTGGACTTCAACGTAGCTCCGTTATTCTTTTCTGGTTGTATTAATTATCAGCCTTTGATAATTTCTGATGAAACTTTTACCAGTATCTTTTTTGCCTACTACGTTCTTCTATTGCATTATTTAGAAATGCTTGTCATTGGTCGTCTTGCACCTCGATGGAATGTGCCTATTATTGCTCACATGTCAGGTGACGATGCGCTAAGTGATCGAAGTGTTTTCTCGACCCTTGGCTCCGTAGCCCTAACATCAGCTAGCGAAATGGCTAGAGCCATTCTTACATTTCTTCAACTGAACAACTGGAATCAGGTACTATCAGGGAAACCATGACCTGTTGTGCTCCCACCTCGTTCTATTAGATTTCACCACTCAACCTAATCAGAACGTCCAATATTTTATCGAACTTTGATAATCGATAGTCAGCTAGTTCTATTGATCTTTTGCCATCAGCAATCACCCGTCAGCGGGATTGATCTGGGGGGCCCAAATCAGGAGAGACAGGCGAAACGAAGGACCCGCATGGTGTGGTGGTGAGCGCGTTACTCCCCGGAAAGGACAATAGCGCGTTCGTTCCCTACCATAGGCACCTGCGGTCAGAGTTTTGCAAATATCTCAGCATCATTAAAGTTATATTTCGCAACGCATACCCTACCGCTAAAAAAAAGTAGGCAGTAAATAATAAGTCAAAATCGATAGTCAATTCCAACGTTGTCGTAGTTTTTTGCATCATTGAACAAATTCCATTCGTTGCGTTGGTTTAAGCAATGTTGGGTAGCAGTGGGTCTGCTAATCTGCTCCTTCTTGAAAGCTATTAATTTTCGCCTCAAAAAAACGCAAGAAAACCAAGTTTCTGCAGCCAAACTGATCAATATCATTTTTTGCAGCCTGCACATAACGCTGTTCTTCTGTTAATCGACAACTTTTTGTTCCTAAAAAAACTTATCATTCAACAGCGCTCTATTGCTAACATAGAACTAACGACACATATAATAAGAGATAGAAAGCTAGCTGAGACAAAAAGCGGAACGAAGGGCTCGCATGGTGTCGCGATGAACGCGTTAGTCCCCAAAAAGGGTAATAGGGCGTTCGTTCTTCACCGCAAACACCTGCCGCCCAGAGTTTTGCAAATATCTGAACATTATTGCGGCAGATTTCGCATAACACCCTGCCGTGAAAGTTGTAGTAGGTATTAACAAAGAAATTAGTATTCGAATATATTCGTGATGTTTGCAGCCGCACAAGGGATGCTCAGAAATGAACAAAACCAGAAACATTATGGTGTTCTCGAATCCGCGTCTACCCTTTCCAGAGGCTGAAGTGCTACGCACTGCACCAGCTTTGCCTTTCTTTCAGCCGGTTTTTTTGTACTTACGGTGGTATCATTAATTACCGTTAACGGGAATCATCTGGGAGTGAACATCAGAAATGAACCTTGTTAAGCTGGTGTCAATTGTGGTGGAGAGAACGTTGTTCTCCTGAAAGAGTATTCACGAGTTCGATGCCGAACTGACGCTGCAAGTTTTGCTCTTACCTCAGCATCCTTACGGTTGTATTTCATATAACACCCATCCATAAAAAAAAATAAGCAGCAAATAAAAAACTCAAATACTACGATAAAACCTGTTTTCAGCTTGTTATAGATTTGATTCTTAGACGATCCAGGATCGAAACAACATTTCAAAATAACGATTAATTCCTTTTGACTATAGATCAGAGCCTTATATATAAGTCTACCAAGCTCTCAGCTTCTCAACCACTTTTGGTGTCAAAAATCCACCTTGAATTGTGAAACTACTCTTGAAGATATTTTGTTGAAGTATAATTCTGTAAAAAGGGGCTTTTCGCAGTTCTTCTAGCATCTTCGAAGTGCTTGGTTTTTTAAGCACTTGTAAATCACTAAGAATCACTTCATTTAGAACAATATTGTTCGTTTATTTGATCGAACAGAGAATGTCATACCTTAGAATTTTGCTCGTACTGAAAATGTCCATTTCATTATTGAAGTGACTGATCTTGCATTTTGGAAATTTGAACACTTTAATCTTTCTGTTGATCGAAAGTATTTTGAAACTAGTCAAGTGTAAAATCACGTAATTTAATAAGATACGGTTATTCCATCAGGAAGCATAGCTAAGAGTGAACAAAAATCGGGATCGACCACCGTTCTAATGTCAAACTAGTCCCATGGTGGCAAATCTCTCTCAATCCACAAGGGCGGCGACTGCTTGTTGTGGTGACGACCTGGGTTTGGCCAAGCTGACGTCGGGATTCCTAGGAAACACAATGGCTAAATCAGTAAATCTCCGAAGAATGGAGATTATGCTGAGGCCCACACAACCAGTGAGGACGGAGCATCCAAGTATCCAGCTCAATATTAATATAGTAATATAACTATAATAATGTAGTAGATGCACTGCAATTAGTTATTACTGGCCATTAAACAATTAATACGATAAATATACCGTAATTTACTTTCAATATAGCTTATGAATGTTTCAATAGATTGGATTCGTTCGAGCCTCCACCAATTACGAACGACTGTCACTGCAATCATTGAGAAATCTACTTAAAAAACTCAGATATTAAAGTGAATGTTATCGCCGATTTCGATCAGATGTCCTTACCAGATGAAATCATTTTTGTCTGGAAAGCTGGAATCACTAAGCAGCCAAGCGCGAAGTACGTTGCTCGTCAAAATTATTTCGCCCAATCTATTTTATTTCTTTTTCAAAACGAAGTTGGTTAAAAAGAATGGAAAGAAAAACTTTTATAAATTTTATTATAGTTATCATTGTCGAGCTGGGTATGGACATTAATTCGGCCACTAACTTCATGCTTGCTGTTCAGCGTTACGAGATGAAAACGAAAGATTATGTCTACATCATTCCATGGCTGGCCCATGTAAGTTACTGAGAGCTGGTAAGAAATGTACTACAAAACATTTACCACCATTCAAGTATACTTCTGAAGTGCATTACACATTGAGATTGAACATTGTAAAGCAACAAGGTCGTTTGCTTAAATGTGCACAGTCTGTATACATATACATATACATATATATATATATATATATATATATATATATGTACAATACGTGTGATATATAAATATATATATATAAAATATAGGCCTCTAGCTCACCTACAAAAAAACGATTTTTCATGGAACATTCAGACGAACGACCAATATCCATGGGAAGCAGCAACAGGGGACAAGCAGGGAGGTGAAAGCTGCGTTCGAGAACGTGATCATAATCACAGCTCACGGATACGACAAAAGTTTTTTGACGACTTTCAAGAAAAGTTTAGTCAAGCCACTGGAATGATTAGTAGTCATGTGAGTTCAATCGAAATTTTTCTCCATCTGGCTTAGGTGATAAAATTTTAACATCCTATAAAATGCTTCGGACGCCATTAGCGAGCGCAGTGGTTAGAGGCGCCCTGCAATTCGTATGGGATAGACCCCCGCCTCAGGCTCATCAAGCTTTCCAACCCTGCAGGGGACGGCTACTTGCTACCAAGTCTGTCTGGGAAGATAGTAGCATTCACTCGATAGTTCGATAGGCCATCGCGAGTCATTGTAAAGGCCAGATACGCAATCGATCACCTATAAAGATGCTTAATCATGTTGAATGAATGGCGCATCTCTTAAGGATTGATCAGCGCAGAGAGCTTTACATTTTTTACTTTATATAATGTTACACCTCCCAACCGTTTACCGCCTCATCGTGGCTGGGAGGTGTTTCTGGGTGTCGGGCTGCGATGTACAGTGGGGGGATTCATCCCACCGGGCAGGGTCTCCCAAGCTGAGAAGGAGTCTGACGTTTCCATCAGGAACCTTAGCTAAGAGTAAACCAATACCAGGATGCACCACTGTCCTGGTATCAAAGTCACATAGTGGCAAATATCCCTCTGATCCACAAGGGCAGCAGCTGCCCGTGATGGTGACGACCTGGGGCAGACTTTGGCTGAGGCTGCCCTGGGTATTCCAGGGAGTCACAATGGCTTAACCAGCAAGTCTCCGAAAAGTGGAGATTGTGCTGGGGCCCGCACAACCAGTGAGGACGGGCCATTCAATTATCAAGTACAACGTTACCCTTTGGTTAGAGAGCTGAATTGACTTTGTAGTGAAGATGGAGTGGTGAGCAGCAGTAAAATCTCGTTTAAAAGGCTGAAGAACTTCAACGGATTTATGAAGGATGTGAAACAGAGGCAACTTCAATGCAACGACTTTTATCCAGATTATTGATAAAGTGGGCCAAGCGTGATACAGGAGATGCAGGTACCCTGTAATTCATACGTGGTCGTTGATTAGGTCACGCTTCCTGAGATAGCCAAGCGTTCTGTCCCTCAAGGGTTGGCAAATGGTGCAACATTTGTCTGTTAGGCTATCAGCACTGGCTCGAGACATTAATAGACCACCACAAGTAATTGCATAGAACTTCAATGCGTTCAATCACCTACCTCTACAAGGTCTGATGAAGTCGAACACATGATGCATCCCTAAAGAACTGATCAATGCCGACCTCTTTACTGTTTGTCCTTTATTTATTGTAGCATACTAAAATTCAGATCCAGATGTGGAATTTTTTATTATTACAGTATGACAAGACATCACATGTGTCGCACAGTGCGGATCACTGCGCTTCTTGTATTCAATTGGGTTCCTTGTATTCGGCGCCCACAAAGGTCTGCGAGCAATTCTGCGTGTTGCTTCAGCTTATTACTTGAGTTTATCGCGTTCGCCACGAATGTCCTTAAATGTTGCTTGTGTCGACACTTCCTGGAATTCTGAGACAACCGATCAAGAGCATCTGCATGTGAGCTGCGTGTGGTGAGCTTCTCCCAGACAAGTATGTAAAATTTCCCGACCAGAGAAGGATGAGAGGACAAATTTAGCAACAATGATCTATCCAGTAAATTGTTTTATACCACTCTTATGCGTACTCATGTATACTTGTATAAATATAGTGAGGTGGTTAGCACAGTGTTAGCAATGTTCGTCATCACGAACATGGTGCTACTTCGATTCCACTCTAGGCCAGCCAAGCCTCTCATCCATTCAGGGTCGGGTAATTGGTGCCGAATTTTTCTGGGGAAAAAAAATCGCTCTCTGCAATCCAGTGAGGGACGCTACAGGCCGTCTATCACAGGACTCCAGGGAAAATTGCTCGACCACCATTCTACGACATTCAAGATGAAATGAAAAAGCCTCAAGCAGAACCGAAGCCACATGTAAAATTGGAAGATCTTCGTGGACAATGGCTGCGAGGAAACGAATCGAATGTGAGAAGCGCTGGGATCACAGTAGACGTGAACACAGGAATATTATAGGATACCTTGACGATGTTAGTGATATGGGAAAAAATAAACATATGCAAAATTTTCTAAAGGAGCTTCCTGATTTTTGTAAAATGTTCACCATTCTTGTAAGTGAGATAACTGAAACGTTTCAGTATGCCACTCTAACTTACATGTCGCTTTATGACGCGCTGTTCCTTTATGGTCTAGCTCTTCGCGATGCCTATGAGGAGATTGGTGGGTTCGACGTTCATCAGAACGGATCGCTTATCTGGTCAAAGATGACTAACCGACAATTTATTGGTAGGCAGACGAATTTTAACGATTTTTTACTAGTGCGTTGAAAGGTGTAACAATATAAACCATTGAACGAGCACCAACAAATAGCACAGCGCTCCAATTTATCCAGCAGAGGTGTTATTTAAGAATTCAGAGCAACTCAGACTCAGAATTAATACTGGAGGATGGAATAACCAAATAGTGATATTTCCTCGTTTCCAGAGCGGCAAAATGTTTCTGAACCGTCCAACTATAAGTAATTTATTCCTAGGCTTTATGTTAACCCACTAATCCTCGTTTTACCGAACCACTTTGAACTAACATCAGTCATAATTCTGTCTGCTACTATTCCATGTGAAACAGACAATTTATTTGCAAAAGCTTGTTCATATATACCAAAAATTCTCCCAAGTTTGTTCGATGTCATCTTAACCTATTAAATACACAATGAACTTGTTACCGTTGATGGAAATTGTAATAACACCATTGCTTTTTTCACTGGTATTTATCGATGAAGTCAACTGGAGTTACTGTAGCTGCTTATACAACTTGTTTGCAATTTGTTCCAGGTGTGACTGGTCAAGTACTAATGAACCACAAGGCAATTCGTGTGCCCAGTTATGCAACGTACCACATCACTAACGGTACAATTCGAATTGTAGTCGAGCTGGAGGCGAAAATCGCCAATAGAGAGCGCTGTGAGAAGAACACTGACCAATGCTCAGAGCATGTAAATTTTTATTTATGTCAACTAATGGGACAAAAGCAAGGCTTAGCTTCACCAGAAATTAATTTCTTATCTTCTCAGTTTTCATATGGAAATCTAGGTTGCTCGTGAAGTTATACAATTCTACTGGCCTTCATCAACTGGGCAATTACCGAAAGCTGTGCCATCTTGCGGATTTACTGGATCTGATTGTGACTATACTGTATACTTTATTCTTCTGGGCGTAACAACATTTCTGCTCACGGTTTCACCAATTTCCTACTTTGTCTATTTAAAGCAGTAAGCACAAGACTTTCTGAAGATTTTCTTTTGCCATATTTTCATTGTTATGATACTTTTTAGCAAGGAACAACTACTATATGACATGACGTGGCGTATACCAAGAGATAGCATAAGATTCATGGACAGCAAACAGTCGGTATGAGGTCATATAATTACTACTGAGGATTGAGCATAGAAAAGTTGGAGTAAAGGGAAGGAAGTGAATTAACCAATATAATATCTTCACGCAGCTATAAAATGAGCGAGGGAGAGATAGAGCTAGTTCTCGCAGTGACTTGTTATTTAATGAAATGAGCGTTATGAGCACAGAAAAAGAAAATTAGTCAGCCGTAAAACACATTAAAGAGATCCGAGCATTCGTTGGCGAGCAGATCACAAAGCTCTGGGTCGTTTTCTGGAAGTATCGGTTCGAAGCCTGTGGTATCAGCACGACAAGCAATATCAAATGGAGTGCGAATTGCATTCATACGCTTCCAGCAAACGAGGAACGTCACGTTTCCGAAAACAGAACTGAAACTTCTCAAAGAAGTTGGTGTTATTATTGAGTACTCAAGAACAGTTGTGCATTTGTCAAAGTGGCAATTAAGAATATGAATTTCAGCTGAAACTCATTGAAAATGAAAATCTGAACAAATTTTATGGTATCGCGTTCAACCAGCAAAACGAGTTCATTGTAATGTGGTTGTTCTGTTCACGTGGAAGTCTTGAAGTGAGTTTCTAGTAGCTGTCTTTTATCCACTTAACACGACTGCGGTTTTTGTCCCACCTTCTTTAGTTAAGCACGCTTCGTAAAATGTGTTTAAATTAAAATTTTGTTGCGTTCGTATAATTTTCTAGGCGCTTCAACTGGTATCTATTTGGACTGGAGGAGAAATGAATTTATTTGCAGGACATCTTATTCAACGACGAGCTGAAACTTGGCCGTAACTTCCAGGTTTCTTTTGCAAAAGACATCGTCAAGGTATCCTATAATATTTGCATTCTCCGTTATTTACTGTAATAACGACATCACACTAAAAGAATTGATTGGTTGGCACCTCGGTTTTAACGAAGAGTGTGCGAAATTACAAGTCTCTAGCAGCATCCAACAATTTTAAATTTCTTATTTAACAATAGATTCAGTACTTTGGAATGTTTCTGGTTTTTTTTTAAAGAGAATGATTTCGAAAGACGAAGCGTGCGAATTTGGATTATGACACAAAACTCTGTTTCGAGAAGGTGATTGGTAGTAACTCTTGAAAGAGACTTCCCATGAACCTTGGCATTGATCAATGAAACTCTGCTTGATGAGCACACATGAGGGTTAGCACACATTTTATTCACAAAATCTAATGGCTGGGCTGATTTAGCTTTCTTCAGATCTTGGAATGTTTAAGTTGACTGCAATCTAGTCAGCCAAATACCTCCATAACCTCAACAAAAAAATCTTGATACGTTGAACTCAATAGCGATGAAAACAGAATAGCATCTTTGCATATTCATCGCTTTCTGTAAGTCTTCTAATGAACTTGAGACCAACCGAGAGTAATGTGTTATTTTGTACGGATGCAGATTGGTCTAGACGCTTCGCCAATGTATTCATCCCGCACGCTTTACAAAAGGTCAGATAAACTGTGCCCGAACAATTTTGCGTTGCACATGGACGGTCACATAGGCGTTTGCGAACTAGCATCTGACAGTGTCCGATGACATTTTAATCACTGTTCCCGAATTCTCGAAACCAGTCTTTTTTGAGCAACGTTTCTTAGCCACACTCATTTATTTGGAAATAAGGGCATGAAAAATGGGACCTCATTCTCGCTAGTATCATTCTCGCAACCTTTGGTTGCGTGGCCCTTTTCTCTAAAGCTATCCTGAAAAGCTAAGGTTTCGTAGCCGATGGAAGCGGTTGTTTGCCCGGCCAATTTAACTGCAGAGAAGGTACTGCATGAGTTCGGGTACAGGTTTATCTGACCTCTCGTAAAGCGTTCGGAGATGAATACATTGGTGGAACGAGTAGACCACTTTGTATCTCTATAAAAGAACATCTAGTAGGTGAACTTAAAGTTAAACTAAATACTCCACTATGTGCGCACAGGACACAGAGATATAAGGGGAACATTTGAAAGCAAAAGTTACCATCCTCGCACAGGAATTGAAGGCTACATTGCGTGAAACTCCCGAAGCGAAGTAGAGAAATTACGAGCATCCAAAAAATGAACTGCAGGGGGAATTCCTCGTTATCACAATCGATCTCACACAATATGTTATACTGATATTTTAACACGAGAGTGGCTCATTACTCATGCATGAGAACTTTATTAGTTGGTCTTTATTTGAATTACCCAGTGAAAGACTCATATTTAACGGGGACATGCTGTTTCACAGAAAATACGGTAAAAATTGGATAACGTAGCTTTCTGTCGCGTTCCTAGAGGTGTTCGGCTTACCCTCGTTTGCAGTACCTTTTGCAGTCTCTAAGGAAGGAGAAATCCGCTGAAAGGTTACTTTTTGTGAATAGAGTCAATAGTAACAACCCGTCTTTGCTCGTTGAAAACGACGAATTATTCGAAAAAAAAACGTTTCTAAAGAAGACATTAAATATTAATTTAACATTATAATAATTGCGAAGCTCCTAACATTCATGCAATTCTGATCCTCCTCTCCTAAAAGTTTTGGCTTTGAAATAAAGAAGTGAAGAAAATTTTTTCACGTAGTGACTTCGGACAACGCCACCTAAAGCCCCTACATGGAGAGGCATAAGTGACACGAAATGAGTTCGACGACAGCCGCTGCTGCAAATTCCTACTTCTCTATTTCTTAGAGTTGCAACTGTTATCTTATTAAAAGCAGAAGAAACAGATTTTATCCAGAAGTGGTATATTATATTTAACATGGGGAACATATAATGCATCTGAATGAATGCCGATGGACAAGAGCCATTAACTACTGGACTCGGGATGTGAAAGGCACAGCAAGAAGGACCACTGATCTGATGGTCAGAGTTCTTTACTAAAACCCTAAAAGTAAGATATGATAAATCAAAAGAGCAACTTTCTATAAATCTTGAATAATCGATGTATTTATTTATATGTTCTTATGAACTGGCCTTGTTGAGCCGATGCGAAGTTGGTATAGTTGTTGCCGTTGTTGTTAGTCAATGGCTGACGTATCGGCGATTTCGCCTTTCTCAGATGCGCGCTTTTGGGAGCGAAATTACAGTGCATTGGTGGTCCAGTGGTACGGTGCTCACCTGCCATGCGGGCGACCCGAGTTTTAATCTTGGTCAAAGCACCAAGAGTCGTGGCGTTCACTCTTACGACGATAGAAAGGTTGACAACGTGGTGGTAACTGTGGACTTCACCACAAATGATACATTGACCTGAAATCAAGCCCGCATGGAGCATCCTACCACTGGGCGCACTTCAGTTCCATTCGTAACAGAACAACTCTGACAAAGGCTAAAACGTCGGGACGTCAGTTATCAAACAACAACAACAACAACAACAACAACAACAACAACAACAACAACAACAACAACAACAACAACAACAACAACAACAACAACAACAACAACAACAACAACAACAACAACAACAACAACAACAACAACAACAACGGCGATTATACCAACCTCGCGTCAATTTATGATCATTTCATAAGAATGTATAAATGAATATATAAGATACGTTACTCAGCTACTCCCTCAAGGCGGACAGGACCTACTGCGATACTCTTGCACTCGACAGAGAAAAATGAAAATGTTAGCAGCGTTCGTCAGAGCTATTTGACGACGACAGGTGACGTAGGTGTCTAGTCACATGTAACGCTGTAATTAGAAATGCCCTGCAATACACATTCGGGCATCGTTTTGAGATCGCGACTAAGCTAGTAATCAGTTTTCCGTCTGAGTCGACAACTAGGCAGCAGACTAGTGCAGAAGGGCAAAAACGCTGGTTTGAAACATGGTGAGGAACAGGAAGTTATTGAGTAGGCCAATTATGCTTCCACTGACTTATATGGTGTCACAAATGGAGTCGAATGCATCGCTTATTTCTTAGAGACTGATCAACCCTATGTGCTTTATCTTTCATCCGTTTTCATAGTTGATATTGATGCTGAATGTGTCCCTCACCAAAACTGTTTTTGAAACACGTGCCATCAGAATTGAATAAGTGACCGATAAAGGGTTCATGTTGTAAGATTAATATATTGGTGTGAGAAGTGAAACAAACATGTTCTTTGTAGAGAATCTTTTAAGCAAGCTCAGATTATGACCCAGAACCCAACATGCTTATATTTAATTCAATCATCCTTTCAACATTTTCCATTCAGTGACTAGTTTACGGTGAAAAATACAATTTTCAGTGCAATAGGGCCCCTGTGGCGCACTAGTCGGAGGCGCCCTGTAGCACACACGTGGAATCAATCCTTTCGCCCATGGCCCACCAAGCTTTCTATTCCTCCGGGGTCGGCAAATTGGTGCCAAACTTGTCTGGAAGGATAGCAGCACTGGCTCGATACATCGGCAAGCCACCGCGAGTCATTGCAAAAGCCAGATATGCATTCAATCACATGCAAACGATGCATAATGAAGTCGAATGCTTAGCGCATACCTCAAGGATTGATCATCGCCGAGAGCTTTATCCTTTAACTATAAAAATTAATAGTAATTAACGATAAAAAAAATTATTGATGAAAAAAATGATAGAAATTACGAAAACCACTAGTTACCTTATCAAAAAGAACCCAATCGAAAAAAAATCCAACACAGAAGATGTTGTTTTCCAGGGGCTCTCCTTCTTGCATTCGTCGCCTCTTCAGATTCATGGTTTGTTGTGCCTACAAAACTGCTTAGTGGATTCCAATTGGACGGTAAAACTTACAAATTTTGCAACGGAGTGGATAGTCAGCGAAAAACTCTACCACAATGAGATCAAGCTAATTGTCGAGGAGGGTGACGATGAATCCGATCGTTTAGCAGATAGAAGTAAATTCTTCTTTTTATTTTAAGTAAAGCAATTAATGTTTTAAGGAAGGCAAGTGGGTATAACACACTAAAGATAAATGTTTGTTGACTAAATGGAAAGCAAGTGCACGGCATGCAATGATGTAGCCGTTCACTCTACTTGCATAATAGTAATTTGTTCCTGAAGGCCAACAACGAGAACCTAATGCTAAAAACTGACGAATTGAAACCCCGTAAAAAGTATAAAACACAGTAAATGTTTCTTAGACGCTACATTAAGGTAAATCTGTGGAGAACAAGATATCCTTGTAATTACCAATGTATCTATCGGTTCAAAAAAAAGTGGCGAAAAAATGAAAAGCAACATGTCCTTTATAACTATTGAACTCCTGAACGAAAATATTGCACAAGCGAGTGAGAAAACAATTAATGAAAGCAATATCAAACCTTGTGAAAGTACAAGGCAAATTTTTTTTCCGAGAAGTGGAAAAAAATCTAAAGGTATTAGAATTGCTTGAGTTTCTTCTCGGTTATTTAAACGGTTTTTTACTTTCACAGAATACGTGCAACAAGCGCCGGAAATCATTCGTGAACTGGTGACGAGGAAGGCGCTTCCGCGCGGTTCTCAACCAGCCGACATTTATTCATTGGGAATGGTGCTCTACCAAATATTATTCCGTGTTCAGCCATTCCATGAAAGAGGAAAAAGCGTCGCAAGTGATTGTCTTTTTCTATAAAATATTTCTTCAGTAACTGGAAATAAACAGAGAGTTTGTTTACAATTGTGTGATCGTAGAGAAACTAACAGAGCTCAGGAAAAGCAGCTTGCTGAGCTCCTAAACGTCTCGTCGACTTTGGGACTTGTTTTAATAAGTTACTAAGAAATATAGTAAAAATAAGTTTTGTGGAAGAAAGATTAGTTGACGTTGTTTCCGGAGCCATTATCACTCTATAGAGTTAATGGAGATGATATCGATGTCGAATGATGACGACCAACTTATTCGCCCTACATTCCCCTCCAGTCAAGGCACAGAAAGTTTCAACCTACAAGCAAGTTCTTGACTTTGTTGAGAGATATTCTTTAAAAAATGCAACACATTGAAAAAGCCGAAGACTTTAAGCTGCTTTCGTGTATTGAAGCGTGTTGGCTCGAACTTCCTGAAATGAGACCTCATATTAAAAAAGTCCGAAGTATGGTCAACGCAAATCTACGGTCGACGTATGTGTTAAAAAAGCTTGTGTATTTATGACCATGATTGTAGTAGCGTTTTTCACTTCTTTTTTTAATTTAGTGGCAAAGGATCACTGGTTGACCAAATGATGAAGATGATGGAGGAGTACACAAGCAATTTGGAAAACATGGTCCGTGACCGCACAGCACTTCTCGAAGAAGCGCAGAAGCAAGCTGATCGACTCCTGAACAGCATGCTGCCCTAAGTGCTCAAACATTTGTTTTCAAGCCTTTCTCTAAATATTGTCGTAATCGCGATATCACTTGACTTGTTTCTCAATACCAGTTATCGAAGTTAACTGTGAAAGCGAAAAAGAGTAATTGCTGCAAATTTGAATTTTTTTATTCCATTATTCTTATTTTCTTACTACATGCAAAAATGGCTGAATGTAGACAGACAGTGCCTCTTGTATTATACGCGAGTAGTAGTAGTAGTATGTCACCCTTAACTCGGCCATTCTCAGCTCAGGCAGCGATTATGTGTTATAAATATTAGTCGATGAAAGGATTATTGTAGTCTTGCAGAGAAGATCTATACTACACTGCTGCTACTGGTGACTTTGCCGGCATTGTTGAGCCAAATCAACAACGGTTGAAGAGCATCTTATCCTAACTAATAATCATAGCGACAAAGGAATGAGAATGTTAAAACTAGCAACGACGCGTTTCCTAGCTCAGATAGCCTTTCACTGTTCGTTGGGCATGAATCCTTCTGGAGAAAAACTATAACGAGAGTGGTCGCAATACTACTAATAGACGGCTTTTTCTTCACAGGCTTCGCATTTGCCGATGATAGCGCACGATTTCGAGCTCTCATCTCACATCTATAATTCTTCCTTCAAAAACGTGATAGTAAATTAGAGAGAAACCAGTATCATCGTTAATCACCCCCCACTTCGCATATCTGCACTTGTGAACTCATCGAAAGCTTTCTGCAAGATTGTTGGTGAATGTGATATAATGATTCTACTTTCCAAAGTAAGCAACCAGGATTGAGACACGAGTTTAAAAATGTGGGATTTCGAACATGTTAAAGCAATATACAATCATCTCAGAAAAAAAAGTAGAGAAGAGTTGCTAGTAATAAAGGAAAAGAAAGTGCTCACTATTCGAAACATCGTTTACTGCTTCACTAAGACGACAAACCCATGTAACCAGGGTTGTTACATCAACTTCTATCTGCAGATCTTCATCATTAGCACGTGAAACGTCATTAGTATGGTTTCCATCTGCAAATTTCCATATCGTTTTCCAGTGTCTTTACAATCATGGGAGCAGCTCTGGTAAGCCGAACTATCTAAACAACATCGTAGGTGACGGCACTTAGATCTTCCATTCATCTGCTGCACCCATTTTTTCAAGCTGTTAATTTGTATGATTCGGGACTCGACCTATAGCAAAGTGAATGGGGAATGGCCATGTGACTAAGGTGGATCTTCAGACGTACGATCACTAAAGTCCACGCCGTCACAGATGACATTTTTGCCTAGAAACTAAAATTAGAAGGTGAAGTTTTCCTGGACTATCATGGATTTTTTGAAGAGCTAATTGAGTGTTCTCTTCCTTCAGCAGAATATGCCGCAAACTTTTTTCCCATGAATTTTTCCAAAAATCGCACAAAACAATATTATGTGTTGATCACTTAGACTGGTTTGTAAAAAGTTTTTTCAATTCTTTAAAAGTTTTGACCGAAGGCCATGATTTAGAGATGTTTCCAACTAGGCTGCAACGTTGATTATTAACTAGATCAGATATTCAGTGCTGAAAAAAAATTCCGGATAGGCTTAATGATTTAGAGTCTGACTTGTTTCTAATAAAAAAACGCGACATTATAATAAATAAATAATAATAAAGCTCTCGGAATTGATCAATCGCTGAGGGGTGGGCCATGCTTTCGACTTCATTAAGTGTCGTTGGAGGTGATTGAATGCATATCTGGCCTTTACAATGACTCGCGGTGGCCTACCGATGTATCGAGCCAGTGCTGACATCCTACCAGACAAGTCTAGTACCAATTTGCCGACCTCGGAGGGGTGGAAAGCTTGGTGGGCCGTGTTGACGGGGATCGATTCTAAGTGTTTTGCAGGGTGCCTCCGACCACTGCGCCACACGCGCCTCAACACGGAGTTGCGTGACACAATTTCCGGTGTTTAACATGGAATCTGAATGTATACTACTCACTTTTCTCTGGTGAATGTGCTGTGTAGTGGCCACATTTGGCAGGTGACAGGGCTAGTTGGAGACGGTGTTGACACGACTCGTTCATACTGTGTCAAATGTGTTACAGAAAGTAACATTTGTCTATATCTAAACTATGTCTAAATTAGGAAATTGTAAGGATATGTAAAAGTTAAGTTGTTACGATTACCTCAATGAAAAAATAACATTTGACGGAAATTCTATAAAGGAAAAAAACGGTATCCAGGTCTGTTGCTGAAGATCTCAAGGTTGGAAAACCTGTGATACCTCAACTCTACTCTTGCGCTACTGTTCTTTTTTCTGATATACGAGGTACACGGATTTTTTCCACCATAGTGTGCACAGAAACACAGTTCAAATAAAAGAACAACCATTTTTAGGTTTCACAAGAATCTCTTCTACGTCAACTCCTCTCCAGATTGTTACTTTCCTCAACGACATGTTTTCTGGGTTTGATGCTATAATTGCGAAACACGATGCATACAAGGTTCGCCGCTTTCTGCCATGATTTTCTCAATCCAGTAATTATGAACAAGTTACAAAGATAAAAAAAAGCAGAAACCGTAACAGTCAAAGGTGAGCGATACATACGTAGTCGATGTGTAATTTTGAAAATTTCACTTCATCCTTTAGTCAAATTGCGCGATCGTTGGCAAAAAAACAGCGGATGGTCAGTTACTCAATGAAGTCATTCAACTAACAAATTTCAATGACTTACTTACTGAAAACTTTTCATAACATTATAAATATTTAACAAATGCTAGAAAAAGTGGCAAGATCTCCAAAAAGTGGCAAAAGGCCGATAATTGCTTTGAACCAGCCTTAATTATCATACAGGTCCACTCGTTTACAAATAAAGCATAAAGGATGAAGTTCCGGCAGTTGACCAATCCCTGAGGGAGCGCCATGCATTCGACTTTATTGTGCATCTTTATGGATGATTGAACGCATATCTAGGCCGAGCAATGACTCGACATGGCCAACCGATAGTTTTCGAGTCAGTGTTTCTGTTATCTCAGAAAACACTGACACCAATTTGCCAATACCGGGAAATGGAGGGCTAGGTGAGCCCTATGACGCGGGATCTACCCTATGTGTATTGCACGGTCCCTCTAACCAGAGTGCTACACATCTCACCCCTGTAGGAATACTATACATTAATTTTTGACTTATTATTTACTGCCTACTCTTTCTAGCGGCAGGTTATGCGTTGCGAAATATAACTTTAGTGATGCTGAGATATTTGCAAAACTCTGACCGCAGGTGCTTATGGTGGGGAACGAACGCGCTGTTGTCCTTTCCGGAGCGTAACGCATTCACCACCACACCATGTGGGTCCTTCGTTTCGCCTGTCTCCCAGCTAGTTCTGACAAGTTCTTCTTCTATAACTGCAGCCTCAGCTTAACTGGGTTCGTTGCCGATTTGGGCCCCCCAGATCAATCCCGCTCACGTGTGATTGCTGATGGCAAAAGATCAATAGAACTAGCTGAGAGACAGGCGAAACGGAGGACCCGCATGGTGTGGTGGTGAGCGCGCTACTTCCCGGAAAGGACAATAGCGCGTTCGTTCGCCACCATAGGCACCTGCGGTCCAGAGTTTTGCAAATATCTCAGCATCACTAAAACTGTACATTAAATTCATCATGGTGCAAACCAATTTTACATACAGAAACAATTTTAAAAAAAGGAGGAATCCTACAATCACCACTAGATCTGTCACTCTAACCGAATGTTCTGAAAGTTGTTGCTTTGTAGTACTAATCAAGACGAATTTCTAGGTGGAAACAATCGGTGATGCCTATATGATTGTGTCAGGAGTACCGAACGAGAACGGCAATAACCATGTGCAGCACATCGCTGATATTGCCCTAAAAATGAGATCGGTAAGGCTTTCTCATCTTTCTGAAATGCCAACCTAAAAATTTTTTACTTTCTCAGTTTGTTTCAAACTTCAAACTCGCTCACCGTCCCGAGGAGCTGATGATGGTTCGCATTGTTTCCACAGCGGCAGCGTTGCTGCCGGAGTTGTCGGTTTAGCAGCTCCAAGGTGAACTATTTTTAATGAATTGGGAGCTTTTAAACTACAAATTGTTGAAACTTTGTTGAACTTCTATAGATACCTTATCAATCTATAAAGAAGCGTAGAGTGTTTGACGCAAATCCTTTCTTGAGGGATGCGCCTTGCATCCAACAAGCAGAACACATTAGATGACATCTGACCAATATCCGAAACAGTGATTTTATGAGAATAAGTGCCATATCACCGCAACGACCAGCGTGGACCATCGAATCGGATCAACGGCTCTCTAATGAAGTCCGTAATTCAAGCACCGTGGGCTGTTATCGGTACAATGTACCGGTGGCAGACTCTTATAGCACAACAATCTTCCTCATCCCATCAAAAAACGATGTGTGACCTCTTCTATTCTGCATTTCTGCTTTCACTTCATCTGATGACGATTCTATTAAAGGAATTGCTCGACTTTCCTGAGTTCGATTAACGTACATTGAAGAAAGTAATCGGGTTTTCTGAGTCGACTAGCATAAAAAACCAAACACTTCTGCAACGGAACTAAATGATTAACTCCTTCCAGTTGACAAAAAAATCCCTTCATATCGATCAATATTTCGATACCAAACGTTGTTTATTTGGTTACCGACGGTTATGTGGAAGACCATCGCAGTTTGACCGGTGTTGCTTGGCCTCGTAGGGCGATCCACTCTTTCGATGCTTCGTTGTCAACACTAGACAAGAGAAGACGTGGAATAGTGAGCGATGCTTCAATGTGGAAAAAATTTTTTCACTACCAATTCACAAAGCATATTCAATGAAATAAGTGGCAGATTGAAAGGACAGCTAAGTGAGAGTTCAATTTCCATGATTCCCCAACTAACTGTCGGGAACGCTGTTTTATTCACAACTCCGGAAGATGCTTCTAGAACATTTTCAATCGTCTTGTCGTACGTTTCCTTATCATTTTAAAAAGCGCTGGAAAGCTTACTTGCTCTTCCCCTCAATGGGCAGTAAAAAAAAGTTTGGTGAAAACAACAGTGCGAAATTCTAACTTGTTGGTACACATGTTTTCCAGAAATAAAGTGACAAACTGTCTGGATTGTCATAATTTCATGCTTATGAAAATATTTGCGAAAAAAGTATAAATCATTTATATTTAGATCATTATTTGTTGTGTAGACAATAAATTTCCAATTAATGTTTCCTACTTAAAATAAGAGAACCTCTTTTCACTTCACTGAACAGTTCGCTGTTAGGTATTGCTTGTTCGGTGACACTGTTAACATGGCATCCAGAATGGAGAGCACTGGAGTCGCCAATAAAATTCAGGTGTGCACCAGTATGAATTTACCATTACTCTCACTTTGTGTCCCTTCTACAAGCTCAGGAAAAAGAAAATACTTCCAGATATCTGAACAATCTTGCAATCTATTGCGGTGTTTTTTTCCAACAGTTCATTGTTGTGGAACGAGGTAAAATTGAAGTTAAGGTACTGTTTTTTTCCACGTGCTCTGTTTCTAGATTTGTACTGTATCCAAGATTATCTCTCAATAGGGAAAAGGCGAGTGTACAACATTCTACCTCGAAGGTAAAAATACTTCAAAAGCTCGATGAAGAACGATTCGCCCATCTGTTTCCACTTTACAACTGTCAATAAAGAAAGGCATCTGCTGTTGTAGTTGATATTTTAAAGTATTTTCTTCGGTAGAGGAAATGTCCATCAATTTCCATTTGTGCCATCGTTGCTACGTAGTGCATTCAATGACTAGAAAATGTGATAAGACCTAGACGTTTAATTTTGTTAAATGTTGAATGTAATAAGCATCATCTCAATTTTGTAAACTACTTTGTAAATTGTCCGAGGGTCTTATTTCAACGAATTAAAACATTCTCAAGAAGACACTTCCACAGGAGTGAAGTGATGCGAAAACAATGACCCTCTTCTAGCTTTAGATCAGCATTGTTCCTTCTGGATGTAGGTTGTCTTGTTTTACCACTTTGTAAGTATGCTGTTCTGAAATGGATTGCACATAGTTCTTTCTGCCCTATTGCTTCACAGCTTACTCGTCGATCACGAAGGCACACGAATAAGCCGAATTTTGTCCGATAGTTCAGGACGGTGTTCTCAAATATAGTTCTGTGTTTAAAGCTGCCGATCTCTTCGTGGAAATTTCGAAACTTAAATTCCGCTCTCGATCTATGGGATGTTTCAACGATTTTAAATGAGAGAGTCGTGCTAGAGTTTTCTGACACCTGCTTCATAGATATTACTCAGAAAGGACTCTGAAATACTTTATTGGTCGAGAAATTGTTGACTTTTGCCGAAAGACCAGCTTCGTCGCAAATGTGTTAAATGAGTTTTAATAATGACTCTATTGTATTCACCACTATAAATCAGACTATTTCTACCTAATATACTCCGAATAACGGTGAATTTCGAAGTACGCTGTATTAAGTTACTTTCATAAATAAGGTGAATTAACCCGCAAAAAAACATAGTCAGTAAGTTAAAGTTTTTCCCAGCTGTATTCTTGCGAAACTAATGGAAATTTGAATAAAGGTTTAGAAGGAACGCTCATTTTGTGCACAGTTTTTCACTTCATAAATAATGCTTACTAACATACCCTGCGTTCACAGGCTCTGTTGGCTACAGTGTATCTTCCAATGGAATCATCCCTAGAACCCGTAAAGGTGGGAAGTGAGGAAATGAAAAGGATGTTTTGTTTTTGCTACATTTGTCATGACACCGCTATCTGATAAGCTATTTTGGACGTTAAAAAACGGAAGTCAATTCGGACCCCTCACTCAATAATTCAAAAGAACTAGGCCGTCTCCTCATGAGTAGAGAAAATGTCAAAAGAATCTTCTAAACACCTACAGTAGAGAAGCGGCCGGAGACCAAGAATGGGGGTTTCTATTTTAGACATAAACGCAATAGTAAGAGTTGGTGCTAGTCGCTGTCTCATTCCCAACAACCTCGTTTGCGCTTAATATTTCCCAGACCATCTGAAAATCAAACAGTTTAGGCACTCTTTCAAGAGAACCATAGCCTGCTGGATAGACAAACCATGGATACTTATGCTTTTTTCATGTCCGACAAGAAGTTCTAGGATGGCTTGCATTGTGGAGTCATCCGATACGTTGGTGTAAAATGTGGACACGTTGAAGGACTCCACCACGTACGCGTTGGTAGGAGACGCTTTACGTAGATGTTCTAGGAACATTTGGGTGTTCGTGAGGTGAGTTGCAACATGTTTAAAAGCTGGGTAAGTGTTAGGGCTTAGAACCCGTGTTACTCTATCCGTGGGCCATCTAAGCAGCTGATAATGGATCTAGCTTTGTACGATAAAGGTTTGGTAGACGGGAGATCATCAGCTGATACTAGCTTATGTGTTTTGACAAGTAAGTATAAAACGGGACATGTTGGTCGATCTACTTTATAATGCGAAATAACGAATGGTTTTAAGCCCACCGCCGTTGTCACTTTGATCCATTGACTGCTGAGTTTTCGGTATTGTCTCTTGCATTCCTTTTCAAATGATGGTCGATAAAGAGTAGCATTACTAAGATGTTCCGCCGTTATCTTATCATCTAACTGGCGAAAAAAAATTGCCAACCCTCGCCCTGCATCAGTAACTGATAGCGACCTTTGAATTTAATTATTTTTCTAATTTCTCGCACACCACACTTTTGTACGGGTGTGAGCTCACATACAAACTTTCTACAGCGATAGTGATGTAAGGTTCTGAGAAAACATTGTCCGAAAACATTCGGAATTTCCACGGAAGCGTAATGTTCGGAATTTCGTATCGACTTCCCCGTTAGGGTTCTGCATTCCAAAGAACACTCTAGGAAAAGAAGATGGTGGTATTCTTGCCAGTTCTTGGTTTTCACTTTTATTCAGTGTTTCTTTTTTGGCCTGATATCGCAGTCGATCTTAAAGTTCTTACAAATTGCGTGCGATCCCACGCACCGTTGCCTAAGCAGTGGGGTGTGATGGTGAAAAACCTGGGCCCAATTCTAAATCTTTTGATCTGGGGTGGAACAGTCATCACCCATATGCGACTCTAATCAGCTGATCTTCCTCAGTGGAAAGCACCTTAAAATGATGGGTTTTTCGACAATCATTGAACCCTTGAACCGTTGATCATGTGGTTCCAACGTAAATTTTCATCTTTCTGCATGTGTTATTGAAGAGTTTGACGTAGTAAATTGTATATCAATATACCCTTCCAGGCTCTGAAGAAGGCAATACTGCCGAAACGTCAGCTACTGTTGTATTGGGTGTTATTGCACGGAACTAAACGCATGCTGCACAACAACTTCGCGAACGCTGAGAAGGAAAAACGACGCATTTATAATCCAATACCGGAGTTAACAGAAAGTCGATCCTGGGAACTGTAGCGAAAATATTTCTGGGCGCAAAGCTTGGCTAAAGACAAATACTCCATTACAAACTGTATGGTAGACCATGTCTTAGAAAATTAAACAACAGAGTACGAAATGCATTTATGAAAGCAATGAAATGCAATGAGGCCACTCTGTGGATTACGCACGAATCTCACCATAATCGATAGGGAAACGGTGATGGTGTCTCAGAACTAATCGCAACACTGATCCTTGAACAAGAGATCAGGCGCTAATTCCCAGGACTGTCTTTTTCATCAACCTTGGCATCGCTCAGTAATTCAATTTTTCCTAATAGGCAGATACGAGACTGTCATTTACTGACAATAGCTGACGTTTCGCTCAAGGTCCGAGCCTGATATCTGTCGGGACGTTGGCTATTATTCACAAATATCATGGTAACTGTTTTATCTTCGTATAGCTAAAAGCAGTGAATTATTTAAAAAAAACATTTCATCTGCGTACTACGCGCGCGTTTAATTTAGCAAGGATTTTATCTCAGCAGTTTGTTAAGTGCGTGCGTCACAGAAAAACTGCAGCGTTGGGTCATCAAGTAGTACTGATGGTTTATAATGTGTGCGCGACGACACATTCTGATTTTATCTAACATGCTTAAGCGGACATTACAGATGAGATGTACTGGTTTCAATTCGTTGTCATTATTCCTTCCGACTGTTTACTTCCGTCAGTTCTTTTTTTTGAGGTGGTATTTTCTGCATCTTTAGAATTGTGAGAGAAAATATTTCACGGGAATTTCTCTGTATGTGTAGACACTATGCTTGTACATCGATGATGGATGAATCTGCATACAGCAATTAGATCCATTGTGTCCTTGGGAAAAAAATCACACAGTTGTATATTATGCATAGTCTCGTTAGTCATCGAATTGTTTCGGCGAGCACCAGTAATTGAGTTGCGTGACATTCGACCGTGTTACGCAGTGAAGTTGCTCTATACCTAGAAAACTTTTCTGCATGCTGTTGTACTGCTTTCATGACGACCTACTAATCGGACCTAACACTCGAGATAATGCATAGTATTTGCATTGATTTTCTCCTTATTTGTGTTAAACGTAAATCTCCGCTGCGACAGAATGACTGGAGGATGACCTGAAAAAGAAATGGGTACAAGTATGTAATTTTGCTCTAAACATTCTTTGTAGTATCGACATCGCATATATGGCAAAAAGTTTATATACCAGTTTCAAATATAACCACAGTTCCAATTACTGTTGCAACAAATCAGTGCGACCTGCCGAGCAAAAACACCAGTCCCGTAAAAACCAGAATCGACACACCGACGTCGTCTTGCATGGTCAGTCTATCCGTGAGGCTTTCAGATATTTGAGGATACTGAGCAAGCATTCAACAGTAGAGGGTGCCACCAGCAACCTGGAAGTGTCGGCCAAGGTCAATTTGAGAGTGACTGAGATTTTTCAACCGCTCTTGGAGCTTGCGTCGTACTAAAGTAAGAACGTGGCACGGATACCATTTTCATCGCATCTTTCATCCAACACATCCTTCCCACTTTTTTGTGTGCGGGATCGCTTGGTGCTTGAGAAATTTTCTGTTCTCATGAATGTCGTTGGACGGTGGTCCTGTCGATTCTCATGGAACCCCTGAGGTTGCTGGAGCAGAGCATTTCCATTTGGGTTGTAGAGAGTGGACTTTCTTTTGGAGATAGTCGGCACCAATTTTTCGAACCCAGAGTGACGAGAGCCTGGTAAACCTGAAGCGAGTCCGAGCCCAGACCGTGCTGGTGATGATCTGCGCCACTACAAATATGCTACCCACCCGCTCTTTTCTCTAATGCCGGCTACAAATTTCTATACAAGCAGGTGATTTGACCTAACTAACTCTGGCGTTTGTACATTTGTACTTTTGTGCACGAATTTTATACGCTTGTATGGTCAATTTCTGCTCTACTATTATTTTTCATTGATTGAGCAAGTTACACTGCAGGAGAAAAGCGTGCTACAGCGTTGCCATGTAATCTCTGCACTCGGTGGACAGATAACTGGATCAGAAGATCTACCAAGTGGCAATCACCTGTCTGTCAAAACGACGACAAATCCCTAATTCCCCTTCTTCCATAGCTGAGTAGTCGGTTGGAATCCTTATGCTCCTTCTGGCCCACACAATCTCACTATTTCGCGGGCAGATTTCCGGATTCCACATCTTCATTTACGCTTATGAGCGCCAAGCCTTGAAGGGGTGGTGGACGATGGGCTGTGATTTGATCTCTACTGAAATTAACTAATTTTGTAAATTTTGGTTGAAACTACCTCAGTACTCAGAACTGAACTTGTCTGTATTCAGCTCGATTTCTCCAATACACCTGGCAACGCATGCATATCGTCAGTCTCCAACGAGAATTACCTCGCTCAGCCCTCGATGACATTAATGAAGAAAGCCACAGTCTTCATGCTGCAGCCGAAGCCACGCGCAAGAAGTTCGAACACTTTGGTGGATAGCGGAAATGTGGGGCGATTAGAACGAAGCAATATTGGGATCGTCACGGTAGATTTGAAGACGAAACATGTGAAATAAAATGAAATACTGCTGACAAAATGAAAAAATAATTCGGAATTCACCGAAAGTTTCTCGGAAAAAACAAATTCTTAAGCTGTGCTTCAATTACTGGTTTTTTATAAATACCACTTGCCACGGTAGAAGACTTGTCTGGGAAAATAGCAGCACTGGCTCGATACATCGGTAGGCCACCGCGAGTCATTGCAAAGGCCAGATATGCAATTCAGTCACCTCTAACAATGAATAGTGAAGTCGAATGCATGTCGCATATCTCAGGGATTGTTCAATGCCGAGTGCTTTATTCTTCATTCTTTATCCTTCGCACTCGCCCATGAAAGCTCTGGTATAAATACTTTGGTTACTAACCATTGCTATATGTGATTCTATGATCGTTCTAATCACAGCACTCAATCTGATGTCTAACATGGTGACGAAATCCTTCATATACATTGTAGCTTTCTTTCCATAGAAAGTAACCACTACATCTCCAATAAAGCTCAATTCTAAACGCGACGCAATTCTTCTCAGGAGATCAAAAATGTGCGAGAACAACACCCTTTCTTTTTTTTTGTAAAGCTGGAGTTTTCTATCGTTCTCTTTTTTTCCAGCAATCGCCAGGTTCATATTCAGCACACGTTTATTTCCTTACACATAGAACACATACAACACAACGGTAGCTGACGTTTCGGCAGAATCGCCTTCCTCAGGGCCTGAAAGGGTACACTGATAAGCAATTTACTAGGTCAAACGCTTCAACAGCACGAACAGAGAGATGAAAATCTGAACGATAATTACACGATCACCGGCTTCTCGAAAACCCAGCCTTTTCATACCTGCCTCCCACCGGGGAAAAATAGCCGCTCACAGTCGCATATGGTTGATGACTGCACCACCCCACATCAAAAATCAGTTCTGAGATACGGGGATAGATCACGTGTTATCTCAGGGCAGTCTTCCTCGCTATTCATCGGATTTTTGGAATTTATCCAAAAAGCCTCGAGAAATTTGCGCATAGCTGTTCTAGTCTCCCGTGCGATGATAGCGACTTTTACATCAAAATCTCCTCCGCTATGTTTTTCTATCTTATGCGTCCCTAGTGGGGTACTTTGTCTTCCTTTTTGTTTGCCATCCAGCTGTTCTTTTATACGGATACACAAAGGTCTGCTCGTTTCTCCAATATACTTATCTCTTCAATTATTACAAGAGATCAGGTATTTCGTACCTGAACTCATGCAATCACCGTCCCTGCCGTAAGGGCAAATTACGCAATTTGTTGTTTGATATAGACGGTCATACAGGCCGTTACGAACTAACTGACGACGTAGAGTAGGCGGTGGTATTTCAACTATCACTACCGATCCCTCCAGACCTGCCCTTCTTAAGCATCGGTCTATCGCTACACTTATTTCAACGCACTTATTTCAATGCTAATAGAGACTAAGATAAACGGAATTTTTTTTCGGCCAAGCCATTCGTTTTGAGGCGTTGCTCTCCTTCTAAACTTATCTTGTGGAATTAATATTTCGTAGCCATTGTAGATGGCTATTTGCCGAGCCAAGTCGCGCGATTCTTCCTTTAGTTGTCTACTTATGCACACACAGGTGGTTGTTCGAAACATGTTTCTCACAAGCGCCCTCTTTATGTATGATGGGTGGAAAGAAAGGAAATGAACCAGATTGTTTTTGTTACTTGGTTTTCGGTACCACTTTGTCATGGAACCGCTGCTTCGTAGGCTTATTTGAACGTTTATAAACGGAAGCCAGTTTTCTTCCGGTTTATCCTTGGCGAACGTAATGTACTCAGACCCCTCGTTCAATAATTCAAAGCATTTTTCCATCTTTTTGCGCAGAGAAGATAACAAAGTAATCATCTATGTATCTGCAGTAGAGTAGCATCCGGAGACAGAATCGCTTGGTGTCCAGTCGCTGTCCCATTGTCAGCTCCCTTATTTGCGCGAAATATTTCCCAAACCGTCTGAAAATCGAGCAGTTTAGCCCTCCTTTAAGAGAGCCACAAGCTGCTGGGTAGATAAGGCATGCAAGTTTATTGTTCCTTGATGTTCAACAAAAAGTTCGAAGATGGCTTGCATTGCGAAGTCATGGGAGGCTGGAGACTTCGTTAAAAAAGTTTTTTTATTGGATCTGTCATTGTAAAAAATTATGAGCATAGAAGAATGCATGGTGAATAACTGAAGCTTTTTTTGAGTTTGCTCTCTTGACGGTTAAGCATGCTTATCATAACCCAACGACCAATAACAAGTAAGATGACAGCTTCAAGGGTTTTTTTTGTTCTTTAACTGTTGCCGTTGTTCTTTTTTCGTCTTTTCATGGTTGTACTATTTCATCCTTTTCTCTTTTTTTTCTTACCTCCTTGGCTATATGCGCCGTTATATTGGTATTTGCATTGACGCCCACTTTTTTATGTGAACACAAGAAAAGAAGCCGCCTTCCAAATCGACGATGAAATTGGTCGAATAAAATGAAAAAATAATGTATTAACTAAGAAATTAGCCTAACGGGATCACACGAGGGATCCAAACACGAAAAAATTATAATGGGCAGTAAAAAAAAGTTTACATTGTGATTATAACTATAGCTTCAACTTAACTGAGTTCGTTGTCGATTTAGGCTCCCTAGGTCAATCCCGTTGACGGGTATTTGCTTATGGCGTTGATCGATAGAACTAGGTGAGAGACGGGCGAAACAAAGGACCCGAATGAGATGGTGGTGCACGCGTTAGCTCCCGGAAAGAATTATAGCGCTTTCGTTCCCCTACCGTGGACACCTAAGGTCCAGAGTTTTGCAAATATCTCAGCATCATAGTGGTTTTATCACACGTAATACCCTGCCATGAAAAATCACAAAAGGTGGCGAATAACAAATTAACATTATATAAGAATTGTTTGACAATGTGGAAGATTTCTGTTATGAAACTTTGGAAACGTTGCCTTTGTCGTACAGCAATCTATTTGCCGTCTAGCCACCTTACACGAAATATTACCACTCCGCTTGGTCATTCTTCTTCTCCAAGTGACCTGCAAAAAAAATGGCAATATCATTAACTGTTGTTAACCAACTTATACGGGTGATGAGAGCGAACTGAATGCGTTTTTTTAACCACTTGGAGGAAGTGATCCACAACGAGAGGTCCTCCTAAAAAATTCTTTGGTCTAGTGTTCAACGCCTGATAGATTAGCAACGGCCAACGAAAATAAATAGTGGATAGGAAAATTCGAAACAGGAGGACGAAATAAGAGTGGAAAAAAGTTTTGTAGCTCTATTGTTTGCAGCACATCTTTTTCATGGGAACTCATTTTTCGAGAAGAAAGGAAATCACGAATAGACATGGAAGGGAGTCTCTCAACGGCACGACTCATGCGTCGATCGACCATAATCTCACCAACAAAAAATGGTGCTTCTTTGACAGGTCTGTGCTGTTTGGATTCCGTACTGGATCTGTTAATCGCATTCTCTGAGCGAAGATTGAACAAAGCCATGCGTTGGAAAAGAGCGTTTGCCACCGCCCTAGAAAAGCAAAGCAAGTCGTGTATGACGAAAACGTTCTGAAAAAAGTCCTCTTATCCTATAACTGGTAGACAAATAAAGATTCTACCGATTACCACATGCTGCTTATGGAAGCACCTCCCAAAGCTTTACCGCCTCATCGTGGCTGGAAGGTGTTCCTGGGTGTCGGACTGCGAGGTACAACGGGGCATTCGTCCCACCGGCGGGGTCTCCCAGGCTGAGAAGGAGTCCGGCATTTCCATCAGGAAGCCTAGCTAAGACTAAACCAATACCAGGATCCACCACTGCCCTGGTACCAAAGTCGCATGGTGGCAAATCTCTCTCTGATCCATAAGGGTTGCAACTGCCTGTGGTGCCGAAGACCTGGGGTAGACTTTTGGCTAGGCTGACCTCGGGATTCCACGGAACCACATTGGCTTAACGAGCAAATCTCTGAAAAATGATGATTATGCTGGGGCCCTCACAACTAGTGAGGACGGGCCGTTCAAGTATCAAGTAAGTATGGAAAGACCTAAAACTCCTGCCGAACTCGCCTCACTTCCTCAAACCACTGTATATTTTATTACTAGTTTTGTTGACAAAATAGAGGAATCGGTTGTATTTTTTGGCAAACACAATTGCCTTTAAGTTGTACTGAGGCCAAACAATATTAAACTCTTGAGAAATTTCCAGATCAAAGATAGGCTATGCTCTTCGTTTTGCACTCCTGTGATGAAGAATAAAGCGTTCAGCGTTGACCAATCCCCTAGGGATGCGATGTGTGCCAATGCCTTCACTGAGTATCCTAGGAGCCATTGAAGGTGGCTACAGAAGCCTATAAATGTATAGGATCGGTGCTTTAAAAAATTTCAGAAAAAATCTAATAGCAATCTCGCAGTGATAAAGAGGTTGCCATTTGCGAAGAGTGTGTGGTTAAGGCAAATAGCCACCTTGAAATGCAGAGAAAAACGATTAAGTAATTCTTCGTGTTTTTGTTGAGCAAACGCCAAGTGTTATTTTTATTCTTTATTCACTAATAAGCTGACGTTTCGGCGGATTTCGCCTTCCCTCAGAGCCTGGAAAGGTCAAGTTGACAGCAATCTACTCAGCCAAACACCTCCATAACCAAACAGAGAAAACGCTGAACCAAGATTTCAATCACATTGAACACAGATTTGCACACTCACCGCTTTCTATGAGGCTTCCACTGAGTATGTCGCGTGGAGACCAACCGCACAGAATTCACATTGAAGCGTAATGTGCCCCTCCAATCAGAATAACAGGCTTATAAACTGCCCAATATAACGCGTGATAATGAGGTTTTCATGCGGTCCATTTTCGGATTTCTGGAATTAATCCGGAACGCCTCGAGAGTTTTGCGCGCTTGTGTTCTCGATTCCTGTGCAAAGATCGTGACCCGTACTTCAAGGTCCTCCGCGTTATGTCTCTGGGTCCTATGCGCGCCTAGTATGGTATGTGGTTTACATTAACCGACTAGATGTTCTTTTTTTGCGGGCACAGAGTGGCCTACCCCTTTCGCCAATGTATTCGTCTCTGCACGCCTTACAGGAGGTCAGATAAACTGTACCCGAACTCATGTAATCACCGTCTCTACCATTAGGGCAAATTATGCAATTTTGCGTTGCACATAAACGGCCATATAGGCGGTTACGAACTAGCTGGCGCCTAAGGGTATTCGGTGGCATTTCAACTAAGTTTACCGATTTCTCTAGACCCGCCCTTCTGAAGCAGCGTTTTATAGGTGCACTTACATCACTTGAGATGAAGGGCAGGATAAACGGGACCTTTTTATTGCTAGAATTGTCGTTTGGGGGCCTAAGTTTTCCCCTACACCTATCGCGAGCTACAGTCTCGTAGGCATTAAAAATGGGTACTTGCCGCGCCTAGCTCCGGGACTACTCTCTCTGCTCTCTTCCCGTGCACACGTTGGTTGCTGTTCGAAACATGTTTCTTACAAGCGCTCTTTTGGTGTGAGTGGGATGAGAGGAGAGGTAATGCACCAAGATATTTTTACTACTTGGCTTTCGGTACCACTTCGTAATGTAGCTATTTTCTAACAGGTTAACTTGGACTTACAAGAATGTTCAAGAATGGAAGCCGGTTTTTTTTTGGTTGCTCTCGGGTGAACTTCAAATACTCTGACTGTTCGTTCAGCAACTCGAAACATTTGTCCATTTCCTCTTGTGTTGAGCAAAGGACAAAACAGTCATCTATATATTTACAGTAGAGTAACGGCCCGAGATCGGTCACTGGTGCTTCCACCTTAGACATAAATGCAATGGCAAGACATGGTGCCAATCGTTGTCCCATTGCCAACCCTCTTATTTGAGCGTATAAAAACTGGATTCTCTTTAGATTGAAAAAAATTAACTTTATGCATCGGGTTAACTTGTGCGTTTTACACATAGGTAAGTGATTTACTCTTCAGTCCAGTAAAGCTGACGTTTCGGTGGATTTGGCCTTTCTCAGAGCCTGGTAAGATCAACTTGAACGCCATCTATGCAATCAAACACCTCCATAACCGAACAGAGAAACTGCTAAACGAAACTTCCATTCACGTTGAATGCTTAAATGATTGTAGCTTCCTGGAAGAACTACATTCGATCTTGATGATCTGCGTAGCTCGATTGCAGCCGAAAAACGAAATTTTCCACTCCATGCCGCCACAGGCAAAAAATACGATCCACAACTGCTTAAGAGATGTTTTTAATCATTACACTGAATAAACTATTTGGACAGACTAATGATATACAATGTTCGGAATTCATAAGTTACAGCAAGAAATTTCAAAAAGCAAGCGGATTATTCAAGAACAACTGTAGTTTCATGATAGAGGACATAGGATAAAGCTCTCGGCGGTGATCTATCCCTGAGAAATGCGCTATGCATCCGACTTCATTAGGGCATCGATGGAGGTGACTGGATGGATAACTTTCATTTACAATGACTCTTGGTAGCCTACCGATGTGCCGAGCCAGTGCTCCTATCATCCCAGACAAGCCTGATGTGAATTTGCCGACCACGAAGCGACGGAGGGCATGGTGGGCCTAAGGCGCCGGCATCGATCCCATGTGTATCGCAGAGCGCCTCCGACCACTGCGCTACACGCACCCCATGGTTAGATGGTTAGATTAGAAAAATAGGTTGAGTGGTAGATAAAAAAATTACTCCTTGACGAGAAAACAGCAAATGCTTTTAAAAATTAAACTGGACTTCTGATCTGTTTTTCCCTTCCCAAATACCAATTTTTTTCAAAAATTCTCACCAAATGCAACAGTAAGAAGCATGTGCTGTAGGTAAAATCGAATACCGTTGAAGCTAATATATAAGAAAATTATGCAATTTGTCAGCTTTTTTTTTGAATGAGTTGTGAATGGAAAATGAAGTAATGCAAGAGTTCGCCTGGCTGTGAATTCTAAAAATGAAACCTTATAGACGAAAATCACAAACAAAGAATATATTTATGAATGCTAACTTTTTAGTTCCCTGGATTATAGAGAACTTCTATCTGGAAAAAGTTCTCTATCTTTCTAAACAATAACATTTGATGTCCATATATGGCCGCCTCACAGTCGCACATGAAACACCGCAGAGTAACTTTTATAATCTACTCGGTCAATTATGTTCAGTGTTTCAGGCACAGTAGCGATTCAGGTTTGACTTCAGTAGCACACCAACGACGGCTTATCCGAAGGAGGAGGAGTAACAGTGGAACAATTTACTACTTCCTTGTGAAACAATAAAGCCAATGACGTTGATATTTCAGGCAGTAGGTACAATCTACTGCAGTCCACGATCAACAATCCAGATTAACCGCGGTTGCACACGCATGCGGCCCCAGCATACCGTCTCCCTCAGCCGCGGCGCCGGCCGCGGATAGACGCGACGCGGCATCGCTCGCGACTAACCAACGGTTACTTCTTGGTAATTATTCATTATTACTGTTAATGTGATTGTGTTAATTAATTATTAATGGTATAGTAATATTCGAATGCCATTATCTCGTTGTTAGCCTCACTTCACTCTAGCCTTAGCACCTCATAGCTTTAACTCACGTCATTCCTCTACCATTACTTCTCCATCGTTACTATTATGTTATTAATGTTATATTTATATATTAAACTGTTTAACTACCCAAGTTTGAGGCTGGTGGATCAACACATCAGCTAGAAGACTGGCGTGGCTAATATTCTACACAAACTGGACCGCTACTAGCCGCCGCTAACTAGCCGTTACAAGGATCGACTTTCTATTAACCTCGGCAGTGGAATATGAATGCGTCGTTTTCTCGTTCAGCAATCGCGAGGTTGTTAAACAGCATACATTTACTTCCATAGAAAAACACAATACAATACAACAGTAGCTGACGTTTCGGCAGTATCGCCTTCTTCAGAGCCTGGAAGGGTATACTAGTATACAATTTACTGGGTCAAACGCTTCAATAACACAAAAAAGACGAAAAACTCTGTGGCAATTACATGATGAGCAGCTTCTCGAAACACTCACTGCTTTTTTCGTGACTTCCAATGAGGAACGTTAGAACAAATAGTCGCATATGGTTGATGACGACACCACCCTACATCAGAAATTGATCCGAAGATACGAGGTCAGGTCGCGTGTGACTTCTGAGCATTCCTCCGTGCTATTCATTGTGGGGTTTTATGCCTACTTTATTGGCTCACTTTTTATTTACTGCCTATTACAATTTTTCATGGCAGGATATTATGTGTGATACAACTACAACGATGCTGAGATATTTGCAAAACTAGATAGTAGCTGCGAAATAGGCGAAAGTAAGGACCCGCATGGTGCGTTGGTGAAAGGGTTAGCCCCTGGAAAACGTAGTAACGAGTTCGTTCACCACTGCAGACACCTGTGGTCACCTGTTTTGCAAATGCATCATTGTGGTTGTACCAAATATATTTATGAATTTCCGTTAGTGAAAACTAATGCTATGGTTGGTACAAAAAAAAGGTCGTGTCAAGTAGATCACGAACGAAATTGAACTGCTATTTTTAGGCATGGCTACATACCATCACGAGGCAAGAACACACTAGAAGCAGACGTCATCGTCTCAACATATATTTAACATTTAACGAACATAAACGAACTTCGGTCGAATTCACATCATCATTCGAATTGTTCTTTAGATGTTTCAGTTCTGATTCTTACGGTCTTTCGTACTCTAGTGTTGTATGTCGTAACCAGTGTGATCCAGATTTGTCGGAATACACTGTTTACACACTGGAATACACTGTACTATTGTTCACCATTCAAACACATTCCTTTCAGCGTACGAAAGGGTTTCATACCTCACGTTGAGTCGATTTAATCATTCTTACACTTTCTCCTTCCATGCAACCACCCTGGTTTGTAATGACAAAATAGTGCTTTCGGCATTGATCAATCCCTGAGGGACGCGCCATGCATTCGAATTCATTAAGCATCGTTTGGAAGTGATTGAATGCATATCTGGCCTTTACAATGACTCACGGTGGCCTGCCGATGTATCGAACCAGTGCTGCGATCCTCCCAGACAAGTATGGTACCAATTTGCCGACCCAGGAGGGATGGAATTCTTGGTGGACCATGGGCGCGGAGATCGTTTCCACATGGTGTGTGTCGCAGTGGCGCCTCCAATCACTGCGCAATTTCAATTTTCACACCGACGGTCATTTAACCTCGGTAGTAAAATAATCCCTTCCAACGGTTTACCGTCTCGTCATGACTGGGAGGCGTTCCTGGGTATCGGACTGTCATGTACAGCGGGCGATTCATCTCCTGGCAAGGTCTCCCAAGCTGAGAAGAAGTCTGGTGTTTCCACCTAAGAGTAACCCAATACCATGATCCGCCACCATCCTGCTATCAAAGTCGCCTGGTAGCAAATCTCCCTCTGATCCAAAGGGGTTGCGACTGCCTGTCGTGGTGACGACCTGGGGTAGACTTTGGCCAGGCTGTCCTCGGGATTCCAGAGAACCACAATGGCTTAACCAGCAAATCCCCGAAAAATGGTGATTATGCTGCGGCCCGCACAACTAGTGAGGACGGGCCGTTCAAGTATCTAAGTAAGTAAGTAAAATAATCAACATGTATTTAAGTTGTTGAACTTACACGAGATTGACAAATAGATTTATTTCGGCTAATGTTTCGCTGTTTTCGTCTTCATCAGAGTACGTGATCCGTGTCGATGGTCTACTGTTTTTCGTCATCTCGATGTGGCGTCTTCGTTGACGTGCCGAGATAGAATCTTCTTCAGTGAACACCGCACGGGTGAGCCATACTAACACGGCAGCGCTCTTTTGTACAGGTCTGTAGCTGTTTATATGGCTATCCTTTGATAATAGCTTATTTTTCAACGGATGATCATGCATCGAAAACAAATGCATGATGAAGTAATGCACTTCGTCCACTTCGAGTCCAATTTCGTTGTGTGCAGACTATGCAATGAATCTCTGGCGTTATGCGTTAAAAAGAGTCCTTGTTCGGCGCTTCTAATGTGAAAGCACGCAATCAGTCATCGTTGAAATGTGGCTTGAGTGACTTGAAAGTTATCTCTTCAATTTTGGCGACATAGTACTCAATGTTCCTTAGTTTGATTTTATTTAATATAAGTGCTTGAAAGGATGCGTGTGGCGCAGTGATTGGAGGCGCCACTGCGACACACACCATGTGGAAACGATCTCCGCGCCCATGGTCCACCAAGAATTCCATCCCTCCTGGGTCGGCAAATTGGTACCATACTTGTCTGGGATGATCGCAGCACTGGTTCGATACATCGGCAGGCCACCGTGAGTCATTGTAAAGGCCAGATATGCATTCAATCACTTCCAAACGATGCTTAATGAATTCGAATGCATGGCGCGTCCCTCAGGGGATTGATCAATGCCGAAAGCACTATTTTGTCATTACAAACCAGGGTGGTTGCATGGAAGGAGAAAGTGTAAGAATGATTAAATCGACTCGACGTGAGATATGAAACCCTTTCGTACGCTGAAAGGAATGTGTTTGAATGGTGAACAATAGTAAAGAAGAAGCAAAAACATTGGATATATGTATAACTACGTAAGGGATGAACTATTATATAGTTCTGCAGCGCCACCAACTTCCCAAGCCTTCTATTTATTGGAAAATTACTGCCTATTGTGGGGAAATCAGCAAGCGCCCAACCGACGTGAAATAAGGGGTCCAACGCGCAAACTTGGACGTGGGAAGTAATCTGTTAACAGTAATTTTTGCGCAAACTGAGATTGAGAAAAAGTTTAATCTCAATAAGACGGAGAGGTTGGCAGAAATTTTGAGTACTACAACGATAGGAAAAAACGAATCTGCGAATATCATCGACAGATGTAGGAATGACACATATCTCATCATTCGTGCTGAAATGAGTGGGAGGTATTTTCATTGACCTGAGGTACCCCTCGTCTGGAACGACACTGGATCGCTACATCTGAAAAAATCAAAAAACGTACGTGTGTTTAAAATCGACATTCATTTAACAACGCCATGAGCAGTCAAAATCCAGTCAATACTGATAAGCTTATACGTGGTTGTTAGCAAGACATTATTCTGACTGACCCTGTAATGTGACATCGTTATATTATGAAATGCAAGATTAAAGTCAAACGTACAGAACACAAGTATTATCTGAGAACATTCTGGAATCTTGGAGTGGGAGCGAATCGAATCGATTACCGAACCGAAGGCCGTACGACACGCGGCAATTCGTTCGTGTCAGGACCTTGCCGAAGTATCATACAGGATGAAGTAATGTTGTTGATCCCACTTATGGGGTTGCCCATAAACGCATCCGTTTGAATCAATCGATGCGTCAAGCTGCTCGCTGTTAATGTTGCGGAGCACGTTAGCTTTCGCATATGTCCTTTGCACCAACCATCTTCACCATTTGCTTACTTTTTGAATGAGTATTTGTCAATGTCAGCAGGAGGCTTTTGCTAAGTCTGTCGAATATAAGACTCCTGCTATCATTAGGTTTGCTTCTGTAGCAGTCAGAAGAATTTGAAGCTGCGCATCTTAGCATCAAAACTAGCAATTGCGAGCATTTGCGTCAACTTCAAAACGGCATATTCATGAGAATTAAAACGAAAAGGTCTGAGGCTGATCGATCTCTTGGGCATGTTCTACGAATTCATCTCCATTCAGCATCGTGGATACTATTAAGTACATATTTGGTCTACAAATCGACTGTCAGGTGGCCGAAAATGTATGAAGTCGGTGATTTTTTTCCTCCCAGACATATCTAATACTTGTCCACCAACACTGGAGAGATAGTGTGTTTAGGAAAGAGATGGTGCGAATGAATGAAGTGTGATATGTGCCATGTGGGATCTGAAGATGTGCTGAAACAAACAATGTAGACGGTCGCACGACAACCTAATCGGTATGTAGATTTGAAATGAAGATTAAACACTAGCATTAATATTAGCAGAGGATAGCTTTCGTGGTGAATTACTTAGGTAGAACAAACAACATGTTGCGTAAATCCGGTTCAACTAGAAGGATTATTGGTCACGTAGAAATGTCAGAAGATACGAGAAAGAACAACTCTTCAAGTGAGTATCAGATCCTTACGTAGTGTTCGGAATGAGCTTCCTATGTGTGGCGGCATTGATAAAGATGCTTACTTTCTATCTGATCATGGTAATTTATGTGTTAGGCTGAAGCATGCCACAAGAGAGCTTTTTCTCAGCAACAGTCAGTTGTCGTTCACATGCAATACATATGAGGGAAGTATGTAGATGAATTTGCTTCACTGTTTTGTTATAAAGTCCTCACGAGTAATGTTTAATTATCCGACTTAAACTTTGATAGCAAATAGAATTTTTAAACCTTTAGTGAAGTACTTTGCATTTATACTCCTGTATTATTTATTTATTTACTAATTGTATTTATACTCCAGTACTCCTAGTCCAACCCAGCTTGTTCTGCGTGTTTACTTTTTTGTGAACTACCACACATTTTTTTATACTATTGCTGTTCTTCGTTCTGCCCTATACCGTTTCCTTCAAAAAGGCTGAAAGATCATAGCAAATATATTAAAATTAGTCTGACTGTGGAGAAAAGCTGCTTTCTGATTGATTGGTACAAGTTTTATGTACATTTCTCATAATGCTTATAGTAAATTACCTCATCATGGGAGCACTAAGAAGGGCGGATTATTTCGGCTTATTATTCATCAGGGAGCGTGTGGCACAGTGGTCGGAGGCATTTTGCAATACACTTGGGATCGATTCTCGCGCTCCTGCCAAGCAAGCCTGCCGTCTCTCCGGGGTCGGGAAATTGGTACCATACTTGTCTGGGAGGGTAGCAGTACCGGCTCGATACATCGGCAGGCCACTGCGAGTCATTTGTAAAAGCCAGATGTGCGTTCACCACCTTCAAACGATGCTTAATGAAGTTGAATGCACGGCGCATCACTAAGGGAGTGATCAGCGCCGAGAGCTTTATCCTTTTTATCCTTTTATCATTCACTGGGTCTCATGTTGTCACGTTTGCAATTTTCAAAGCTTTTTTCTGTAATTTGAATATTTATGACGAAGTTGCTGCTAACAGTTATTTGCTACAAGATGTTGTAACTACATATTTTGTAGATGGGCTATGCGTACTTAGACTGTGGGTGAACATAAGCCGTTGTTTAGGTTTCGTAGCGTTCCGGGTTGTAGGCTCTCTATAGCCAGTATGAAAATGTCGAATTAGAGAGAGCTAGGTCCGCATTGTGCAAAAAACGACACAACGTTGAAAAATTCGTTCGAAAAGGCATTCCTGCAAGAGGAAACACATAGGAGGACTGTGAGGCTTGTCTTGTTACTATGGTGTTTGGTTTTACTAACTGAGTTACAATTGCTTCTCCGTCTTTCTTCTATTCAGCAATTTTTCATGTAATGATGTAATGGCTTCTCCTGGTGTCGTTCCGCATACAGCAGTACATTTATTGGTTTTACCGAAGAAAAGGGTGAGTTTATTGCAAGGAGTGAGCACACAATAGGTTTCAATTATAATAAACGTTAAAGTTTCAACGCCACGGATCTCTTTCATATGAGGGATCTCGAGCCGGTCAGTCGCCAGGCTACGTGCGGAAGCCGACCCATGCTTCCCTAAAACACAAGTGGACCCAGTGCATGGACAATCTACTTCTTCTGCGCCGATTCGATGTACACTCTCTATATTTACGAGGCATATTCATGCATGCGTGTGTGGGTGCGTTTTCGCTTATGCGGATTGTATTCTACGAGTCAATTCATCCAGAAGATTGCAGTCAACCGATAGTTAAATATATGGGAGGCGGTTAAGATTCGCTCCCAACAAACAAGTTCGGTGTCCACTCTGTGAGAGACTGGCAAGCTACCCATGAGTACAGCCAGCCCCCACGTTCAGAGCAGAACAGGCTATACGTGGGTTTCAGAATTCCAAACACAGTAAAAGAAATAGGCTTCATTCTCCTGATGTCGAAAGAGCCCCGATTCGGCAGCGTTCGGTAGGACGAGTACGGAGAGGCTGCTAAAATCTTAGGGCCAATGGAAGCTGCCTGGATCGCGAAGAACTAAGGTGACGATCTGTACATACAAAGCACACACACACGCTTGTATCTGAGTCCTAGATAAAAGGCTTAATCATGCCAGCAAGAGCGATAAAGTACGACATCATCGGACTGGCCGAGACGAGACTACGCCACTCATTCAACGACGTCTATGAGACCGGAGAAGAACTGTTCCTCAGAACATGCGACGGTAGAGGAGTCAGCAGCGTCCGCGTTCTCGTTAACACGAGTTTGTCTGTGGACATCGATTCATTTGAACAACTTACAACCCGAAACGGAAGTTTACAATTAAAAAGACGTGGATCAATACCTGCTTTGACAATCTTCTTCGTTTACGCGCCGACATCAAACTACGACAAAGAAGTCGAAGCGTTCCATGTGGACATGGAGAAGTTCTACAGAGAAGATCACACATTCTCTAAGTTCATCATTGGAGAATTTAACGCTAAGATTGGACCAAGAAGAACGTCTGAAGAATGTCACATTGGGACCCACGGCTTAGATTGGAACGAGCAGGGTGAGCGGCTATCTGAGTTTATCATGACGACCAAGACCATCCATGGTAACTCGCAATTCCAGAATCAACACCTTCAACTCAGGACGTGAGATTCTGCCAGTTGAGAATACTATAGCGAAGTAGACCACATCACAGTAAATAGAATGTTTTGCTTACCAATGTCGCTGATGTCCTAAAAATTCTGAACGTGATCGGGCCACCGCCTCAGTTCAACATTCCATTTCTTGCAGAAAGGAAGAAACGCCGCTGGATTTAAAAAACGAAGTCCCAAAACCACCGTTAACTGGGACTTATTTAATTCACTAGTCAACGTTTGGAAAGATACCGTTCTCGACAATACCGACTGAGAATACGATTGGTTCATTCACCATCTTCACGTTAGCGCTATATAGCGCTATAAAAGCTGAGATTTCGCAAGTCACGAAGATGGTCGCTTGTACCTTAACCTACTTTCTATATCATTTTTGCAAAAGCAAATTTCAGTAAAATTCATTTTTGGAAGATGTCTACCAAAGTGAATTAATAAGGGATTCGGCCTATTGCACCGATCTCGACTACTCAGCGGATCTTCTGCAAAAACCACTGCCGCCCTGTAAAAATTCTTACTTGGTACTTGATAGTTGAATGGTTCGTCCTCATTGGTTCTGCGGGCCCCAGCATAATCTCCCCTTTTCGGAGATTTGCTGGTTAAGTCCATTGTGGTTCTCTGGAATCCCGAGGCCAGCTTGGCCAAAGTCTGTCCGGTCCCGGGTCTTCACCACCATAGGCAGTCACAGCCCTTGTGGATCGGAGGGAGATTTGCCATCATGCAACTTTGATACTAGGACGGTGGTGGATCCTGGTATTGGTTTACTCTAGCTAGGCTTCCTGGTGGAAACGCCGCACTCCTTCTTAGCTTGGGAGACCTTGCCAGGGGATGAATCCCCCACTGTACGTCACAGTTCGACATCCTGGAACACTCTCCAGCCACGACGAGGCGGTAAACCGTAGGCAGGTAGACATTGCTAGTAAAAAACAATCTTCCTTTTAATATGTAAAGGGTGTTGGTGAAGATTTGATGACACTGGGCTACTGGTATCTTCTTATTCTAGAAAAAAACTGCGCTTGACATGCCATCACTCAAGATGGGACAAGAATCACACAAGGGCAAAATCATTTTCACTGATAACGGCTGTGAGACAATGAAATGAACAGCAGAAGTGGTGGAGAACTTGCGCAAGTGAGGACAGTAATTCCATGGATCTACGCAACTTCATCATGAAGAAAAGTCTCTGAAATTAGCGACAAGAAAGATGAGTATATCTCTTTTCAGTGAGAAAGAAAGGGAGTGTTTTAGAACTAAGCAGTGCAGTTCATCAAATTCGAGAAGTTTGTGAGGTCGCATCTATTTTGTACGTCCGCGAGAACGCCGTGCACGACTCCTAGCGATGGCGCGTGAATCGCATATATTATATATTTTTTATATATTTTACATTTCACATATTTTATATATTTTATATATTATATTTTTTTGTCGTGGGCAGTTCCATGTGTACTTAATCAACTGCTGTTGCATCTGCATATGTGGTCCACCGAATTTGCATGCTTGCCAGTCACAACAGCTGCGATCTTTGCATCGCTCAGACACTTCTCATTTCCTCAACCGCCATCTACTTGATTGAATCATCTCGTGCAGTTTATCTTTGACTACAAGTACGTTGGTTGCCGACGTAGTTAGAGGTGTGTTCGTCAGTAGCATTTCTCATGCAACGAGAACTTGCCTGTTTCATAATGATTTACATGTATTTAGAAAACTACTGACTATTAAATAGCTGTTATTTGGTGTGAAAGTATGGCGCCACTTACTACCTTTGCTGTCTCTGTCGCTTCTGCGACTTCATTTTGTGGTCTACGACATTCACAAAACTCCTTTCAATCAGTTTATCTATTCATTTTACGAAGCTCCTCTAGCTTTAGTTCTGTAGGCTAAGAATATCTTGTTGGAAGGAAAATCGCTAATCAGCACAGTGATAGTTAAGTGGAATTTCTCGTACAGCTTATGCTACTCGTGACGACATGCCTTTGAAGTGTCAAACACCAAACATATTTTAACTATGGGTAGAAAAAAACATGAAAAATTTTTTTACATTCTTATTGAGCAAGCACGGTGCTATTTTATTCCTTATTCACCAACAAACTGACGTTTCGGCGGATTTCGCCTTCCTCAGAGCCTGGAAAGGTCAAGTTGAGCGCAATCTATCTCGTGTTTGAACAAGAATATAAAGAATTATTTGATTAATACCGAGGTCAGTCGTACGGCTTATAAAAATATAAAAACAGAGAGGAGCAACCGATCCCCTTTCTATCAAACTGCGAGGAAATGTTCTGCTTTAGGATATTCGTCAACCTTTTTCTAGTTATCGAATTCACGTACAGATATCTCAGTTCATGCTAGACTTTGAAATCCATATGTAAATCTTTAATATCTACATATTTTTTGCTAACGATATAACTTTTCGATAAATTCATGACATCCAAAATCAACAAAACCTCAGTGAAGCATTTTCGCAAGAGACTTGGTTTCAGATAATTTTCCCGGCAACCAGTAATTTAGATGCAGGACAACGTTGTAGTTGGTTGGCGAGAGGTGTGACGAGTAAGCCGATTGAGGTGAAGTTTCGCCTTGTATTTCAGTTCTTCTCAATTCTTTAGTTTTTCGTAGTGTGAGTTGTGCGTGGCTGCTGTCGTGACGGTAACAGAATTCATCGCTTTCTCTGACTAAGGTCGGTCCCCAACGCCGCAGTTATTGGAGTATTATGTAGAATTCTTACGGATATCTCTCTGATGCAATGATTTCGCCCTGATTAAAGGATTTATACTTAGTGTTCCTATTCTCCTTGCTCAAAAACTCACCGCGGGCTTTTTCCTAGTGCATGCTTCGGGAAGTGTTCAGATTATTCGTATTTGTCCACCTATACCTCAAACATGAACGTGTTCTCATAAAAATGCCTTTACCTACATCTAGTTGTTCAACGGCATAACATAATTCAGTCTTCCTCGACTTGGTTGTCTCAACATTGGGTTCCGCAGTTGCTGAAGCAAATAAAATCACGAAAAAAAATGTTTAAAAAAGAGCACTAAGCTCCCTTTAGTGTGTAATTTGATACATGTCGTTCCACAAAACTGTAAATTTTTGAAAGAGCTTTATGGCCTGCAAGGATAACATAAGACATAGCAAGATTAAATTTCACATGAAGGCTCTATTTATTGCCAGCGTTCTTATCGACAAAGGTGACGATGCAGAACAAGCCTTATTCCTCATAGGGGGCTTACCAGAAATTGCGTAACTATTAGATTTTCAACAGCATTCCATCCGTATGGTGTGACCATGTGGTCGATATCGTCGTTTGTTAAATCCTGGAAACAAAATCTTTCGATAACCAAAGGAAATAGATCAAAATGATGGTAGCGAAAAATAAAGCTCTTACAAATAGTTTAGTTATTACTGAGTAGAGAAGAAACTTTCAGCACTCTCTAAATTTATATTATGAAGAAGCTGTGAAGGGGAAATTGCCAGGCTTTCGCAATCGCACATGCTTTAACGTTCCTGTCTACCAAGTGGAGCCCTTAACGTCGACTAAATAACCTTAACTATTAAGATGCCACATTTACTCCAAACGTGTAGAAGTTCAAAAATCACTTCTGGGATGACCGAGTTTTTGTTAACCTCGGCGTCGATTGATAATTCACTGTTTTCCTTAGGTGTAATATCAACCTCGTGTTTCCTTGTCGAAAAAAAAAGCCTAAAAAGCCTTAACCTTATACTTATCGAAAAGGAACGGTGAATTATTTCAATAACCTCTAACCTTGCTCGACGAAATCGAGTGCGTGATACATTCTTGAGAGAATGATCACCGCGTAAAGATTTACCCTTTATCACTTTTTTATGTAATATATTCAAAGGGTTTTTCTTCTCCCGAATACCTTTCCTTTGCAGTCGTACACACTAAAGATGATCAAATAGGTTTCGAAGATGAGATCAACCACTTTTCACTTCTCGATTCCGACGGTGTCCTTCGTGAACGAATTTCGTCGAGTCCAACGGAGCAGCGCAAGACTGAAGGAACCTCACTAGGCAGTTCCCTTTTATACACGCTCAATTCACTCGAATCAACGCTGTTGTGAGAAAGACGAAGGCGTCGAAAGAGTTTACCCGAATAGAAACAGTGTAGGAATTGTATAATTGTATAGCAACGTCGTGTAACACATGAAAACAACAAAATTTAATTAAATTGCGGGCATGCCCTCAAGATAGCAAGTGTTTCTAGGTGTAGAAATGCGTTTTATAGTAAGATTTCTCACTAAGGTCACCAAGCCTGACAAGAAGGTAGTTCGACGCTTCCACTCGGAAACCTAATAAGGAGTAAACTCAGTGTTAACCAATGCCAGAAACTACCGCTTTCTTTTAAGTTAACTAACCAAACAGGCCAAAGCCGTGTGCGATTCACAAGTTCCACAAATTTACGTGGTGACACTCGGAACGCCGTGGCGTGGATTCATTGGAATTCCACGTAACAAATTTTACTAAATCCAGTCAACAAGAAAAATGAACACATGGTGAAGATCGTGAAGACGGGCTGCTCAAATAATCGTGTTGTATGCACAACTCATAAAATATTCTCATAATTTCCGCAGGAATTTAGTTTTAAATGTTTGGAAAAATCTCAAAATCTTCACAGATGCAGCAATGAAAGAAATTGAAAGTCTTGTTAACTGGAAGCAGCCTCGAAAAGCTCTGCATGGCACTCAGGAAACGATACTCACTAATAAAGACTACGTCATTGACACCGAATATACATTCCACGCCTTAATTCTTCGATCAAAACCTTTAAAAAACTCTCACCCATTCTCTTTTATTTTTGTAAGGAGTGTAGTCATTAATATAGAAGTGGCTTCCTTGCTAACATGAATCGTAGCTATTCTACACATCATATCCTGAATAAAAATTATAGGACCTGCAGACTAACAAGTGCCACGTTTAAAGTATTAGTTACTAGGTGTCTTGCAAGACACATAGGTTTGGATCCCGCGCTCCAAGCTCACTGAGGCTACCCTCCTTCCGGGGGGGACAAATTGGTACCAGACCCGTCTGGGAGTACAGCAGCGCTGACTCGATGCATCGGTAGGCCACCGCGGGTCATTGGATAGATACCGACACAATCATCTCTAACGATGTTTAGTGAAATCGAATGCACGGCGCTTTCCTGAAGGATTCATCAACGTCAAAAGATTTGCCCTTGTTATTTTATTACTATCATTATGATATCTCGAGCTAAGCTATAACAGTTTTATCACTTCGAAAAAGACAAAGAACTTTTTTTGACTTATTATTTACTGCCTACTCTTTTTAGCGGCAGGGTATGCGTTGCGAAATATAACTTTAATGATGCTGAGATATTTGCAAAACTCTGGACCGCAGGTGCCTATGGTGGGGAACGAACGCGCTATTGTCCTTTCCGGGGAGTAGCGCGCTCACCACCACACCATGCGGGTCCTTCGTTTCGCCTGTCTCTCAGCTAGTTCTTCAAAGAACTTTGATTTCTTTCAATGATTTCGTTTATAAGGGTCGCTCTGCAAAGACATGTAATCAAAGTGAAAAAATTACGTAGTGCGACTTTCCGTTACAGTTCAGGCATAAAATGAAGCCGTTGGCGGGCACTCATGTAAAAAACAGCACGTTACCCAACTGTGTCTATTCTGATGAACTTGCTTTAATGAGCTGCTTTCCTCTATTAATCACCAAGTGAAACGGTTATTTACGTTGTAACGCACATGTAAAGTCTTATTTACGTTGACGGTGCACATCAATTTATATCGTTACCTACACCTGGTGTAACGGGAAGAAACGCAGCACAAATGCCTTGTGGTCGTACGTGAAGACCAATTCTACAGCATTCTTTGCTAAATAAGTAAATAAATATATATATATATATATAACAGTCACAAAAACAAACCTCTTCCTGCGTGCATCTTGTTCAGTGCGCATTTTACGTTGACTGATCGGGAATATATCTAAATGCACGTTCTTAAGAACTGCCCTGCTTACCTGACGCAAGGTAGGCATAGATGTTCTTATTGTTGTTGTTGTTTTTGTTCAATGGCGGACGTTTCGGAGACTTCGCCTTCCTCAGAGCCTGGACGTATCATACATAACAGTAGCCTCACAATTCAGTGAATTCCATAGTATTAACAAGGGTCCAGCGTTTGAATACACGCCGATTTTCAAAAACTACGCACTATGCCGTTCTACCATCCGTGTGAAAGAGGGATGATGAGAGAGACCCATGCATGAGACCACGTGAGGCATTCGTCTTTCCTGTTCATCTCTGAATTTTTTGAAATTTATCCAAACCGCATGAAGAGTCCTGCGCAATGGTGTTTTAGATTCCTGCGCTAGTATCTGCACATTCACTTCAAAATTGCCCCCACTGTGCTTTGGCTCCAATGCGTACCCAGAAAAGTACTTTGCCAAATTTTAGCTTCTCCGTCTAGATGTTTTTTTATGAAGATTTTATCTGCCCTAACGGGAGGGACGAGGATTGCATCAGTTCAGTTACAACACGTACTTGATCTCATGTAAGGAATGTGGTAAGAATACACAGGGGGAAACGGGTACAGCACTTTGTGCTCGCATCAAAGAACATCTAAGTGGAAAAGCTATAATTCGACAAAGTAGTCCTTTGGGTACATCTAGGGCGCAAAGGCACAATGGTGATAATTTTGAATTGAATGTCCGGATCCTAGCGCAGGAACCTAAACCATCATTACGCAGGACTTTTGAGCGTTTTAGATAAATTTCAAGAATCCAAAGAAGAACACGAAAGACGAAGGCTTCACGTGATATGGCATATTACCTTATAATGACTTGTTGATGCACATCCCCATGGATGGATCTCCCTCATCATCGCTCTAAAAAACACACATGGTCAGACAGCACGGTGGGAAGTTTTCAAGAATTGGCGTCCATTCATACGCTGGATATTCATGAATACTATGGAATTGCGCTGGTGTCCGCGGTGGTGACTGAGCACGCTATTACGGTTTCCGGGAGCTAACGCGTTTACCACTACACTGTCTTCATTTCGCCTTTCTCTCGGCCGTGTTATTGGCCCATAGGTGTTCGGTCTACATCGCAGACACCAGCGGTCCTGAATTTTGCAAATATCTAAGCATCACTATGGTCATAATTGACATAATACTATCCCATTAGAAAATAATAGGCAGTAAATAAAGTAGTGGCGACATTATGATTTATACCACAGCTTCGGCTTAACTGGGTTCAATGCTGATTTGTGCTCCTCAGATCAATCTCGTTGATCGCTGATTGCAGATAACACCTATAGGTCAACAACACAGCTGAGAGAAAGACAAAACGAAGGACTCGCATGGTGTGGTGGTGAACGCGTTACCCCCGAGAGGCTAATTACGCGTTTGGTCCACACCGTAAAAACCCGTAAAAACCAGCGGTCCAGAGTATTGCACATATCTCATCATCGTTGTGGTTATATTCCATGCAATACCCTTCCATGAAAAAAATGGGCGGTGAATAAAAAAGCGAAAACTATTATTATGCCGAAGTTTATAGAAAATCGATCTTTTAATCGGCAATAGCACAAATTGTTTACATAACATTGCTCAGTTCCATGTCCAGCATCTCTCATTCGTGGAAGACTGGTGCTTAGTGCGACCACCCAAAACACATTGTAAATTCAACGAGTGGTGAAGCAAAAATATCTGCTTGCTATGTGAAAATGTGGTGTATGTTTTGGAACTTTGGAAAGAACATGAATATTTCGTTCATACTTTTTTTGAGTCATAATTGGCTTCCTCCTAACGCTTTACCTCCTCATCGTAGCTCCGAGATGTTCCTAGGTGTCGGGCTGCCATGTACAGGGGGTATTCATCCCTCCTGGCAGGGTATCCCGAGCTGAAAAGGAGTCCGGGGTTTCCATCAGGAAGCCCAGCTAAGATTAAACAAATACCGGGTTCGAACAACGTCCTGGTGTCAAACTAGTCGCATTGTTACAAACCACCTTCTGATCCACAAGGGAAGCGACTGCATGTGGCGGTGATGACCTGGGGCAGACATTGGCCTGGCTGACCTCGGGACTCCAGGGAACCACAGTGGTTAAACCAAGAAAGCTCAGAAAAATGCAAATTATGCTGGGGGATCGCACAACCAGTGAGGGCGGGCCGTCCAATCCGTCCAGGTAAGTAAGTAAGTAAGTAAGTGGCTTAGACCAAGGGATTTTGTCGAACAAATAAATGAATAGGAAAGAAACAGTTGTGCCACTAAGAATGGCAGAAATGAATAAAGAATGAGCTTGTTTCACATACCTCCCTCACATCCGATTAAAATCTGTAGGGAATAATATCTTACCGAAAAAAAGTTTTATTAGAGACGGAATTAGTTGACATGCATGTCACTGCACGAAAGAACAAATAGACGTGGTGAAATTAAAACACAAAGCCAGTCCTCGTACGAGGACAAGCTCATATTCGCAATATCGAATTCATATTTTTTTCGTTAGCTAAGATTTTAAATAAAAAAAGAGCTATAATGATAACTCCAGTGGTTTAAAAACATTCTGTAGTGGAAATAAATAACTAACTTAACTATTCCACACAATGCTCTTTCCGTTTCAAAGCTGAACAGAATACTTAAAGCTTCGGAGTCAAAACATATCTGCTTCCTTCACTTTGACAACTTCGATGATTTGGTTGAAATCAAGGAAAGATTTCGTTGTGCCATTCCGTGCTGGCTTTTTTGTTTAGTCGTGTCGAGTTGTTAATTCCCACCAGATGCTTGACTTTGCTTTGATCGAAAAATGAAAAACAAAATAGATCACAATAAAAAAAACGATGGCGGCCAAATCCTAAGTAAGGTTTGTTTGCAGTTTTTAAATGAGTGCGCTGGTGTTGTAGTCGTCCTGTGTGCTTCTGCATAACCACTAACGATGATTCACTTTCAAAAGAAATGCCTTCTACTGAGCCTAATAATTTCCAGTTTCGAGCATTCTGGCGCAATTATTCACTAAACCAGAAATGCTTGAAAGCATAACTCAGGCGACAGAATTCCAAAGATTCGACACCAGATCGGAACGCTGATCGTTTTTTTCTTTTGTTCTTAGACATTCGTTAAGAAGTCAATGGGCACTACGTCTATAGTCGAACCGACGCGCTCTTCGGAAGTACACCTATATATGAAGGAAGCTGCTACAAAAACCAAATATAATATTATACCATGCGCACACTGTGTAGCGTCAGCGGCGCACACACGCAGACCGACTAACATACACACATGTCGACATACATACACCCACCCACACACACGTGGATACACACACATACACACACGCACGCACACATACACACAGTTGTAGATAGGTGCTATTAACAACCACTCATCGTCGGTATCGTTCTTGCTGATGATGGATCTGATGGATTGATTGATGGAAAGAAATGCCAAATGAAAGATCTCACGGTGTGATCGTGAACGCGTTGGCACGTGGAAAGGGTAACAACAAGTTCCTCTTGCAGACATCGGAGATCCGGAGTTTTGCAAATATCTCAACATCGTTATATTTCGCATTGTACCCTACCTTGAAAAATAATAGGCAGTAAATGGAAAGTGACAATCAAGACTTATTTTGAACTGAAATATGTTTTCTATGATTGGTAAGCTGACGCGAGTTGCTAAAAAACATTATTCGACTAACGTTTCGGCGCGTTTGCCTTCCCCAGAACCAAATGGATTCGAGTCGATTGTCCACATTCAATCCTATTTCCTATATAGGCTTTCGTGATTGCATCGAATCGAGTCCAGTGGAGTACCGCTCGAATGGAGAACCCTCACTTAGCAGTGCTCTTCTATGCAGTACCGCGTTTGTTGATAGCGAATTCCCGCTGGTAATAACTTGTTTTCGACCTCGACTTTCGATTCGATGCCATCACGAAGACCCACACCAGATGAAAAAAGGACAATGACAGTCGACTCGGAAGAGTTCAGCTCTGAGGGTGGCGAAGACGCAGAAAGATTCTTCGAGTAAGGCTTATTTTTCAAACTCGTATTAGCCTAACAATGAAAAAAATATATGTTGACTAGCCACCCCGAAGTTAAAGGAAAATCGGCTTTTAAAATATGTTTATTTAACCCACCATCCGACATTCACTGGTTCATCTCCATTTGATGTGGAAGTCATGACTGTTTTCAGTTTTAAATCACCATATCATTTCTCATACTGAGGATGACCATCTTGAAAAAGAAACCATTGGAATTAACAGATTTTTTGCCCAGAATATGCGTGTTACCTTACCTTATCGCGATATATTTCTGTATTTCAGGAGCCCGTAACACATACTTCTTCCACTTTTTTTTTGCGTCAAGGCTAATTTTTCAAAAATGAAACCGATAATGCAATGAATATTTCGTCCAACAACACAACGATTTTCACAATCTATTTTCTTCGTTGCAACTACCCTTTCTCAGGATTCTCAAAGCCTTTAAATTCCGGTTTTGCGAAAATTTCAATACCAATTATTTTTTGAAATTGGATGAGTTTAAATTATGCATACGACTAGGTCCCTAGGGCAAGCCTTCCACCATTTTCTGAAATTTATTGAAACTGGTTTTGGGCGTCAGGAGTCCTCGTCCTCACTGGCACTGTATTTAACAAACTACCGTGTCATGATTACTGTAATAAATGTGGATCTAATACTGGTCCAGTGCCATATTTTTGAGAAGGTTTATTAAGGAAGCGACAGAAAAGTTGAAGGATCTGGTTCGTTCAAATTTCTTTTTCGAATTCTCGAATTAATGACCGACGAGAGTCTCCATAAAGGATAAATGAGCAAGCGTTTGGCGTTGATCAGCCCGTTATAGATGGATGATGCATTCGATTCCATTCCCAGCAGTGCAGCAGTGTAGACGAAATTGAACGCACATTGGACCTACACCATGAATTGTGAGAACAACGAGTTATCAAATCAGTGTTTTTTAGCCTTCCAGACAAGCCTGCTACTAATTTTCTGACCCTGGCGGAAGAGGTGGGTTTCTTAGAAAAGGTCAAGACCTACGAACAATGGAGACGCTTGTATTGCTATAGAACTCACATTTATGGAACACTGGCTGGAGTATAACGTCAACGGAGCGAATTTAGTTTTCGGTCTGCTCTGGCAACTAAGTGCACCATGCCACCCACAATGATAATGAATGCATCACGTCCTTCTTTCTTGTTAGTAATGAAAGCAAATTAGGAAGAGTTTGAAAAGTAGCATTATTAAAGAACAAATTAGTGATAAATAAGTTTAAAACAAGACATCCAAGGAAGTAATAATATTCCATGCAATTGTGTGGATTGGTGGGTGCATGGAAAATGAGCTCCAGGTAAGGGTAACAGCGGGTTGGAAGCCTACGTAAGGTTTTAAGTTTTGCTCATATCTCGGCATTCTTGTTGCTCTCTTTTGTTTCACTAGGAATCTCAACAACATAGTTTCTTTACATTATTAAGCTAATTGGAGGATGGGATTAAGTTTTATTGTGCTGTCAATTGCCCACAGGTGTTGGTTCTTGTGATGTGGTTGTTCGTTGTGGCATCGAATCAAATCCTGTGAAGTGGAGGATTGCTCGATTGAAGAGCCTCACTCGACGGTGCGTTTTGCTAGCGTACCAATAAAAACATGGTAGAACTGGCAATTAAGGACTAATAGTTTGTTATGATTCCAAGTTTTTTGTGGTCTGTGTAGTCAATCTACACAAAAAAAGAATATTGCTTTCCAATTTTATGACGTTATCATTTACATTTTGTCATGAGTTATACCGCATGCATAACTTTTAACTCTTTCAAGCATCAAATAAAACAAGCAGGAAATGATATAGCCTCCTTCCCTATCATCATTTTGTGTACAGAGGTGCTGCTCAGTTGGTTTAAGGCATTCGTGTAACACGATATCATACCTTTTTGTACGAGGTCCTTCAACTTTATTAATTAACGGAAAAATGAATAGGAACTTGAAGGTAGACGTTCTTTCTTAGACTTGGTATTGAACTTCTTCACTGTGGGTGAACTTACCCACTTCCCATACTCCTCGTACATTATCACCTAATTGCAGGCTTCTCGTCGAATTAACTTGCTCGATACAATTTGCATACATGCATACACACTCACGTGACCACGAATGATTATTATGCGCTTACGAAATGTGCAAGTTATTCCGATAAGGCAAAGACAAGAATTCCATCTACTGGATCGAAATACATATCAAAATGAGTGCACGGAAGTATGTGATGCGTGCGAAACTCACTACTCATCTGAGGGCAGTCACGTAGATCCGCTAGAAATCAACTGTGGATCTTGTATTGAATATTGAACCCCGTAGAATTAGTTGTCAAAGCTATCTTAAATGCGACAGTAGAAATGATACAAACCATCATTTTCACATTACCGTTGTTCGTCAAGCAATAATGTCAGAAAGTAATGAACGGTTAAGGGCAATGTCTTTGACGTTGGTTATTTTCTTAGAGATGAGTCACGCATCCAATTTCAATGAGACCGCAGATGTTATTGAGTGCGTTTTTGATTTGTACAATGAATTTGGATGTATCACGCTAGTGTTTTTTATTCTTCCAGACAAGCGTAGTAGCACTTTGCCGATCTGGGGTTTGAAAAAAGTTAGGCAAGTGGCTGTGGAAGTAGGCGGAGCAAACGGCTCAAAATATTAATGAGGTATGAGACAAAGAATGTGTTAACGAATGTACTGCGCAACATTATTTTGAGAGATTTTCCGTGACGAATTCGATGTTGAAGATGAAGGTTTTCATGGACGTCCTTCTGCTATTGACGATGATGAATTGCAGATTTCTTTGCAAGCAATGACATGCACCATAGATCAGGATGTGCAGAACTGGCTTTAGGCATCTCAACTGTTTCAGGTCGTCAAAGAAAAAGCTGGAAAGTCCGAGAAGCTCGATAATTGTAGGCGGCACAAGCTGGATTAAAATAGAAAAAAATTGCAGCTTTGAAGTGTCGTCAGCACGTCTTCTATGCAACTAGAGCGATCTGTCTCTCTCATTCTGATGTACGATGAGAAATGGATGCTCTACGACAATGGCCGATAATCGGCTCAATGGATGGACCGCGAACAAGCTTTGCAGCACTTCAGAGCACAAAGCCGAAATTTCACAGAGAAAAGGTCATGCTGATTGTTTGATGGTCTACAGCTGGTTTAATCTCCCACAGCTTAATGGAACAAGGTGAAACGATAATGGCGGTAGTACGCAAAGAAAAATCAACAAGGCGCTCCAGCAATTTCAATGGTTGTTCTACGAATTGATCAGTAGAGGGGCGGCACCTATCCTTATCCACGACAACGCGAGGTCAGATATCGCACTGCAGCCGCTTTAAAAGTTGAAAAGACCGTAGTACGAAACTCTTTCCATTCATTATATTTGCTAAACCTTTCGCCTAGCGTCTAGCAGTTTTTTAAGCATCTGTATCACTTTCTGTGTGAGAAATGCTTCAAAAACCTGGCCTGTGTCGGATCTGCCTTTAATGAATTGATCGTTTCCAGAAGTCCAAAATTTTATCAAATCAACATGTGTAAATTTTTGGAAGTAAATGTTGATTTTAATACTTTTTGATCTCGTTTGACAAAAATTTATTCTGAGCTGAGATATTCTCCCTCAATTATGCAAGTAGATATCAGTGAATACTAATTTCCAAGCAACCTAATACGTTGTACAGCTAACCACTGGGATGCACAGGCTCCTCAGAAGGTGGTGTGATAACGAATAGTTTCTCTTTCGAATTCTTTCTTTGTATGAAATTACACTAGTAACAATATTTTTTCCAAGTTTGTACTACAAAGAACATATGACGACACAATGTCAAAAGAATCCAAATTTAAACTATATCAACAAGAACGTGAAATATAAAATAGTAAATAAAGCAACCACAATGATACTGAGATATTCGCAAAACACGGACCCCGGGCCAGATCGAACCACGATTACCCTTTCCGAGGGCTCGTGTTTACACACTGCACAATGGCGACCCTTGCTTGGCGTTGCTCCCGGCCATTTTTTTACCTAACGCTCTCATCAGCATTCACCCGTTAGCGGGATTGATCTGGGCAACAGAAATTGGCATTTGATCCAGTTAAGGCTACAGTTGAAATGGCAATGTTAACTTTTTTTATTTGCCACCTACTTCAATCTTTCACTGCAGAGTACTATTATGACTTCAATTACAGCCTCAGCTTAACTAGATTCTATGCCCATTTGTGCTCCCCAGATCAATCTCACTGACGGGTTATTGTCGATGGCCTTAAGAGATAGAAAACTAGCTGACAGACACGCGAAGCGAAGAACTCCATATGGTGTGGTGGTGAACGCGTTAGCCCCTGGAATGGGCAATATCACGTTCTTTCCCCACCACAATCACCTGCGGTCTAGAGTTTTGCAAATATCTCAGCATTATTATGGTTGTATTTCACATCATATCTTGCCGTGAAAAAATTATAACAGGCAGCAAATAAAAGGTTACATACTAAATAATATTAGGGTGTATTTCTTCCTTGTGGTCATTATCAATTCCACATTGCAATTCGCTTCGGTAGATAATCCTGTATTGGGCTCATCGAGGAATTATCGAAATCACAACAGCCGCAGAAATTCGTGTTGTCTTAACTGGACACAGCAATTTTTTTTCCAGTCCACTAGAACAGCCGATTTTTTTTTACTAGGAATGCATTAGCGCCTTACCACAAAGATTTCAAAGGAATACCATTCCAGCAGCAGTCAGCAGCCATTGAGGAGAGAAGTCATAAGACCCATAAGGTGCAAGAAGTGGCAGCCCAACCTGTCCTATCGATAACAGCTACACGAAGTGGAAGTGAAGAAAAGCTACTATGGTACGCTGAACAGCTGCTGACATCAAGACGTGTAAAAGAGTCCTCTTTTTTCTTATCTGCTTAAATATGCGTCCTTATCTTTCGAAGTAAAATTGAAAAGAAATATCCTATCACTGACCACCTACATCGCGACAACGACCATTCGTCGACCACCGACTCGGGTCAACGTTGGCTCTGACGAAGGCGAAGGTGGCGAAACCTTAGCCGAATAAATGTTTTATACCCATCTCCTCTCAATTTAATCATCTAAGTAGAATTGGTGTCCTGAATACTTTCTCCTTAGGCTTTTTCATGATTGCATCAGTTTCGATAGGGACTGAAAACGTTCAAATCCGAATAAAGTGAAATATAACAGTATTTGACAAGCCTTGGTAATTGCGTGAATATGACTAGCTGTGCCGTACCCTTCTCAAAAACCTGTTCTCGTTAAGTTTGCTGCCCTTCAGTATTCATTTATTCTATTGGGATGACGCAAATAGAGAGCATCTAGGCAACAGACCTCAAGCTATTTGCAATAGTGCACTAGCGAGTAATATATCATTAAAGAAAAAATGCATTGTTTGTGGGTTTATCTGCAGGATGTTAATATTTTGGAGAAGCCATCGATGCTGAAAACGAGTTCGACATTTCCAACTGAATCTTTATCCTGCAGTTAAACAATGCCACTGCAGACCACAAGCTCTCTGTGTCTACATTATGCTCAAGGAACGGAGTCCCACACAAAAAATTATAATACATTTAGTGTAAGGTAACCAAGTAGATCATAGTAGTGAACTCGTTCGTCAGGCTGCGATTCTGGCGAGCACGATGAAGGTGGTTGTTCGATTTGTTCAGTTGTAACAACTCGATTACAGATGATGAGAAATGATGAACTTGTTATTAACACATTGAAACCACGTTGACAACCGTACGCCTTCAGTTTTCGTAAGACAAAATGTCCAGAAATGTCCAGAAATGTCTAGTAGAATTTTTCGAATGAGCTCGACTATGTCCTATAATTTGACGAATATCAAAAGCTCTTATTCTGCTTGTAGTTGTCGAATCCAGTTTACAGATGTCAAATCAAATCAGAGCTTGTTGATTGTACCATGGACAACTTTGATTAGACAAGTTATAGAAGGAAGAGGTTGGCAAGGGTATAACACCACAAATAGAGGGCGGGACAAGCATCAGTCCATCTTCTCAGTGATATGCGAAGCATACTACTCCTCTTCATCACTCTTATTCCTTTCAATATTGCACTGGACTGCAGGTAAATCATAACTTATCACTGAGCGTTACACCTACAAAATACCGTTCGACAAGCAAGTAACTGCAAACCGGGAATTTTTTGAGGGACTAGCAATATGAAAAAAACAGTTGAGAAAAAAGTTCTCACCAATTGCAAGTAGTTGGAAAAACATATGCTATTCTGCCGAGAAAACAATTTTTCCGGTAAAGGAAACGATTGGCCATCAGTAGGTATTCCAACTATCTTGCTCATTCTATCGCGAACGTTTTAAGCAGTAAATTTCGGATTGAGCAGCTAAGATTTGGCTTAAAATCGAAGTTGGTGATTGTGGAAAACAAAAAGACGTTACGTTTATTGTCATTTTGGCATGAAATTGACCGTGGTGAAATAAGGCATGAACAAAACGAAACTGTTCAGAATTTTAGCCTTTCATATATTTTCCACAATGTCAAGGCTCATAATTTCTTCCAGAAAATTCTCATTCGCACCTGCATGTCGTGGTATCATATTGAAGCGATCGAAAGCAACTGAACAGGAAATATCATCCGTAGGAACAGATCAGATGGTACAAAGTCTGTCGTGGTTGCTTCGACAAGCTGAAAAAGAAGGAATAAAGGACTGTATCCCGATGTCATGGATGCAACATAAATTGACATTTTCGTCTTGGTTACCGAAAATGGAGTAGACAAGAATGGGAGCGTAACTGAAGTGAGGTAGACAAATAATTAGTTGTTAATCTTACCAATACATATATATATATATATAGATTTATGTATATATAGATATATACATACATACATATGCACATATATATGGGTGTATGTGGATGAATATGTTTGTACATGTATCCGTGTGTGTTGGTGTGTGTGGGGTGTGTCTGTATGTGTGTATGTGTATATGTATGAATAGTCTGTCGGTCGGTGTGAACAGGCTTGAATCCCTTGCCTAGTCATCACAACTAGTTGTGGTCTTTCGCTTTATCAATTTGTTTGATTTCCTTTTTGTTTAATGTATCTTTTTTTTTACAGATTCGACGCTTCAACACGCAAACTGTGCATTTTTGGTTGTAATAAGAGTTCGTAATATTTGTGAATAAAGATGAAAGTTATTCGCGGAATATGTACCGCTACTTGTTATAGAAGTTAGAAGGTGCTTGAAGGATATGGAATTATGATCAGACTCCACGCTTAATTGTTTATCTTATTCTCCTAGACCCTCTCTACCAGTATGGAATGATCTTGGCAAATATGATTGTTCTAGGAAGAAAAAAAAAGTTGAAACTGCACAAAGGGTGGATGGCGATGTCTGATATTTTAAAACTCCATGGTTCAACGTTTACGCTTTAATCTGTATTGCGTACAGCAATCAAAAATCTTCAACTGTTAGCATTGAAGTGCCTCAGCAAAAAGGAAAAGCTGCAAAGAATAAAGATGAAGTTAGAAGTTTAAAATTAAACGCTTGGTAACCACCTTGTTAAATCGGGATCACTTTACCGTCGTCGCCGTGGTAAACATTTACAATTTGTTTAAAATTTTTTCATCCTGTTGGGAAAGTAAAAGTATAAGTTTTTCGTTCTGTTCTCTTCTACATGTTACTTTGGTTGGAAAAAAAACATTTGACGTTATTGTCGTTGTGCTCTTAATTGGCCAGAATAAAACTGTTGAAGCGAGAAAACATACACTTCATGCTTGACTTCTATTGATAAGGTCAACATGAAGAAGGTATCTCAACTGCATCGTTTAGCCACAATATAATAATCTTTTTCCATTGCTTCTTCTACGTGTTTAGACCACGTGTAATAATCTCTGTATGTGCTCAAAGTGCTTGAGGGCAATGAAACGAGGAAAACTTGTTGATTACGTTCTTATAGAAGTTTTGCCTTTCATCCATTTTCTGAAGATAATATGTTAACGTGTCGTTTGTTTTCACTGACATTGAATTACTGTTCGAATCCTTTTTAAATCTTTAAATACTTGGCTGATTTACGATGACTCTCTCTATTACTTACTGTCTTAGCATGGCACGACGACTATACGAGATACGGAGTGTTTAATAAATGGTGAATAGAACCATCTAGTAGTAAACAGGATCGGCTTTCTATCAACCTCGGCACTGAATTATGAGTTCGTCGTTTTCTCTTTCAGCAATCGCGAGGTTGTTAAAGAGCATACCTTTACTGCCATACAATAACACACATACAACGCAATAGTAGCTGACGTTTCTGCAAAATCGCCTTCTTCAGGGCAGCTTTTTTCACTTGTCTTCCACCGAGGAAGAACAGCCGCTCAGAATCGCACATGGTTGATGACTAGGGTGAAGCGGTCAGCGTTGATCAAACCTTGAAGTATCCGTCATGCATTCGATAAAATTCATAGCATTGTTAGAGATAGTTAAATTCATATCTGAGCTATATGTTAACTTATGGTGGTCTCCTGAGCCATGACGCTATTCTCCCAGACAAATTTGTTACCAATTCGTGGACGCCGGAGAGCTCAAAGTCGTGGTGAGCTCTGGGCGCACAACCGAACCAAGGACCACGTGTGTATTGCAGGACACCTCTCACCACTGTGCTACATGCCCCCTACTTTAACAAGCTCACACTTATTAGAAAAAAATAATCTTATTAAAATACGACTTGGCTAATATTTTTCTGAAAACAAACGGTTTAGTTAACATCACGTAATTTTTTTTCACTTTTGTTATGAGATGTTTTACTACTGAACAAAGGTTCTATGAAAAAAATTCGCTGTAACAATAAATATATGAGATGTTTTTGCTAATATCTGTGCCAATATATGAGCTGGTCTTGTTAGTATCTGGGCTGAAGCATGAGATGGCCTTGTTGGTACGGAGACAATTAGGAAAAAAATACGTGGTTAAATCTATCTTCCCTTCAGTTAATAGAGTACTAAATAGAGAAGAATGGAATTAGCGGTTAAGAGTGAAATGAAATACTAAGCATTTGTAAGAAAAAATGTTGAACTAGTATTCAGAAGCAATCTCCTACGTTCTTCTCCAGTTCACGTGAGAATGCCTTAGCTCGACTATCTCCAAGATTTCAAGAACAATCGACTCGACCAACATTCAACGACATTGTTGACAAGGGCGAAAAAAACCCTCAAGCAGCAGTCGAAAGAACATGCAAATGTTCGAAGACTTTTGTAGACGATGAATGTGAGGAAAACGAGTCGAATGCAAGAAGTGTTGGGATCCGCACTGTAGATTTGATGATGGGTCATGTAAAATAAATGAAAATGCAGAAGTAATGGTTACGCATTCACACAAATCAAAATAGATTTAACTAGAGGTGGTTAAGCAAACGAAGAAAAAATCTCGGCTGCATTTTCACATGATCCCTGGCTCATGGCGAACGACGATTAGTTAACCTACCTTGCATTCTTAGAGATCGGAAAAATCTCTATCTTGATCAACATGGAAAGCGTCATTTGCTACATACTTGATGTCTACGTGGTCCTATCTTTAAGTGGACGAGTCGTATTTGTACCATGTCGCTTTGTCAAAATAATGCTTAATGCTTAACATATCGTTTGCTACAGCAGTTATGAACCGTCACACATCGACATGTCGAGTGTAAACACAACAGTTAACAGGCTAGCTTTTTAATGATTGAGGAAAATTTCTCTGTAACTAAAATACTTAAGGAGCTCAGAACATCCCAGATTTTTAGAAGAGACCTTGTTCTTTTTGCCAAAATCGCATATACATATATATTTATACGTAGATTTTCTATTAATTTTTTTAATTTGTACAAAGTCTCATAGATTCATCACGTGGTTTACAACGAAATCTTCCAAATCAGAGCTCGAGATTCCAGGAAATCTCGAAAGCACACTAACAACAAATAATAAAAAAAAGAAAGACTCCGCATATTGGTTTTCTTGCGTAGAATCCGCTTTCCATTGGGCATTTGAAAACATCCTCGAAACGGTTCTCCTCTTCATCGCAGCTCGAAGGTGTTCCTGGGTGTCGGGCTGTGATGTATAGCAAGGGAATTTGTCTACCTAGCAATGGCTAAACCAGCAAAGCTCCAGAAAAATGAGAATTGTTGGGTCTACAGCAGTTGAGGATGGGCCATCGAACTAAGTATGTATTTTAAAACATATAACGAGTAGCAAAATTTTCCTGCTGCAGTTGTTATTGATGTCGACCAGCGTTTTAATGTTGGAAAAGTTCACTTCTTGATTAACAAGCATAGAACGGTGTTCATTGCCTGTATAGCTTATTTTGTCATGCGAGCTATGGAGACCATGTCGTACTCATGTTCAAAAGAATTTATCACTGGTGTTGCTTTGTAACTAGAAAGTCCGCACCGCAAATGAAACCACGGAGAGAAAAATCCGTGGTGCTTGTTTTCTAGTGGAGAATTTACGTCTCCGAAGCGAAAATCACCTGGACACAAACTTTCACATTTTAACTAATTCGATAAATTGAAATAGATAGTGGAAATACCCTTTATTTCTTTGACGTTTTATTGGAACAACATTTTTTTAAACCGATCCATTTGTGAAGCAAGGAATCTTGGTAGCTATGGAAATGATAGTCGAACTTTTTTAAGAACATGCGGATTCTGCTCAGTTGTGCGCCTCTAGTGGGCAATTAGTTCTAAATTGGGCCCTCTGAATTTACTATTCACCGAGAAGGACTTCGTGCACAATATTCTCACTACGCACTATTTATACTATTCTTCAACGAGGATACGAATCCAATTAGAGAACAGCGCAGACGAAAATCGGATCTGGTAGAAAAACATTGCGCAATCTCCTACCTGTGAGAATTTGACTGATTTCTGAATGAGTCGTTCCATTAGGCCATTCAGTGGCCCATTTTATTCCGTGTCATCAGAAAAAAATCTGTGGAAAAAGCGCGTCACGACAATAAAGTAACTGGACGAATTCCATTCTTATTTCGGCTTCAAAACGCCTTATCCTGTATTCACTTCTAAAGATTCGGCGCTACGTCATGTTCGATAGATCAGCTGGCAAATATCACCGCTTTTTTAAGAGCAACTGTCGTTCTGGAAGAATCTCGTAATACTTGGATAGTTGGATACTTGGATACTTGGACGGTCCGTCTTCACGAGCTGTGGGGACTCTGACACATATGCCATTCGTTCCTTCCTCTCGCAATCGTAGTCCATGGTGGCGGTCTTGCTCGAGCATGGTAGCGCTTGCGAGTCTCGTACCGTGATCTGTAAAACAACTGCAGGTGCGGGATACAACTGATTAACTTTGTTTACGAACACGTCCGCCCAACGTGTTGGTGGTCGTCCTAGAGGACGCTTTGAATTCCCTTGGAGTCCACTCTACTGTTCTTTTCGTCCATCTGTCGTCCGTTCTTCTCATTATGTGACCGGTCCATCTATGTTTCGCCATCGATGTATAATCTCCTGGATCTCGAAGATGTGACAGAATTTCGAAAGTCAGAGCTTCGCATTCTGGCTAGATATTGAGAGTGACGGTTATATTTCAGAAGACATCGCTCAAGCGCTCTGTGAATAGTGCGAAGCATTCTTGACGTAGTTGAAGTATCAACCCACGTCTCCGCAGCATAACAGAGCGCTGGGAGGACCATAGAATCGAAGAGATGAGCGCGGATTTTTCAGGTCCTTCAGTTGGTCAGTGGCTTCTTTGAGAGGCCCGAATGCGGCCCAAGCTGCTCTCCTTCTTCTATCTATTTCCTCCTTCATGTTGTTTATCCATGTTCATTGATCGCCCGAGGTATACGTACGAGGTGGTCTCTGCAATGAGAGAGCCATCCAATTCAAATTTTTCGCCTTTGCACCATGAGTTTTTTCATGAACTGGGTCTTCTTTCGATTTATGCGAAGTCCGATCTTTTTCCCCGCTTCGTTGAGCTCGTTGATCATCACCTCTGCTTCGCTAGTACTTCTTGCGAAGATGACAATGTCGTCGGCAAAACGAAGGTTTGATAGGAATTTTCCATCAATACGTATGCTTTTCTCATCCCTAATCGAGTGACTTCATTATCCACTGCAGTGCGGCAACTGAACAGCTTTGGCGATATTGTGTCGACCCTGTCGAACCCCTTTTCCTATGGGTATGATAAGAGGTCGATGGAAAAGCTGTATTTTCGTAGTGCAGTTCCGATAAAAGTCGCACAGAGTTCTTTATGTAGGACGGGTCCACTCCTTTGTCGACGAGCGCTGATGGGACTGCATTCGTTTCGACACTGTCAAACGCTTTTTCATAGTCGATAAAGGATAGCGCTAGATGCAGGTGGTATTCTTGACAAAGCTTCGATGACCCTGGACACGGTCTGGATGTGGTCCATACAGCAAAATCCTTTCCGAAATCCCTGCATGTTCGACTGGTTGCGCCTCATCCAGTGTCCTTGATATGCGCAAGAGGATAATCTAAATTAATAATAAGGATAATAAGGAAGTAATTGCGCATCCCAAACATTTATTCAACAACTTTTTTTTCTAATAGAGAATAGACTTATAAAATTTTATTGCAGTCAATACGAGGACTTCGTGCGCTTTTGTTGTTACATCTGATTATTGTGGATATTTTAGCTTTGTAGCATAAGCAGTGACGAAACCAATGTGTAAAGAGAATATGAAGAGACAGGAGGTATAGGAGGTAAATGGGCATAAGATAGGAGCCTTCTGTAATGGATCGTTAAAGCAATGTGAGGATGAGGTGAGGTATGGACATCAGGTGGATAGGGATCGGCGGGCTCCAGGACATGTGGTCTGGTCGGGTCGGAGAGCCGGAGCGGAGATGGCCACTTCGCCGAGAAACGCACCTCATATACTGTCGCATCGAGGGCCACGTACGAACAAGTCTTAACATGTTACGCCCTGATTCCTGCGCAGCAGTCCGTAATCCAGGCAAAAATGGAAGAGGAAGTCTATAAATAGACAGAGAATGTTATTATTCCAACGAACAACCTAGCTCTGTAATGTCCCCTTAGGGCAACACAATGATCGGTGACCTAGTCCCTAAACTGAACTGGAGTGTGCGAACAGGGGATTTCCACTGCTTCCAAAACCGTTAAGGAAGTACTGAGAAGAAGTTCGATCCAAACGGACCCGATGCCAAGGTTCGAATCACTTGATTGTCTGACGCTGTACGGAACGATTTTTCAGCAGTGATTCTCTTTATGATGACACGTCTGAGAAATGTGGCGAAGAATCCAACAATTCTGCTGCTGCTTTCTCTTCTCGCCGTCACTGCAGTGTTGGGATGTGGAACGACTCAAGGAGGGCTAGCTACAATGAGCACGAGGACCTTCAACATTACCGGCTTCAGCTTGCCCGTTCCTATGGCCTACTCTGTTGCAGCAAGTGTTCTCGCTCAAGTTGCTGGTATTTCAAGGAGTGCAGATGCTGTGAGAGCATTTGTAATGCGTGTTGTAATGCAAGCCGTGTTTAACGTTCTCGAAGAGCAGGGTCGCGCCGCCGGCCTCCCCAATGCCATAATCGAAATAATGTTGGGTCAGCTCACTGCCAACATCAGCTATCAACTGCTGGAATGCAAAGATGTAGCAGTCAATCCAGACCCTACACAATTTATCAACGTTACGACCATGACGACACCAAAATGCATAATCTATGGCAGTACAGTGACTGTAGTATGTAATGCGACCTGTACGTTAAGCACTGGAAGGAATGTATCGTGGATTCCTCCGACAGCCTTGTCAATTTCAGGAAACCTCACGACCACCACTATCATCATGGCGAATTGGTCGACACAGATGTGGCAAGGCGTGATGAACAAAGTGATTCGAACCTTGGCATCGGGTCCGTTTGGATAGAACTTCTTCTCAGCATTTGCCACCGCCGCATGAAATGGAAACTCAGCCATAGAGTCCTAGTAAAGAACAATCTATTTGTGGAATCATTAAGGAATTAGTCAACAGCAAAAAAAATCATCACCTCTTTGCACTGCTCTTCCATTCCACGTTCCTCTTACCTCAGTCTACCTTTCAAAAAAACCCTCGATGACCATATAAGAAACCTCCTTCCAAATTAATCCTTTACTCTCATGAAATATTATGGTATACCATAGATCATACAGTTTTCGTAATCACTAATAAACGGCCTGTAACACAGGCAAAGGCGAAAAGCAAACTTCAGGTGGGAACTTTAAAAAGAAAGCTACTAGGAGAGAAAAAAGAGATGTTATCTAAAAACGAGGTCCAGAATGCACCCATACTCGAGAACGAAACGCCTCTCGATGTTCCATGACCATCGTGTGCCTGGCAAAAACTCGAATATTACACATTCGCGCGTTGAAGCTTCGATCATTGGCAATGTCCGTAATACGCCTTCTCATCACTCGTAGAGAAACCCGACAGTTACGATAAAGCTTTAAGTATTTATTCATCTTAACAAAAGCTAAGGGTGTTGGTTTTGCACCTACTGCCTACTATTGTTTTCTAAAGCATCCGTGTGATGTGAAATACAACCACTATGCTGCTGAGATACTCGCAAAACTTATTTGCTAAGGGCGTGTTCATTACGTTCAGTTGTGTTTCTCTCTGTTTCAGTTTATTATGAGTGAACGACATAGTTTTCCTTCACGTTTTGAAATGGTCAGTACCCGTGTTTTACTACCGCTTCTCCTTACATTGTCGAATACCCCCGCTTTCCCAAAGTTCTTCCTTTGCGAGGTTTTGTGATGCGTGCCGATTGCCTTATGAGCCTCCGTTGTCTGCCATTCTCAGGAAAACGACGACTCAGAATGAGGTGTTCTACAACCGTAGCTTGGCACATTCTCATCCCGATGATGCGATCCGAATAATGCTCAGTGCTGGTTTGCTTCAGTTTTCATTCGTTTCTTTCACGTACTCATTGATAAAAGGGCACAAGGTTGTTAACTTGTATTTTTAGTGTTTGTTGGCTTACATTTTAGCCACTTTGCATTCTGAGGAGTCTGGATGCATTGTTGGCTTTGTCTATATTATTAGCTAAATAATCTATCGTCCCTTCCAACGGTTTGCCGCCTCATCGTTGCTAGGAGGTGTTCCTGGGTGTCGGGCTGCGATGTACAGCGGGGGATTCATCTATCTCCCAAGCTGAGAAGGAGTCCGACGTTTCCATTAAGAAGCCAAGCTTAGAGTTAACCATTACCAGGATCTGTCACCGCCCTAGCACCAAACTAGTCGCTTGGTGGCAAATCTTCCTCTGATCCACAAGTACGACGACTGCCTATGGTGGTGATGACCTGGGGCAGACTTTGCCCTGGCTGACCTCGGGACTCCAGGAAACCACAATAGCCAAGCCAGCAAAACTCCGAAAAATGGAGGTTATGCTGGGGCCTGCACTAACCAGTGAGGACGGGTCGTCCAAGTTAGTAATCTATAGTCTTAAGTACAATCCAGTATGGGAATAATGCCCCAGTCTATTAAAGAGTACCCATCGGTTTCGTTGTATGAAGAGTGACGCAACCTTTGTGTTGTTCACAAAGGGTAGCAAATGGTCCTCACTCAGTTGAGAACATAAGTCTGATATGAGGTTCCAGGTATGGTAGTGGGCCACCGATACTTCCTATCCATTTTTGAATTTTCGAAATTTATTCGAAATGCAGGAAAAGTTTCAAGTGCTAAAGTTTTTGATCCTGGCTTGAGCTGCTACATGAAAATTATCCTGGCACATGTTGCGACATGGAAAATTTCGTGTCCTCTTACATCATCCCTGTCAATACATAAAAACATCACACTGTTCGGCATTAGTAACAGGGCCGAGATGCTGTACATCTCAAAGGTTTTGATGTCGCAGTAAGGATCCTTGCGCCGGAGTCGGAAACGTCAACGAGCAAAATTCTTGAGGCATTTTGGATAAAATAGCAAGTTTTGAGAGTTTCATCAAAAATAAGTGCCAGTGATCTCGTGCCCTGACTTGATTTTTGACACCGAGGTTGATTTCAAGTTGGTCTGAGGGTAGAAATATTTTGTCTTTAAGTTTTGCAACGTCTAGGTGAGAAACGCAAAGTCCAAGATGACGGCCAGTTACCGAAAAAGAAAGATGCAGCCGGTGGTAAGAGGGGAAAAAATTATGCGGACGAAAAACAAAGGCAGAATATAACAAAGAAGAGGAATTGTCAACTGATTGCGGTGTACCAATGGTAGGCGAACATGCTCGTGGTCACTTTATACTTGATTTGCTTCTTTTTCTGCTCACACTTTTGTTTACCTTACTGCTTGAAGGAGGTCGGTTCTCATTTTTCTCGGAAGGGCTTAAATGTCATTATTTTGCGAGAATAATTGCTTGTTAGCTTAGCTGAACAGAATACCAGAACAGATCAGAAAAAGCTCAACCAGTTCGCTTCTTCAACTCATATGTAAGACAAATGTGGTTCAAACTTTTGTCGGTTTATTTCATTGGTTTTTGCTTTTATCTTTTTTCATACCGTGGATTTCATAACGAGGATGCCCACTTCCCGGCTAAGATAAAAGTTTTTTCTTCGAAAACCGTGCTGACTACATTGTTCCATCAAGGACTTACCACACCATAGCACAACTATCCAACTGTCGAAGGGAGATGTGGTGACGAAGAGTTTGGAAGAAGTACCTATATCCAAGTAGAGTACTTTTTCAAAGAATTTCTTCTTCGTGACATGTGCCATTTTTGTAAATCATCATCTTCATTGCGTTTTGCGCCTTCTGTTATAGTCCTATTGTTTTATTTAGTGTTAACACAACCACACCATAAAGTGTTGTGATCGTTAGCAGATTGTTATAATTCTTTGCTATAGATGTGCGAAGCCGAAAAAGCCCCTTTCCCTAAACTCACTCAATGAGCAGTGTATGCAGTGCTTGTGACAAGGAAATGAAGGTGATGTGCGCAATCTATGAGGAGGTTTCGTGTACAGAAATAGGAGCACATAGAAAGAGTTTTGCCAGGTATGTCCTTCAGCCGCATCATCGCTTGTTATCCCCCTCCAACTTACTATTCGTCGCGTTGCTTCAAAATTTCTTTGTATGTCATTGATGTCACGTCAGCCGTTAAACGCCGTTACTAAGACTGCTATGTAGATTTCGATTAAGCCGTACCAAACACTTTGCTATCATTTATTGTTTACATTTATTTAACCTTTTTTTGTTTTTACTTCAGTATTTTTGGGGAGACGCTTTTCTTTCACAAAAATACAAACTCTGCTTGTTGTACTTTTCACTCCCTTTTTTCACAGTCCCCTTAGGGTAAGATAATAGAAACAACGTTTGCAGTTGGTTTGTTTCTGGGATATTTCTCTTGCTTCTCTTGCTGTTTTTTTTTCCAGATGCTTCTGACTAATCTCATTACGTTTAAACGGAAGTAGTCTTTTCTCGGAAGTGGAAGTTGGGACGTAAGGGAGTCAACAAATGTCATGAGAATTAATCGAATGCCTCAAAAACCACCGTCGTGAAGAATTGTGTCATGGTCACGAGGGGTTTCCGAATGGAAGATAAGCATTCACAGCTACCCATATATTCTGAAAAGATTCCGATTATGGAGCCCATTGGTGAAAATATGGTAAGTGCACTATTTTCTTCCTATTTGAATGTATTATGAGCATGGTGGAAACGATTTTATTGCTTCAGATGTTTTTTTTTGTCTTAGCTTTTGTCTTTTTTTTTCAGGTGAGGTTGCAGTTTTTTTGTATCGTCATAACGTTCACTGTTGTTAACCGTTCGTTTTTATATTTAGATAACGATTAGTTGTGATGAAACGGGATCTGGAAAGGCTACTGAAATCCATCATTCTTTATGAAGCAGTGTGAGTACTACTTCAATCGATGTCATATTTCAAATCTCATCGCTTGCAATTGTTCTTGTCAATGCGTAGATTTCAACTTAAAAGTTGTTAAATTCTTTCTGATTTAACGTTTCGCTGTCACTTCATCGAATCTTTCTAATGGATTTCTTTGTGCTAACAACTGTTGCATACTTCAGTTATGCAAGCGAGGGTCAGCTTACTGGGATAACTGAGACACGGAGAGTTCTAGGTCCGAACGTGTTTGAGAGGAGTTGGGTACACATGATGAAATCTCTTATCAAGTGTGAATCTGTAGTGTAAATCTCGAGCTTTCGCTTGCACGTTCCTCATAATCTAAATATACCACCATAAGTGTAGGAATCTAAGTATATGTATTGCTAGGCAAAGTCCTGCGTTGTGTAGTTGCGGAATGAAACTTTATTTCGGAATTCAATGCAAACATTGGCATTTCTTAATAACAAAAAATTGGTAAAATACGATACAACTCCCAAGAAGATATTGCATAATTAGCAGCCAAATTCTCATAGTAGTGCCACATTTTATCACTTTGATATATGATGTTGCCAAATGTTAACTGGTTACCACTGGTAACGAAAATAGCATCTTTGACATGGTAAGCAGCAATAATAGTAAACAGTTACTTGTGATATACGTGATGCTGCTTGGGTCGATGGAGATGCGACGTCTGATTCATCTTCTTGTCCACCTTTCTCCTTCCTTCCTTGTTTTTTCTTTTTTTGGTTCTTTTCTTCAGTAATACCTTTTAAGTAGTCAATTCAACAGCTAGATATTATATGTACATATATATATATATATATATATATATATGTATATATATATATATATATATATATATAGGCCGTTCCACGCTAATCAATTCTTATGAGTTGTTATATATTCGACTCCACTCGTAGCTTCGTAGGGGTGAATGAACGCATATCTGAACCATACAATGACTTTTGGTGGTCTGTCGATGAATGAAGTCGGTGTTTTCATCCTGCCAGGCAACTCTAACACCAATTAGTCGGCTCCAAAGGGATGGATGGCAGTCCGTGGTTAGTGGTCCCACCACTAACTGATCACAATGTATTGCCTGGCATCTCTGAGCACTACATCGTCTAATGATGAACACGTTTTGAACATTTGAACATTTCACATTTTTCTGAGGTCATCTGTTTTTTCGGATCCTAGCATCATACACGAATGTTTTCCCACTTTTAAGGTACGTGTTGATTCTTTCCCTGAGGATTTTGGTCCTTCATATAAGTCTCGTTCAGTGCTGATCCAGTCAATTTTCCTCGCAAACTTGGGATAACCGTGGTGGCGGGTTCAGAGATCTTCATCAAAAATGGTAACTATCTTTAATCGATAGGAGGGACAAGCCAACCGAATTCAATTCTGGTAACGGGGCCGCGAAGCCGAATCATGACTATTGAATGCCGTTACTACCTCTCCCTCTACGTACGTCTCTATGATTGTAATTTTAAATACATATGTACATATATATATATATATATATATATATATATATATATATATGTATATATATATATATATATACGTATACATGTATAAGCACACAGATATAGGTATATCCACACAGTTTCAAAATTTATCCAGCAATTCGTTAAAACCTTCGCAAGTTGTACAGCTGACTTGTTTTACTTGGTTCTTCTTCGCATATTTTCGGACCTTGCCTTCTGGATGAGCTCTGGTTAACACCTGGACGTGAAGATCTGGAAGACGGTTGTGTTCTAGGCTGTTGTGGTGGTGGTAGCTGTGGTGGATGTGGTGAAGCTGCATATGGTGGCTCTAGTCTTGGAGGCGGTACACCACCAAGTGGTCTTAGTTGTTTGTATTGGTCACCCATTCTCTTGTTTATTGCAAACTTTTAATCAAAAAGATAAAGGATTAAGCTGTCGGCGTTGATCAATCCCTAAGGGATGCGCAATGTATTCGACCTCGTTAAGTATCTTTTTGGAGGTGATTGAATGCATATCTGGCTTTACAATGACTCGCGGTGGTCTACCGATGTATCGAGCCAGTGCAGCTATTCTCCCAGACAAGTCTGGTACCAATTTGCCGACCCCGAAGGGATGGAAGGCTTAGTGGGCCATGGGCCCGGGGATCGATTCCACGTGTATGTTGCAGAGCGCTCCCCGACCACTGCGCCACACACGTCCCTTAAACTTTAATATAATTTAAAGTGAGGAAAATTTTTTTCGTCATTTAGGAAGTAGTGAAAGATCTACAATTTTATTCCTGTTCTACATCCTCTAGAAAGCCTACCTTTTTTTTGAATTACGTGCCATTACGACGGTATAAGGCGACGGTTTGAAATCCCGTATTAATTCTCCGCATTAACCGTTACCTGTAAAAGACGGCGAGCCGATGCATACGTGCACGCCGTAAATTGTAACTATATGAATAGTAAAGTTTGGGAGATTTTTTGAATGAAATGCGCTAATTCTAAGGGCGTTAATCTATCAAAGTATATCTGTGAAACACCGAAAACATTGTACAGGAACGAAAGTGGAAAATGGCAACCAGTTGCTCAAACATCTATTTGTTTTCCTTCCATATTGTACTCATTCCTCCCAACGGATTTACCACCTCATCGTGGATGGGAGGTGCTCCTGGGTGTCGGGTTGCAATGTACACAGAGAAAATTCATCCCACCGGCAGGGTTTTACATGCTAAAAAGGAGTCCGAGATTTCCATCGCGAAGCCCAGCTAAGAGTAAATCAATACCAGGATCCGTCTCCGTCCTGGTACTAAGCTGGTCGCAAGGTGGCAAATCTCCCTCTGATCCACAACGGCGATGGCTGTCTATGGTGGTGACGACCTGCGATAGAATTTAGCTAGCCTGACCTCGGCAGTACACGAAACACGCTGGCTAAACCAATAGAACTCCGAAAAATGGGAATTATGCTGCGGCCCACACAACCAGTGAAGACGGGCTGTTAAACTATGTATCTACGTATACAAAAAGAATTTAAGGAGTTCTTAACAAATCATTCCAATTTATCTCTGGGACGAAGAAATGCGTAGGGGAGCGATATCAATGAATCCACCATAAAGTGACACCATAAAGTGAGAGATTAGGTTCGAGGAATTCTGTAGTCTTTAAAATAGTTCAGGCACTCTCGTGAAACCTGATTTGATAGTGGCGATGCTCAACATTCTGGATAGCGAGCAAGACCGTCGACAACGAAATCCTTGTACTGTTGGAAAAGGTCGTACACGGAACTGCTCGAGAGATCTCATGAAATAATCAATCGGTCCCTTCTAAGTGATCACAGTAGCAAGCTAATGAAATTGGTGGCCCAAAGGTGAACAGAAAAATTGTTCAACTGAAAAAAAGATATTGTTTGTATTGGCTTTCATTGCATTATGAACAACTTTGTCTTCCGGCTTATTTCCGAAGCGTGACAAAGTCGCTCCTTTCAAGTAGCAAACATTACATATGACGCATATTCATTACAAACGGCAACCTTTACAGTTTACACGTTTTCATATAATTTACATTGAGGCTGTAATCATAGGCACTCCGTCTTCTGGAATCATGAAGATTCTGGGTCTTCAACACATCTATTGAGATTTTCTGGACAACAATCTGGTTTACGTGCCAAAAGATCTGCAAATACGTTTGGGTTACCAAATGGAAAAGTAGGCGTGTGTAATTACGCCTTGGCGAAACTGATAGTTTACTCCAAACTCTGTGTTCTAACAGCTAACAGTCACGCGGAGTTGCATAATCTGAATACATCAGTCGTACTATACTTTACACCTAGTAAGCTTCAATTTAAAGAAACTTTTATATTGTCAAAAAAAAAAGATTTTTAAAATATAAGAATGAGATTCCACATACATACTCACCTACCTACTTATCCATTACTTTCTAGGAGACGGAACAGTTACGGCTTCCAGAAAGGCAATGGAGAAAATCATTCCCGATTATTACTCAGATCCCTTCAATGGCCACGTTCTCTTGCCCTCATATGAAATAAAGGAAGATATGTCGTAGCAAAGCGTCCCTCTTCAGAAATCCAACAGGCTATTTCGTCGGTAAAAATCGAACAGCATGATGTCCGGAAAGGATAAGATCTGAATACCTGAAGAACCTTCTGCCAGCTCACATAAGTACAATGGCTCGGCTCTTTAAACATTGCCTGTCCTAGCGCAAGGTTAGCGTGGTCAGTCGAAAAGCAAGACCGCGTTTTGTTCAAAAGTGGGGACCTCCACTATATCGGCAACTATCGCCCAACCTGCTTATTGTATTTCGTCTACAAACTTATTGCTCGATTCATCCTAAACGGGATGGACAGAACACTGAACGAAGAACAGCCATGTAAGCAAGCAGAGTTTCCAAAAGGATTCAGTACGATGGACCACATCCACACGATAAAAAGACTCATTGAAGTATCGCGAGAGTACAAAAGACCGCACTGCCTCAGTTTCACCGATTTAAAAAACGCCTTTGATTCAACTGAGATTGACGAAGTCATTGAAACCCTTGACAGTCAGGTAGTCCCTACTCAGTATATAAAGACCCTTCGTGAGCTGTACAAAAATTTCACAACCAAGGTATCACCATTCTACAACGATATTAACATCGACGTCAAAAGAGGGGTTATTCAAGGCGATACCATCTCGCCGAAATTATTTACCGCCTCCGTCGAGAACGTCATGCAAACACTGGGATGGGATAATATGGGAGTGAAAATCGATGGTCCGCAATTAAAAAAATTAAAAAATCTTCGCTTTGCTGATGACATCGTCCTTATAACTCCAAACATTAGCTAAGCGGAACAAATGCTTGCCGACTTTAATAAGGCCCTTGGAAAGATTGGTCTTCGAGTAAATCTCACGAAAACGATGTTCATGAGGAATGAATTGGTTTCGTATGCCCCATTCACGCTCAACGGAACGAATATCTCCGGATGCTCCAGTTAAGTTTTTTTTTTAACGTCTATCTAGGTTGGAAAATGAACATGATAAACAACTTATCCCCAGAGTTGGGAAGGAAAAGTGAGTGGTTTGGGTATTTACCAGAACGTCGAGGGTGTAGTGAAGAGAGCAGAAACACCCGACTGTTTTCGATTCCATGATCCTTCCTGCATTAACGTATGCGTTAGAGACCTATTTGCTGCGTAAGCAGGATAAAAGTTCCCTCAGCATTATTGAACGAGTAATCGAAAGAAAGATGCTTTGAGTTTTCCGTGTCGCACAAGTGAGCAAAGGGATCGAAGCCCCGATGCCGTTCTATACGCCAAGCTGTCGGATGGAACAGAGCCGTTAGTGACTGGTTTTCTCGGGATGTGCAACGCACTACATGAAGACCACCGACCTCATAGTCAGAACTCATCATGAAAGTCGTAGAAGAAAGGTATGATACTCAATGAGTTCCTAGTACGGTACGTGCAAAACCGACTGGGCTACAATTCCACCAGGAAAAACTGAAGATATACAGGCACCCATTCCAGTCGCTTGACGATCAACGGGACCGCGGGTGATATAGGTGTGAGCATGAGCTGTGCCTATTGCAATACTGTCGATAATTGCCACGGCCGACTTTCTATTAACCTCGTCTTTGCTCAACAAGAATGTCAAGAACTGTTGATAATCACAGAAGCGCTTACAAAAGAAGGTGAGTGAGCACATGAACCTAGGATGGCACTGTAACGTGTAAGATAAACGTTTCCAAATACTAAGTCATTACTACGTCTGCTGATGATTCGAATCCAGCGATCAACTTGTGTCGAATTCGGAATTGCATGTTCTAAAGATTATCGTCATCAACCAAACGATAACAACAAAACCACTGGAAACTCTCTACATTTAATGCAACTTTGGAGACAATCAGTTTACCAAGTACTCAGCCAATTACTGAATATCAAGCTAATTTAATCCATAAAAAGATCTGTTCAACGAGGTTCAAAATCGTAATTTTGAAATATTAAAAATATTCCGCATGTCACGAGTTCTTTGCTCTGAAACGTTCAAAAGTATTCTTATTTCGAAGCGAAATGACCTACTGAGCTCGTTGAGTCGTGTCTTTCTTACCATTGTCGATCTGATTGCATATCAGCTTAAGCCAGCTGGAAAGTAAACATTACACAACGATGAAGACTACTCTTTACCTTATACAAAAACGATCTCTAGCTTTTCATACTGTCGCATGTTTGTTTGCACACAACTGGACGAGAGAAATGCCACTACCCGAAATAACCCCTAGTCTTCATCGCTGTGTAATGTTTACTTTATCTCTTGAGTTGTCATTTCACGCCAAGCTATTTTTCCTTGTACACCATTCGTTTCAACTAACCAATTATCACATATCAAAGAAGACAGAAAACTTCTAAATTTTTGTATGCAACCACATAACCACCTACATTTTAACTTCAGTTGCCGCGGCGGCGACGAGGTCGTAAATTTCGGCACCGTCCTTTGTGTCAAAGATAAGAAAGAGGACGCACCTATCATCCCCATTCTCCTTGGCCATTAAAGAAGCCAACGGCATACTCGGAAACCGTTTCGACTTTTCTGAAGTTTCCAAAGCCTATGAAAAGTATGGCGAACTCTTTTCTATACTACTTAGAATAGACTACGACAAATCGTCAATATTTACAGTAATACCTTTAACTGCAACTTGTCATTGCCGTGTTCTGTGAGGAAAACCAGCATGTTTTCCAGCAGCATAACATGTAGTTTACTCGTTTTTTTACGACTAAACCGACACGACAGTGGTCCGTGGTGCACAAGCCGATATCTAAAGAAGATTTCACTAGCCCATCACGCTTCAACTGACTAGCTGACTAACTAACACCTTTCGTAAAGCTGCTCAACTCTCTTCAAAGAATGCATTTGTAGTTGCTCTTGTAAGCTTGGGACAAAAAATAGCATTACAAGTAGTCCACCTTGTCAAGTCCAAGTGGGCGTTGTCATGGTCTCCATACTCCTTGTCGAACGGGGTTGTGTCCAACCGCTGTTGCAGCTCTCAAGGCGGCGAATATTTTTCGCGGTTTTCCTTTGCCGTATTTACGGCTCTCAAAATGCGTTCCGTCGACTCCACTGTACGGAGGAGACGACTGCGTTCCTGGAAGCACATCAATTTTGCTCATCTAGGCACTATCGTGTCTTTGCATTGAGTGCTTTTCGTCTCCATAATGGGCTAATTTCCAACGGATAAGGAGACTACGCGACCACATTTCACAATATTATCCACAACATATTCCTGTGCAAATCATATTCACGTTAGAGACCAGAGGAACTTTTTTTCATTTCACTTCTATCAAGGAAACCTGCAAACTAAAACTTGGTGCAGGCGGATTCATCTTGGTAACTTTCTTCCTTGAAAATAGGAAAAAGCTTCTTCGTAACAGCAATGATAAATGTACTTGTAGAAGTGCCACACAAACCTCGCTCTCCACGTCCGTATATTTGGAGATCGCCTCCAGTAGAAGCGGATACTTTACCAGCCGTTGCACCGACACAAAGGGTTTTCTCCGGCTTCGACGAGGAATCGCACCAACGATTTATCTTTATCCGTTCCGCATCTTGAATTATTCAGTCTTTGATAGTTGATCTTTCTTCAATTCGTTTTTTACTTCCTATTAGGCTGTTTGAAAAACAAACAACGAAAGTCCAACTTCATCGTGGTCGTCCAAATTAAGAACTTGAATTCTTGCATCCTTGGGAATTCGCAAGGCGTCAATCTCGGATGCTTACAAGCCAAAGACTGTCTAAGGTGACACTTTGGGAGCCCCATCTTCATGAACAATCCGGAAATTTCAGGAAACTGAAACTTGCCCGAACAACAAGCTGCTGGTTGAACGAAACCTATTCTGGGAACTGAACTAATTTCGGTTATGCAACATCCATTTGCCAGTGATCGGCTCTTTTCTAATCTTGGTATGCCAGTAGGAGGTTATTAAAGAATAAATCCAAGTTCACAAGGCAACATGTTTCTCGCAAAAACAACAAGAAAACGAGAAGTCGTTGACAACATAAATGAGAAAAAAGGCATACAAAAAGTCAGAACTGTCATCCAATAAGCTAACACATAATATCACTAATGGATTAAAATTTATCTGAAATGAAGGACTTCGAATACTCATTTCCAAACCGTAAAAAGGATTTAAACATTGTAAAAAAGCGTGCGACATTAAGTTGAGAAAACTTACCAACTTGGTTACGCCTCCAAGGTCCGTTAGAAGCAGTTCATTTTCATTTTTCACAGCCAAAGATCTTGAAATCGATCCTCGGGATCGAGTTTTTCGGAAACCGGACTCTCAATTGATTGCTCCAAGCGGCATTTTTCGTCGTTGCGGAATGAAAGCTTAGCACTAAGGAGTTGCGTTCGTTGTTGAAATTCCTTCACATCTTCTAAGAGCGAGCATTTTTCTGTCTGCAGACCTTCTATGTGTGCGTTCAATGAAGATTCGCTGAAAACATTCCCAATATACTACGTAGCTTTTTGCGAAATAAAAAAAATACTTTAGCAAAACGAACCTTTGAATAAACAACTTTTTCTCTTTGATGCACACCTTCGACTGACTCCTTTGCTTACGGCAAATGTTCTTAATAGCAGCTTCCTTCTCTAAGATCATCTGGGACAATCTGTTATTTCGATCTCCAAACGAAGAAGCTCCCGTTCTCCTACTACGTCTTTATCCTCCTCTATGCCCTGCAGAAGTCTCATGGAACTTCCAACCAGACAATGTTTGATGTGAAAACACACTAAAAAATAAATGCGACTTACTCCTTGAGGTCTGAATCACCTTTCTCGTTCTCTTCAAAAAGAACCCGCTTGGATGCTTGAGCTGTCCGATCACGATTATCAGGAACAAGTGCGAACATGGTTCGGCGTCGTTCGTTCTTCTATCGCCCAAGGGTTTCTTGGTTTCCATTGTGTGTACGCGTCTACAAACGCAACTGTGAGAATCGGGTATATTTTTTCATATCTACAACACCAAAAGAAAGTTCTGAACCACTGCTGAAATCTAAACGAAGACAAACTAATGCACAGATGTGGCAAAAGGAAAGAAATCCAAAATTGCGTAGAGTGTTATCACACTGCTGAAACATATTTTTAACGCTCAATTCGTCCACATTCGCATCATACGAATTTTACAAGCACAACCCATGTTACATTAAAAAGACACTGAACAATCTGTAAAAACCTACTGTATCAAGATTAAGACGACGAAGAGGAGTTCCCAAAAATGTTTCACTACACTCCTCAAGAACTGTATTTTTCATTGAGAGTCTTTCTGGCCGCTTCTGCAGCATCGTAGCGGTGCTGCAGTTGACTGAGTTCACTTCGAGCCTATATGAAATATTTATAGCAGTAAAATGAAAGAATTTTCAACATGTACAACACTATGTGCGGCCCGGAAGTCTGATTTTACAAATGGAAGAAGAAAAAAGGAACCGTTATACCACTAACGCCTGGTAAATCGTTATAAAGTCGAACTTTCGTGAGATCTTCAATTGTCTTCATCGAGTCGATTCTTTCCCAGAATTCTGATAAAACACCGCCCATCACTTCATCGTAAAACTGATAGTGAGAAAAGTTCTATGCAAATGATAAAAAATGAAGTCTCTATCAATCCTTATCAATCTCAGAGCCACATATAATGTGGTTCACAAAAAATTCTGAATTACTCCAGAACATCAACTGACTATTGCAATTAGGACAATTTTCACAGTTAAATTATCGAAAGGAAGTCAGTAAGATTATGTTCCATGAAGAGAACAATCAATCTCAGCGTGTTCAGGACAACATCTAATTCTTATCTCTACACGTGTTCGCAGTGATTTAAATTCGTACAGTCCGTTGTTCCCCCAATAATGCCAACGGTGCTCCTGTGCGTCTTTCGGTTTCCAGTTCGGGAACAAGCGATGCCGTTCACTATGTCTTCTCATGTCTTTGGAGCAATTCCAACAACACTTGCATGACGAGAAAATCATAAATCGAGAATCTTGCATATCGTCCTTCGTCCAACCACAATGCTACCACATTTAAGTGATAGGTATCTCAACATAAGAGTACACCTCGGCTTTATATTTCATACCCACAGCTGGGCAGAACAAAGTTAAGAACCCACAATGTTCCCAAATGTATAGAGAACCATGGGGCATACTTCTCCATCGAATTGATGTAAAGGCACCATTAAGCACTAGAAAACTATATAGCAATATTGGAATATTTTGTTAATGTTAATAACACTACAGAGGCAAACCTGGACGCCGCTTTCTTGATTCGTTTTGCTCGCAAGGTCCGCATGAGAAGATCGCACTGAACTCGGGCCTTAACAAGCGTCTTTTCACGTGAAATAGCCGCATCATTCCAATTCCTCAACTCACTTTCAATCGTTGACACTTTCCACTGTAGTTTTGAAGTAAAATGGAATGAAATAAGCTCATAATTCAAGTGCACAAATGATATAAGGACACCTGGACCAGTCTTCTCCTCGATAGATCGAAGGTCTTCACGAAGATGAGCAATCTTGGCCTTATATGTCATTACTGTGCCATCTGCTAAGTCCTCGTTAGCATGTACATGATTTACAATCTTCATGCAAGTCGTGGCAAACTGCAAGGTCAACAGCGTGTCAGAGTAGTAGCTATAATAACTTAGTGCAACCTAACTGAACAAATACCATAATCTGCATTAACCTGCTTATTTTCTTGTACTGACAGTTTCGTACCCCTCAACGGTTTACCGCCTCATAGTGGTTGGAAGGTATCGTTGGGTGATCGGCTGCGATGTACAGTTGGGATTTCGTCCTTCAGAAAAGTCTCCCAAGCTGAGAAGGAGTCCGGAGCTTCCATCAGGAAACCCAGCTAAGAGTTAACCAGTACCAGGATACACCAGGTGGCAAGTCTCCCTCTGATTCACAAGGGCTGTGACTGCCTGTCGTGGTGACGACCTGGGGTAGACTTTTGGCCAGGCTGTCCTCGGGATTCCAGGGAACCACAATGGCTTAAACAGCAAATGTTCGAAAAATGGTGATTATGCTAAGGCATGCACAAACAGTGAGGACGGGCCGTTCAAGTATCAAGTATCAAGTAAAAAACAGCAAATACTTGGTTACCTTCGTATCAACAGCTTTTTTTGAGAAGAACCCAAAAAGTAGAGCTCCTGGTTGTACAGTTCGACAAAGCGACGCCGACGACGACGTAGACGACGACTGCATGACTACGGTTACGGTGTACCTAATCTCTTGTAGAGTGTGTAAGGACGAATACATTGGCGAAACGGGTAGATCGCTCTGCTTCCGCTTAAAAGAACTAGTCGGTAAATCTAAACTGAAACCACACACTCCACCAGGCGCACACATGACACAGAAACACAACGCGGAAGATTTTGAAGTGGAAGTCACTATCCTCGCACAGAAATCCAGGACATCGGCGCGTAGACCCAAGCACAGTCCTCGCCCATGCATTATTCTGTGCGGCTGCTCTGCAGCAATTAATAGAAATACTTGCCAAGAATCAAACCATGGGTTTCTCGTGTCTGCTCATTGAAGAAAAACACCAGGTTATGAAAGTGTTCGGCTGAGCACATCGCATGCCAATTTAACCATTCCAGGCTCTGAAGAAGGCGAAACCACCGGACGTCAGCTATTATGTGCCAATAAACCCTTTTGTTTTCCCCCCTCCTCCCCACACTCCACTAGAGAATTCCCGCGCTTTACACTCCCGCGTTTAGGGCTACGGTCGCATGCCAGTGTCCACAATACGTCTTCTTTCCCCTTGTAGAGAAACTGGCTTGTAGTGGATTCTAAACCTACTCGTATTCACTGCTTTGGAAAATTTGTTAGTTTAAGGGTTTGCTATAGTGTGGGTGTTTGGTCGCCTAAAGAACGGCTAAGGGTGTGTTCATTACATCCAGCCTTGTTTATCTTTATTTCAAATTATTAGGAGTGGGTGACTTTCCAATGGTTTACCTCCTCATCGTGGTTAGGAAGTGTTCATGGGTGCCGGGCTGGAATGTGCACTATTCATCTACACAGGAGGGCCTCCTAAGTTGAGGAGTCCGGCTTTTCCACCAGGAAACCTACTTAAGAGTAAACCAATACTAGGATCTGACATCGTCGTGGTATCAAGCCACTCGCATGGTGGCAAACCTCCCTCTAATCTACAATGACGGCGACTTGCTGTTGTGGTGACGACATGGAGCAAACTTTGGCTTGACTGACCTCGAGACTCCAGGGAACCATATTGGCTAAAGCAGCAAATCTCCGGACTCACTACCCTGCACACTCCGTCTACGACGTTAAGAGGTGAAGGAACAGCTGAGAAGCGATCAAATTTCGGATTCGATAGGATGAGACTGGAAACGAACAGGACGCGCTCACCCACGACACGCCATAGAGATCGCTTCTTCCTGTGCACCTATAACACCAAAACAGTCTCTTCAGACTGTGACCTTCACGCTTTTATTAAGGCTGCAGATAGCATTAAACTCCCTAAAACGCCCTAAAACAGACGAAAAACAGGAGGACCGACATAGGCCAATTATATGACAAATCCTTTGTCATTCGTGGAGGGAAATTTCCTTTACGAAATGTGGTTGGGGTTGGCTTTATCGTACACACATCTACTTCCCATCTTGTCACCTCATCCGAAATCCTGTCACCGCACTTGGCCATTCTTCGTCTCCAACTTGCGCGTCAAAAGAACATCATTATCATCTACTGTTATTCGTCAACTCATACAATTGACGAGAGCGAACTTAATGCGCTCTACAACCAGTTAGAGGAACATTTAGAGGAAGTAATCTGCAACGAGAAACCCTACCGTAAATTCGGTGTTGGAGACTTCAACACCAAATTAGAAACGGCCGATGACAAAAATGAGTACAGGATAACAGAATTCGGAATAGGAGATGCAATGGGAATGGAAACCGTCTTGTGGGATTCCTGTTCGCAGGACGCCTCTTCCATGGGAATTGATTTTTCCAGAAGTGAGAAAATTGCCGATGGACATGGGAGTCTCCTAACGGCACGACTGTTGTGGAGATCGATCACGTTATCACGAACAGAAAATGGTGTCTTTTTGACACCTCAGTGCTACCCCGATTCTGTACTGGATACGATCACCGCCTCACCGTGCGAAGATTCGATGCCGATATGAGCTGGAAGAGAACTCCTGTCATCGTCGAAGAAAAGCGGAACAAGTTGTGCATGGAGAGGACATTCTCAATGAAATCTCATATGACTGCCAGATTAATGAATACCCGACCTAGGACTATACGCTGCTCGTCGATGAACTTGTGCCGAACTCGCCTCAATTCCTCAAGCAAGAGGTTCAAACCGCATGTCTATTACCACTTACGAATTGCTCGAAAACAGAAGAACACTGACATTTGATCCTACTGCAATACACCTAACACTGCTGATAATAAATGAGTTGTAGAAGATCTTTGAAGGAAATTTGCATCAATGCAGGCAGGAAAAGTTAGTGGATGCTGTCCAAATACAATTCATTCTGATGAAATGCCGTCGTGATCCTTGCTACTACAATGTTTCGCTGATCGCTCTGATGAACAAGAATGGGATTACCATTACATCCCACCACGATGTGAAGTTGATCACGGAAAGGTTTTATACCAATCTTTCCCGCTCCAAAATCTCTTCTCGGACCCTGGAATCCACCCTGGTGAGAAATCGCCCGGGATTCTACCCTCTGAAGTTACAGCTGCGATAGAAAGCATGAAGACAGGCACAGCCACAGGACCCTATGTCACCCCCGATTTCCTTAGAGGTGGTTGGCACAAACTACATGTACTTCTCGCAACTCATATGACATCTTACTTTCATAAAGAAAAAATCCCAGACCTAGAGGAGTTCGCGCGGTCATGCAACCCAAGAAGGGTGAGACACTTGTCTCCCTTTAAAGGGTATGATTACACGGCCACACAACTTCGGCTACAATTAGGACTTCCTTCCAAGGGCCAAGATCGTCCCGCATCATCTCATATTTCACTTGGCAACCGAATCAACACCTGTCCGCCAAGAAGCCTTTAACCCACCTTATGATGTCTCGGTCAAAGGCGATATTAAATCCTTCAATTACGCGTTCTTCTTGCAAGGTTCTCTTACTGGTTTCCTTCGTCTCTACACTGAACTCACGATGTGCAGGATACAGCAGCATAGAAAGAACTCTTTATGACAGTAACTGCGAATCAGCTGGTATAGCAATCGCTCCATACTATTTGATGAACACATTCAGTGCGTTGGTTTGCGATTAACTGCCTATTAAAACACATGCGACTCAAAATTTGATGGGTTCACACGCCATATAATGAATCTACTTTCTACGGTGCAAAGTGGTCATGTCCTTCACGGACCACTTTGTGTCCTTTACTGTAGACTCAATAACTGCCATACTGAAATCCAACCACTTCCCTCACGAACTTCGTTCATTTCGTTCATAGGATGTCTGCTCCTTCGACTTCTCACCTGCACATGATCTTGTTAAAAGGATAGATACTTTCGATCAGATTGAATTATTTGATGACAGCTTACCATTTGCCGAAAGACTTTCCAACGGTATAAAGGAACATACAGGTTAGGCAGATTTTTTTCTCGTCGACTAAATCTCCACTCGTCTCTGGCGCTTAAGAAAACCGGTCGGTTCTGGGTAATATCAACGGTTTTTGTTACTGATTTTAGTGCAAACGTGCTGGTTCTGTCATAGTTCTGGATATAAAGACGAGATCGGGATGAAAGGAATTTTAAAATATAATGCAACTACTGAAATAACAGCGATGAACATTCGAAGACTCATATCTTCCACGGTATTCAGTACTGAAGATTTAGCTTACCAAGAGATCTAAAGCGAAGCACAGTTATGCCACTCATTCGATAAGTATAAAGGATGAAGGATAAATCTCTGGCACTTGATCAATCCCTGATGGATGCGCCTTAAATTCGACTTCATTGCGTCGTTGGAGGTGAGCGAATGCATATCTGGCCTATACAGTTACTCGCGGTGGCCTACCGATGTATCGAGTCAGTGCTGTCATCCTCGCAGACATGGTGGTACCAATTTACCGATGCCGGAGAGATATAAGGCTTGGTTGGTGAGCCTGTAGCTCGGACCATCGGCAAGAACAAATGTTGACACTGTTTTGGTGCTCTAGCACAGTCTGTCAACTACAAACTGAGTTCACGGCATTCAAATCACAAACAAAACACCATGAATTATTTCGCTGATTTTCGCTATGAGAGAATTCTTGTGAATAGAGCACATCTCCAGGAAAATACTATCTGACAAACATTCCAGTGATAAGGCGTGTACAGGAGTTGGTGAAAAATCGCAGAAAACCTTTGGTTTTTGGGTAAATTAGCTGGAAGAGCGACTTCACAACACTGTATACACTTGTATACAAACAACATGTAACGAAGCAAACATCTCAGTATGATTCTAACCGTAAAATAGAACGCAGTAGGAGACGAAAATATATTTATGTTCAAAAGTGTTTAAAATCTAAACAAGGGCTGAGGAAATAAAATAGAACGACACACATGTACAGGAACAACTTCTTCCACACTATTTCTCAGGGAATCAGCATTGTCACCTGCATTTTCATCATCAACGTAGAAGAATACAGTGGCGTCCATAATACGAGGAGCTGCTCTAAAGAGTGACCATGCCTGTTATAATACTAACGACATTATATTTAATCACCCCTCAGTAGAATAGCACATTTAAGCTTAAATTTGAGTTCCATTCCGTCTTCACCAACACCCGTCATAATCGACCAAACAAACCAATTGCGGAGACATTCAGAAAACAAACCTGCAAGCTGAGCATGAACGTGGTTCCCCCCAGTCAAACCTTTGGACGTGACTGATCCTGCTTAGACAGAAAAATACCAGCCATGAATCAGATACATCATAATTGAAGCACACTTCTATGCGAAGGTTAACAATTTCTAGTGACTAAATTAATTTAAACTCACATGGGTAATTAATTACACAACTCTGACAATAGCGGAAGTCTTCCCAACCCATGACGTTTTGAGGTTTTCGTTGTTCTAAACACAATTGAAAACTACATACAGTACGCTCAAATACAGTCAAAGACAACTACCACGGATACTTCTATGCAGGAAAAAAAGTTGGAAGACTCTTCATTCTGACTACCAAGGTGATTGCAACATACCACATCGGACGACATCGACACTGGACTACAATCTGATCCGCGTCCTTCAGGATTGCGATCCGGCATGATTTCATTGCATCCCGTCAAGCGAAATTTATACTTGACAATTTCTCTGAGCATTCGAGGCGTAATCCAAGTTCCTGAACACTCACAACTCCCACAATGATGGATAAAATTAGGTTGGAAAAGCAAAGCAAACAGTGTTCAAATAGCAAACTCTTCAGTATCCTACTTCCATAATGTAGTCATGATATCCACAAATCTTAGCTTGATACAAAAACCTCTGTAATTTATCAACATCGAAAGTTGATAAAATAACACAGCTGAGGTAGCTGTACTTCTTATCACCTCGATAAATCCACCACCAATGAGGGACATCTTCAACTGGAGCTCGGGTGGAAATTCGATTCAGTCGTTGTAGAGTTTCCCTTCCAGACCACGCATAAAAACATCGTTCTTTCTGAAAAACCAGTTCATTAGATAGAAATAAAACATTTATAGCAGACACGACAGAAGAAACTGTTTCGGAAGTTGTAAACAATCAATAACAGCACCTACCTGAATTCAAAGTTTAGGGATTCGACGTCTGCAGGAGGAACTGGACGGTCTTTTGCAATCGCAAAAAAGAACTAAGAATCGGGAAACTCACCCGCCACAGTATTCACTGCATTGACAGCACGGAAGTGTGCGTATGGTAACTTCACCACAACAAAATGGAGCCGCTAACAAGTTGAAAGATTGAAATTTCGATTAAAAAGAGAAGAACCACTACTATCGGGAAAAATTGAGAAGATTATCCTGGAAACAAGGAAATGAAAAGCGCCAACTTTACTATGTTCGCTTAAGAGAACGGTGAATATCTCCTGAGTATTGTGACCATATTCCTCAGTTGTTACATGGCAGGCAATGGACGAAATCCTGTCATCGTGTGCTGGAACAGTCAAGGAACTCACCTGAAACATGGTAGAAAGCTGAAAGATTTACTATTCTGTTCCTAATGCTCTAGCGGTTTCACATAGAATGAAGCTGCTCCGAAAAGCAGCAGAGAAAAAAGTCAAATGGAGTGGAAAGAAAGAGCTGTTATGTACGTGAGAGAGCTATCTGATGACGTCAGATCCACTTATTACAGGTGAGGTTAGCAGAAGAGGAAATAAAGATGCTCCGCAGAAGTCCCACTTGACACAGAACACTTAAATGAAGCTGGCTTTTGATTCAAGACATGGTGGTGAAAGAGATTCTTGGTCCAACAGCTTATTTAAGTGCTGGACTTCTGCTACGCTTTCAACGCAGTGTTTCTCGAGAAGAAACAAAGAGTGTTGGGGAGTGGTGTGGTCCGGAGTACGATGGTGTGCAAAGTATGATAATACGCATCACCACAAAAGGATGCGTTGATTAAACAGTATGATGCCCAAAGGCTCAGGGATTGATCAACGCCGAAAGCTTCACTCTTTATCCTTTAGCTTTACTGATTAATCGTGAAATGTTGGGCCTAAGAGACAGAAAGCCCCTCCTTTGGAGAACAGCTCTCTCCAGCTGAATTCGAGCATGATTCATAAATGTTATTGGTTCTGGTACCAACCAGATCCGAAATTTTCAACTTCGTGCTTTTTTGAATAAAAACGACGTATCGAGAGAAGAACGTAGGAAAGTGATGCGTTTTTGGCCCAAAACCAACGACCTACCTGGTCCGTCGTGAATACTGCACCCAGCATCCAGCTCGAGTTCCGAAGATAATACAAGTGTCCTCAGTGTACCACGCAGTAGCGCACATCAGAAACACTAGGGTATTTTCCATCTGAGGTGGCCTACTGATGCGTCGACTTAGTGCTGTTATCTTACTGAACAACTTTGGTACCAATATCCCCTTACCCGGACGGATGGAAGACTTGATGGGCCTGGGATGCGGGGATCGATACAATGTGTATTGCAGGGCGCCTCCGACGACTGCGCCATGCGCACCCTCTTTTGTTTTGTGTTTCACAACTGGAAAATAATGCATTCCTTTCCATTCGTCCGAACAATGCAACAGGTAAAAAGAAACAGCAAAACTGGTGAATTGATAAGAAAGCCGTGTTTTGTGAAGCAGTCGGTGAATATGTGGAATACATTTTATATTTTACGTCACTTTATCTGCGCAGTCGTGCGCGATACATTTATGGTTAGAACTAGTATTTCCTTAAATTAGAGTGATACGTTTAAGAGCAAAACTGCTTGAAACGCGGTCGTTTTACCACTATTTCACGGAAGTCGCCCACTGTTCCTTTTAGTTAAGTGACGTCAGCGAGTTCTGGTTGATTTTTTCGTTAAACGTCCCACTTTGGAGATGTTGACCGTCTTGTTACCGTGTAACTTTAGTGTTTTTTCACACTTTTTCCATAACTGATATACTTTTTAAAAGATGATGGACGAAGAGGACGATACGTTCGTGGAAGAGGATTCACAGAGCTGGAGGTTCAAACTGTTCCCATCTGGGTCAACAATGACCAGTTTGGCAATAAAACGAAGTGGTCTGGGCCTAACAATCTAGTGTCCGGATACTAGGGATTTGTTTTCTGACAAGGATGAGTTCACTTCCAATTCCAAGTAAGGAGGTTTTTCTTAATCTGTGATGTTCTTTTCGTTTGCCTGTACTTATCATTTGGCAGACCAATATCGAGGGACTGAAATTTAGGTCTTTGTGAGATTAACGGAAGCGTGCTTTCGTTCTGTATGTAAGAATGAGCCGTGCGTAGCTGAAAATTTTTAAGTCTGTGGTCGTAATAGATCCCTTTTATGAACATTGTCATCCAAATACGCCCTTCTGTCTTCGTCTTAAGCGTTACGCAATATTATTTGTAGCGAATATTGAAAGACTACAGCTCCCAAAATGGTATGTGTTTCAAAGCCACTTTCAACATTTTGAGGCTAGTTCGGCACTTTTTTATTTGTTGATCCGATGCATGATGAAACAGACCATATGCGGTACACAGAGGCAAAGATTCCAACACTGAAAATCGTGCATGAGAGTGGACTAAATGTTGGTCTCAGTTGCTGTGTACAGCCATGTGTACCAGGAATTCAAAACAGTTGTCTTCATGAATTCACATTGTATGTATGTTGTCTTTATAACACAGCGGAGACGAATTATTTATTCATTCTACATTTATCTATTGTATCTGTTATTATTGGCTTAATCCCATGCATTATTTCCAGTAGCATTCGTAATCTTAACATGATTAGTTGTGTGACCAGACGTTGAAACCTGAAAATTTTCTTCACCACAACTAAGTTAATGGCCTTTATGGATATATTCCACATCGCGACGTAACTTCTTTGAATCTCGTGTGACATTTAGGCGAAGCATTTGTCGAACACCACTTCTGCTCGATGAATGTTATTGTAAGAAACCATGTGTGGTAGATTTTTATTATCGATATGGGAATAATGAAGCTGATATGGCAGAACGGAGGCATATCAGCAAAGCCACATTGATTAAAAGGCCTGTGCGCCATTGATCTAAATGTGAATAGGATAATCATGTAGATCATGGAGCTACCGCAGGGATTTCCTTCATTAGAGAGATCTCGATGACAGATTTTGAAGCCTAGCTAGTAAACCTCCTTCCTTACTGGTCCCCTTAACCCATGCCGCCGTAACCTCTTCGATGTCATGGAGATGTTACCCTAATTTTTTTCATTTTGCGACTAATACTTACTGGAAACTTGCCGAAATACTTACTTGGGTACTTAGATGGCCCGTCTTCACTGATTCTGTGGGCCCCAACATGATTTCCATTCTACGGAGATTTGCTGGTCTAGCCATTGTGGTTTCCTGGAGTCCCGAGGTCAGCGTGGCCAAAGTCTACCGCAGGTCGTCACCACCATTGCCACGGCACGACTAGTTTGACACCATGGTGGTGGTCGATCCTTGTATAGGTATTGGTTTACTCTTAGCCAGGCTTTCTGATGGAAAAGCCGGACTCCTCAGATTAGGAGGCCAGGCCCTACCGGGAGGATGAATCCCCTCGCTGTACATCGCAGTCCGACACCCAGAAGCACATCCCAGCCTCTTCGAGGCGTTAAACCATTGGGAGGCCACGAAAAGAATTTAATTTATCAGAAGCAAGTTCCCATCTAGGAGGACGCAAATTGACAGTGTGGTGAGAGAATTTTATGAACTTCACCTAATTAATACTAGTGTGATACCAGGACGGTGGTGGATCAGTGGTATTGGTTTACTCTTAGCTAGGCTTCCTGATGGAAACGACGGACCCCTTCTCAGCTTCTGAGACCCTTCCAGGGGTGAATCGTCCGCTGCACATCACAGCCCAACACTCAGGAACACCCAGCCACGATGAGGCGGTAAACCGTTGGAAGGTTCCTAAAGATCGCTTTATCATACTTTTTCAGGTAACTCTGGAGAACATGGGCGACAAAGTGGATCGTTTGCAGTGTTCTTTTCGTTCCCCTGATGGAAGAATTTTGAATACTGAGCCAGCTAGACGTGATCCAAGTGATGGGTGAGGTTTTTTAGAGCGATATTAGATGTATGAAGATATTGAGGAGCAATTTAGAATTTTTGTATGAAACTGCAGCTTCCATCAACATCATGCGCCTATCACTTTTAGCTTGACAATGTTTTCTTTCCTAATTCGATGACTTTTAGAACGCTACGATGTGCCGTGGCACCTATAAACCACATAGGGATAGAACCATCGAACGGTACCCATCATCTGGCTACTTTGAGCTTTGTAGCAGAAGGTAGGGATATTCTCGGTTACTCTTAGTGTTAACATTGTTATAGGAATGAGGACACGGCCTAATTAAAAAATTCATGAATTCTTCGGGCCCATTATCCTTGCTTGCCGTGTCAGTTTGTTTAGCTGTTGCAATAGAAAGCTGTCACTAGAATGCCTCGAATCATGCAATATATGAGAGTTCTTCTGCAGTCCTTATCACTGCTATTGCCTGCACGAACTTCTCGTTTTATGATTGGAAACGCTACACGACGTGTTCGCAATGTGCGAAGAGCGAATTCCCATGTGACTGGTAAGTTGATTGTCATTGATTCGTGAAAGATGCATGTAACGTACAATATCGCTAAATTAGTTAGTTCTTTATTAAGGTGTTTGAAATCTAATGAATATGTTGCTGGTAAATTAACGGAGGGCAAGTGTCGTGGAGAGCATATCTTGGATGGTTTAAATGTTTGTTGTTGGGCTATACTAAAAGGAGCGAGATTGGTACCGTTGATAATAACACAATGTGAGATTTGTTATTGTTTGAGATTTGTTATTGTTTTTGTGCTCTTTTTTTTTCCTTTTTTAAACTTCTTTAGAGCATTATATAGAGATTAGGATATTGCCTCTACCCTATTCATTGGTGTGAATAAATGCATTTTGATTATTGCGGTATTGGGATTTCGGGTGGAACAGCAGCAGTGGAGTTTAACGTTTTATGATAATCAAGCGGTTACTTGACAAAACATAGATTGGATAATCTCGGTGGAGTCGCAGTGTAGGTACAGAATTTTCAGAGTCGTTTTATCGCAGTGGAGGTGAAGAATTTTCAGAGTCGTTTTAATCTCCTTTATAGTATAATACCAGTATGAAAGTATAGGCGAAATACTTAAAGCAGGCCAAAATGATGTTTACATATGTGTTTTCTTTGCTGACCAGAAATTGGTCTTATTTACTAGTTACAGTGAGTGGCTACGTCAGGGCATATTTAGGTGTATAGATGTGATACATTGACATCAAACTGTGGCTAGTGTCTGACGTTAGATATGTCAAAGTACGATTGTGGGTGGTGTGTGCCAGAATCTCGGTGCATTCCACCGCAATCTTGTCTGATGAAATCATCACAGGATTGGTTGAATACCAGGAAACGTTGCGTGAATCCTACAATTGGTGATTTCTATCCGAAAAACGGCCCAGTTGGAGGAAGAACAAAGGTATGTTTTTTTTTGTCGACTGTATAGCTAGTTTTTAAGAAAAACCATATTGAACTGTTTCAAGAGCAGCAAGATCCCCGTTGTGGTTAGTCATTACTACAGTCTACCGAGGTTTTGGAAAAAGTCTATTATCTTCCACTGATATTGGAAGACCTCAGTGCCTGAGTATAAATAATAAATAATGAACGTAATAAATAATAATGAATAAATAATAAAAACAGGCAATAAACGGCCTATCTTATTCCGAATTGAGAAATTTTGCAGTCACTGGAAGGAATATTGGAGCTGCAATTGTATTATTATAGCCACTGAGAGCATTTTTTATGCCTTTTTTTCAATTTCTGTTACATCTTCGGAAATTTTACCGTTTAAAATTGTGATAATCTCAGAATGTTTCATGTAGTTCCTTCAACACGTCGATATATGCTGCAGAGTGCCTACTTATTGACTTGGTAGGAATTTAGGTACAACTGTGTGCAGGTGATGCAAATTGTGCTGCTGTTTAAAAATACGATTTCGAATATGTTGAACCAGTGGTATCAGCTGTCAAACCAGATAGAGGTAGGGAGAAATTGGACCTCCAATGGTGTAGTTATTTTCACACCAAGATTTTTCCTAGAGGTCTAATTGAATAACATCTCTTCGTGTTTTTTTTTAAGGGAATGGTTTTTTCGTAATGAGCACACAAGTCAAAAAAATATCCATTGATTTTCTTCGGCTTTATAGGAGAGTTCCATAGGACCCATATTTCGAGGAACTGTTGTGACATTGTATAGAATCGATCTACATCCTGGGAGGGATGTAAACATCTCATTTATTGAAGTAAACTTTGAGGTGAGTGCATCGAATCACTACATTCTAAATTATACCAGTCTTAGCGCTATTATTTACGATCATGGAAATTATTCATCAGGGTTTTTTGCCGCGCCCGTACTCCAAATTCAATTTTATGGGTCACATAGGCGTGTTCTGTTCCCCGTCACTTACTTTTTCGTAAGTTGCTTCTAATCTGTTTCATGGTGTCCAGCTATTGCTGATAATAAATGATCACTTATCACGTGTGGCTATTGTCCCTTCTTTAATCAACCATTGATTCCATTTTAGGGCAGATGAAGTTTATCCTTATCGCATGTCATAGGTTATCAGATAGTTCTGCTTGCCTAGAGAATGCGAGAAGGACAGTGTTACTCCTTTTGATTGTTCTTGAACAAGTGTGAAAATAAACTCCATCAAATTCCTTTTATGCACTTGATATCCCATGAAACGCAGAAACTGACGATTTTTTGCATCCAGTAAATGTCATTCACCAAACCGCTCGTTTCTTCATAAATTTAACTTCGCTTTTCGCCGATACGTATTAGCAGAAATCCGGAAGTGTGCGTTCTGTAAGTCTGGATGAGTTCACATGTTACCTGTCGTCCCGTTCATCGTTGGGACTGCGCCTATCATCATTCCATTTATCTCGGTCTCGTGCAAAAGTAGTTGTTCGGTGGGTTCTACTCGATGTAGCGACTCGCTGAGCATCATATCTTTCTTCTAAGATTTTCGCGAAAAACTCTGAACATCGGGTCGGTGGTCTTCCTGCTGTAGGTTTGACATCTCGAGGAATCCAGTCACCAACGGCTGTTGTTCATCGGTTGTCGTTCGAACGCATTAAGTGTCCGGGCACTATTTATCTTCGACTGTTTGGCGTACAGAACGGCATCTTTGATTTTTGATCGTTGATGCAGGTCGGAGCTTTGGACTCTTTTCCTCACTTGATTGGCACGGGATACCCCTAGCATCGTCCTTTCGACCGCGCGTTCAATAACGCTGACTTTTCGTCTTTCCTACATAGCCACCAGGTTTCCGACCCACACTTTAAATCGTAGAGGATCGTGCAGTCGAAAAGGTGGGTACAGACTTGCATGCTTTTTCTCCCATTTATAGGGAACGATGGATGTCATCAGCAAAGAAAAAATAATGTAGTTGCTGACGTTTGATTTTCATTCCCGTTTTGTCTCATTTCAATGTTGGCATGACGTTCTGGAGGATGCCAGTAAATAATTTTGATGAAATATCATCGCCTTGATTAATCTGTTTTAAAGTCGGTGTTCATATGGTAGAAGAATGGCGCTATTGTGGTTGTGAAATTTTTTGTATGTCTTGCGAGGATCGACAGAGCTTCCATGACTGCTTTTATCTCAGCTGAGTCAAAAGCCTTCCTTAAATCGAAGAAAATGAGACAGAACGGTCTCCTATACTGTTATAGTACTTCAGTGAGTCTTTATCATGTGGATGTGGCTCATCGTACTAAATCCTCTTTGAAATACTGCTTGCTCACCTGGCTGTCCTTCGTCAAGTGTTCTCTCAACCTTGTTTACGATGACTCGAGTGAAAGGTATGTATACAGCAGACAGCAAGCCGATTGGGCGTTAGTTCGAGATGTCGTGAAGGTCACCTTCCTGAATAATACACGGTCTTGCAGGTCTTCCATTATGTACGAACCTTGCATTCTGACAGCTAACCTATGAAGAGTCGAGCAAGTGTGTTGAGGAGTGGCGAAAGGTTCTTCAGGTGTTCAGTTCTTATCCTGTCTCTGGAACTGGTGTTGTTCGATGCTTCAGCGACGAAATAGCAAGTCATATTTCGGAGGGGAGAACCGGTGTACAACATATTCGGCGTCGTTTATTTTATATGAAGGCAAGAAGACATAGGTATTGAAGGGATTCGAGTGCTAATCGTTAATGATTTTCTCCGTTGCTTTCGTTGAAGCTGTAGCAGTTGCATATGGGCATCGGAATGCAATTATCTTTGTTTTTGTAATTGGCGAAGTTTATATTGGGATTTGCGAATGGTTTTCCCAGCAACTTCAGCTTCGTCCGTAACTGCTTCCATTCTCTTTTTAAGATCGTTGTTTACCAGCTTCCTACAGTGCTTTACAGATTCTTACGTAAGTTGGCGGTTTGCTGTGGCTCGTTCGATTCCACTTTGACATATCGCTCGAGTGTTTCTGGAGAGAGACGTCTCTTGGTGACTTTCGAACTCTCAGTTTTCATAGCGCTAACGTGAAGATGTTCTATGAGGCGATGGTATTCCTCGTCGATGTTGTAGCCAAGTGACTCTTCCCAATAGTCGACTAGTGAATTGAATAAGTCCCAGTTTATGGTGGTTTTGGAGCTTCGCTTTTTGAATTTAGCGGCTTTTCTCCATTCCACGAGAAATGAAATCTTGCCCGAAGGAGGCGGTGGTCTGATCCCGTGTAGAATTTTGGGACAACAGCGATATCGGTTAGGCAAAACCTTCGATTTACCAAGATATAGTCTATTTCGTTATGGTACTCTCCACTAAGAGACTCCCACGTCCAGCGTTGAGAGTGAGACTTCAGGAATTGTGAATTACTATGAATGATCTTTGTTGTCATCATAAACTCATACAGCCGCTTACCTTGCTTATTCCATTGTAATCAGTGGGTCCCAATATGACGTTCTAGGTCCAGTATTAGCGTCCAATTATGGTCTTAAACAATCTGTTGTCCTCTCTGTCGACCTGTTCCAAATCCAAATAGAACCCTTCGACTTCGTCTTCATCGTAGCCTGATGTCGGCGCGTAGACGACGAAGATTGGTTTGATGAAGTATAACCTTATCCTTTTTATATGGTCTGATCAGGTCTTCTATAGAGTACTTGCATATGAATGCAGTGCAAGTGCGTTCGTAATAGTGCATGTTACTATTTCGTATAGTTGACAAACTCCAATTAAGATTTTAAAGAACCACATTACTACTATGATTTATTTTCTAGGTTAAGAAGAAATGCCTAGATGCTAGGTACGGAACTGTGCTTTACTCGGATACGCCAAATGTAAATGACCTCGATATGGAGTGGCGAACAGGTCTTAATGCTCGCAGGTATCATATTGTTAACAGCAACTACTATTTGGCATCCAGTGACCATATATTTAAATTAAGCTGTCTAGGGTATTGAGTTAACTTCTCTTGTTGAATCTGATAGATGGAATCGGCTGAACGCCTTGTCACACTACAACGTTCCGAATAATGCGGTGCTAGTGCTCCCGGCTAGACGGAATTCACTGTATAGCCTTATACGTCTTTCTTAACTTATTTTACAATTTCGTTTGCGGTATTAGAATAAAGAATAACGCAGTTACTGAGAAATGCTTTGGTAACAATGAACACGTGTCTTTGAACTGGTCCTGAAAAATCGAACATTCGTAACCATTAACATGGGTACGTATTTTCTACACACATAGCTTAATCTTACCTATTCATTAAAAAATTTCACGTGTTTTTTCAGTCTATGTTATCAGAGCGAGGTGAAAAATCAGCGCGAAGTCTGCAAAACAGCCCAATAGTGCTCGATCTGCTGCTGATTCGCATAGACGAATCTAGTCTGCAGAGATATACACTTTTATAGTAAAGCACGTGGACTTCGTTAGCTGTAAGTTTCACCATCCATGTTCAAAAAGTAGTTAACAGCGATGTCTTAAACAATTAAAAGTCAACGCACATTGATAAACTGTGTAGTAATGTCCTTGCAAAGCTGTATCTTCCGACATAGGCGACGTTACCATAAATTTCCACGGTTTATTTGCTCCAAAATAAATTACAGCACTGCTCCATTAACACTGCTTTGAAAAGAACACCAAAAGAGTGCTATATTTCGAAGAAAGGAAGACGTATATCTATAAATTGGGGACAGTTTCTAATTTGAGTTCCAGTTCGGTTTATTTGTTACGACATGTTTCACTAGATTTCAAGCTAACCATTTCCAACAAGACATCAAAAAGTGTTGCATTTTTGCGGAAAAAGCAGTTAAAAGCTGTCTATTGGGATAGGTCTCTTAACATCAATCTCGTCGCCAAAAATCCGTTCCATTCGAAACAGCTTAGCGATTTCTGTGTATCGTTGTGAGCGGTCATATATGTGAATCTGCACATCGTTTGGTTATCATTCATCAGAGCTATGTTCTACACAACTAAGTGGTTTAATAATATAACTTGCGAGTACTAATAGTGTGTCTACATTATATGCGTGAATGGGTATTCATTATCATTATTATGGGCACTGAAGCTTAGGAGCTCCACATTTTTTACTCCGAAGCATGGAATTCTGAGAAATTTTACACGAATTGGGGTGCACTCGAGTAAGCAAAGTGGCAAACTTACCGCCAATCATTGATAGCAGGCTCTGATGAGAATATCCCTGACAAGAAGAAGGAGACGGTCAATGTTAGCTAATCCTACTGCAGGACTGTCATTGCTTTGATTTCCACATAAATTTGCACAAGGAGCAAAAAACCATTTAGATGGAAACTATGATGGGGTTAGCAAACACGTTTGCAAGTGACTCCGTTCCCACTCTTCTAGAATTAGTCAAGGCTATTACTTCTTCTGTTCACAGCTGACAGTGTTTGTAATGAATTTATCATCACCTAGATCGTAGTAGCTAATCACATTTACTTATTGAGGCTCAATTCCTTGCGATTACGGGTGCGTTCCCAGAATTTAACAATATCCATCGTGTATTCATAAAGGGATTACATTTGAGATGAAGGAGAAGCAACAAATAGGAATCAACGTGGGAACGACATACTTTACTTTCTTCCTCTGTACTCATATACAAGACATATATATCAGCTGCCACCTGTAGTGTCACCTGTAATCGTGTTGATCGTCGAATAACTTGAGGAGCGCGCCAGTAAATCTTCCCCTGTCGCCTGCAGGAGTAGCCCAGTGGGTTC